>JAYKKT010000039.1:3475000-3902500 GCA_036023115.1 Brasenia schreberi
GAAATACGATAGTGCTCAAACCCAATACAGCAGCATCTTTTTATTGGCTTGTCAAAATTTTAGCCATTTTTAGTATATAATTGCTATTCGCCTAGATAATATACAATTTATTATGTATCATCTAAACTACAACATTAGATTCAATAATTTGATTTTTAATGAAAAATTATACCTAGCAAATATTATGCCCTAACTAGGCTGATTCACTAACCCAATCTGGTGATTTGCCACCCTGCCAAACTGACCAAGTCCCTTATTGGCCGACTATGTACAGAAGATTACTTCATTGCCACCCTACCAAATTGATATTCCTTTTGGAATACAGAAATCATCAAGAACAGAGTATGCAACGGCCTTTCAAGTTTTGAACATGAAAAGGTATTCTATAAAATATAAGTTAATCAGCAGTCAAATAAACCAGGCAGTGCATAAAGGTTACCAAAGTTACATAATTACATTGCCATCCCTGGATAATGTACATAATGTTTGGGGAAATGGTGACTGCTGTGCAACAAATTACCACCTATCATGCAGACTACACAAAATTATAGCTTCTAATCCAAGCTATTGTGACCAAAGATTTGATGCTATACGGCAAATATTTGCCTTTCTTGAGTTCCTAAATCAAGAGATGGCAAAATTCAGTTGACGGATATCTTTTAAGCCTATAAATTGGCTGCCTGTAAAACAATTTGAATGCTTAAAAGCCACTAGAGCACTGATCTCAGAGACAAGGTGGAAGTTCATAAACCCTGTGAAACCTTTTATGCAGGGAGGAAAACAGCTAGAGCACTTCAATAATAACATCCCAGATTGTACTATTTGAATGTGACAGCAATGTGAATGCAAATAGTCAATGTGTACCATTGCCGTGCACCACCACATTGTGGTCAGCATTGCCTTCATATACCACATGCATACATGCATGAGTCGTCTGTATTCTATGCAACAGGTGAAATGGTAAAAAATGTTGTACAAGAAATTTTGGAAATATTGCAGCCATTTTAGAAATAAAACTTGGAAGTTTGGGTCAGTTAATGTAATCGCCACTCTCATAATTCTTTTCTTTTTCTTGGTTTTCATAGCTTGCACAGAAGATTAGTATCAAATAATAATTCAGCCATGCTATAAATATTTTGGAATGCAACTATATTAGTTAGATTAAACTCGTAGGAGATATATGCAACCATATAAACGTAAGCCATGATAACCTTCTTCACATAAGCAAATAAGAAAAGAAAATCTCTTCTTGCCCATGCACCTACTTACATCTACAAACAGTCTGTCAATATTCTTAAGCTACACTGCAGAAGATGCATCATGAATGAGTACCCAATATCTGGCTTACAGTTTTTATGCCTTGTAATGTAGAAAACTTTATTTTCTGCTAGGAACACATCAGTATCATGAGAGTGACAGACAAACATATGATTTTATAAAAGGAAAGAATGTGAACACATTTTTCTCGTGTTAAGCTTGTAAACCATCAATCTCCTTTTATATATTAAAAATATTTCATATTTTGTGCTTTCAGAATTGTCAATTGCATATGTTCCGATCTGAAATTGAAAACCACATAAAACAAGTCAGAAGGTAAACAGGATGTGGAAAATACACATGGTGTTTCGCATGCATGTAGCATGTTATTGTTTATCCTCCGAGAACAAGTTGCATCACATGGTTTCTTATTTGGCATGTCTCTGCAACACAATGCACAAAATGAAAACTTATTCATGTTTACTCATGTGCATGTCAATGGATGCTCCCTAGCATTCGGAATGTAGGATTTGACTTAGACTGAGACTGATATATGTGCCAAAGACATTATAATTCCAACTCATAATTTAGAGTTCAATCCACGAACTTCCATATCCTTATGCAGAAGAACGTTATGAATGAACACATGCAGAGAGACAGAGGAAGTAACACTATTATAATTACTCATTACCCTTGGGGAATGGGAAGGAAAAAAATTTGGTAACACCACTTTTAGGCTATTTTCCACATTACCAATCCCGAGCTTGCTTGAGACATACACCATATAGCACTAAACCAGCAAAATGTTTGAAGAAATCCACATTTCATTGGCAGCTTTCCCAGTCGTTATCAGTTGATAGCTTCCATAGTGTTCGAGTGGCTTATTTTCTGAATAATTGGATCCAAAGAAGCCATCTTTCTCCTAGTGTTCTCAAATTTTGTATACAGGGGTTGTTTTTATATTAGGCCGTTTTCTATGCAACAAGGAACGTGATAGCCATACATCATGTGGCAACCTGGCCTCCCTTCTCAACATTTTTCAAGATCACCATGCAGATGTAGAGAAATATGGAGACCAGTGGTTCTTATGCTTGGAATGCACGACCATCATGCACCACATAGGAAGTGGCCTCTTTATTATTTATCACAAATTAATTCAATGCTGCCCAAAGAAGAAAAGTAAAATAACTGGTAATAGTGTAAACCATTTTCCAGTAGGAGGGGGAGGACAGATATGCTGAAGAGATGAATGTCATAAAGAAAGTGGTTTCAGGGTTTTCAATGTAAAGACCACCTATATCTGCATAAAGTTTTATATTTGGTCTTGGTACAAATTTGTTTATTAGTTGACCATCAAAATAAGAAAACTGGAAAAAAGAATATGGAAATAGATGGTGGCAAAATAGTAGAAATAGCAATTTGAAGAGAGGATGACTCGGCAAGTGGAATTGAAGGTGTTCAATAAGAGATCATCTGCAGCTAGTGACTTTAAAGATTTTGATTGCGAGATTACTTGGACTGGCATAAAGTGTTCCATGCAATTTCAAAGAATCATTGTGCCAGCACCAAAACAAAAATCTTAGTTAAGTATCAAGCAAAGATAACTAAATAAACATGGAAAGGAGGTGAGTACAAAGTAGTCGGTAATATAGCAAATCTGATACACGCAAAACGCTAGGAACTGGAATATGTTACTCGCTACAACCAATAGAGGCAACTTCATGCTGACAACATGCAAGAGAAGAAGAAAGATGCCTCCAAGAGTAACAATGTTTTCCAAACATTAAGCAGCTCCTCAGCTAGATATTTGTTAACAGATGGTCCACTATCATTAAGCATGAGGGATTTCCTAAAATTTTGATCTATATTCAGCCTATTATGAGATGAAGTTACTAATCACATGTACTATTAAATTACATTTATTTATTTAAGTTGGTAGTCTCCATTTATGTAAAGTATAATTGCAACATCACTTATTTTTATTTGTTTTCTTTTTATTCTCATATTTCTTAAGAAAATACCCCTTGTATAATCATTAAATATCATTAAAAGGAAAAACCTAATGTGATCAAAAGTCAACTCTAGGTTCGATATAAATTAGATGATTAATGTGCAAACCTTGGATTATACATCCATAGGTTTCAAGTGTACTTCGTTGACTCAAAATGTTCACAAATTCTACTCTAATATATTATTAGTTGATCTGAAAAGTAAATATAACAAACTTTCATAAAATGGTAATTGTTTTTCCTACAGACACCTTTTACCATATTTGACCAAAAATAGAGATGACAATTTCATTTTTATAAGTTGTATATATGTGGGTTTGACTTTAGCAGTTTGGTCGTAAAGAACGGCCTACAGAACAATCTGGGGATAACATGATGATGCCACCTTTCTAGAGTATTTGATTCTTTTCTAATTTTTAAAAAGATCACCGTTTTTTCAGTACACAGCATTGTACGCAACTTTTTCTTTACTCAACCATTACCAGTAATAATACACTTTATACAATCACGGTTCCAAGACAAATCACAATTAAGGTCAATATCGTAGATAATTAGTTTTCGTAAAACAGATGATAGTACAACCAACAAAATCTTTATGTGGCTCGTAGATTAATCAAACTCATATATATCGTGCGTAACTGTCAGATCCTAACAAAACTATGGCAAGAATCCACCAGTTCCACATGAGAAAATACATGGAAACCAGACAGTGCCATGGAGTTAAGAAGACCTACCTCCTTGATGCTAACCATGGTTTCCGCTTACAACATCTCCCACCTTAAGTGCTTAACTGCTTCCTATACATAAATTACCAAAAAAGGAAAAAAAGAAACACAAGAGAGGAGAAACAATCAAGATTTTTAAACTACATCCTTTCTACAATCACATCGTGTTACTTCTATTGATTTTATTTATGCCACGAGATGCATGTATAGATAACTAACAAGAACAAACAGTAGGGGAAAGCGAAACACGAGAGAAGGACAACAGATCGAGCCACTCAAACCACTTCTTTCTACAACCAAACCATCAGAAATGTTATTTACTTTATTTTTGCCAAATGCCAAGATGAAACAGAGACATGCCACGAACCCATGCATGTATAGATTACGAACAAAAATCAAACAGGACGCGAAAAGAAACATAAGAGAAGGACAAAAAACAAAAACCTACCAAATCACTTTCCTCCTGCAATCAAATGATCATACTTCTATTTAATTTTGTTCGTGAAAAATCCCACAATGAAACAGAGACATGACGAGAAATGCACTTCATTTCTACATTGACACCATCATACCTCTATTTGTTTTATCTATGCCACGGCCCAAATCCACGTGCAGCGCAAACAGATACACACACGGGCTCGTGCGCAGACACAGACACACACGCAGAGAAGATTTCCTGTCTGCCTATCACGCCTTTTCTCATTTTACTGATATAACACCAAAAAGAAAAATACACGCACGCATGCATGGACCCCCCCCCCCCCCAACAACACACACACAGATACCTTCGTGGTGCAGCGGACAAGGCCCCTCAAGGTCGTCAGATGACGGTTGATCCTCTCTCTACGCCTCCTCTCAGCCTCGCTATGGCTCTTCAGCGCCATCGTCGCCTTCGCCTCGACCAATTCCTTCCTAGCCACCTCGCTCGCCTTCACCAATTCCCCCCTCTCACCATCCAATACCAACGAGGCCGACACAGACGACGAAGAAAACCCCGTTTTCATACTACCACCCTCCAAACATCCCCCCAAACCAAAACCACCGAAGAATTCCTTCCCTACGACATCTCTTCCTATGCAAAAGCTACTCATCTCTCCACTTAGCATTCTCTCTCTTTTATTGATCACTCACTAAGCATCGATATCTCCTATCAGGCTATTAACACCTCAAACAACAAGCGACATGACTTCACAATCCAGCACCCGGCGGACGAGTAGTCGGAGCAGTCCAGCGAAGGAATTTCCGGCAGCGGAGTTTGTTCCCTTCGACGTCTCCTATCGGCGTCTTCTTCCCGTCCATCACGCAGAGAGAAACAAGGGTTCTAGACAGAGAAACAGAGGAGAGAAGAGAAAGCGTCTAGCGCTCGAAAATCAACATGACTACGGCTGAAAGGCCAACTACCTCATCTTTGGGGAATTGGGCTTCGATTATGAGAGAAAATAGACCACCCAAATAAAGAGGAGGAGGAATCTGAGGAAATTTGAATGTTTTATAGGGAAACAGAGAGAGTCGTCGACCCTGGATCACCAATCACCATCATAGAATCGGAGAGGGAGAGGGAGAGGGTGCCGGGCTCACTATGGACTTTATAGACAGGGAAAAGCCACAAGATTGATGATGGGCTGGTTGCCAATTTCAAACGTCCCTTTTTTTGCCCCGTATTTCATTTTCTATAGTAGTTCTTTATTGATTAATTTACTTATAAGTCGCTTTTGACAAATCCCCTAAGCCTAATCTATTACAGCATTGCACGAATTTAAATACTGCAAGTTACCTCGTATATATATAATCTGTCTTGGAGTATTCATATATGTCGTTATCTATGTCTATTGATGAGTGTAAAGCTGTATTATATTTGGTATATTTATTACTTGAGTTATATTCATGGACAGCTTTTTCTAAAGACTTGGCGGATCTTCTTTATTGAGTATGATAAGAATAGCAAACCAGGGTAGGCTTATGTACAGCAGAAATCATGTTATAAAGTAGGCAGTTGTGGGTGGGCACTTCTTTCATGGGCGCCATGATCATTCAAGGTCTTGTCTGTGATTCAAATGATGATTTGATCTCTAATGGATAAGTCTCTAGACTCCCCTTTTCTTTCTCAATTTTTTAAACATCTACTAAGGGAGAAGTTATGGAGTTGGTAAACGAGTTGAACGAACGAAACTCGAGTTTTTCATGAATTAGTCATCTAGTCAATATCGTGTTCATGTTTAGCTCTTTATGTCATTCAAGCCCAACCGAACGCGAACCAAACACAAACCAAGCTAGAAAAGATGAACATGAGCTACCTGTTTAAGTTTAAAAAATGGCCTTCTACATATATTTTTGAGCAGAAATTTGGCGTCTTGGTTATATATCAACTCAAATTTACTTTTTCATACAATTTTCTTATAAAATTTGAACGATTTAATTTCTTAATTATAGTTACACACGGATTCATTTGATTGGCATAGTTTCATAGCAATATGTACGTGAAACAATCTATTTAAGTGAACGAGCTGAAACAAACCAAGACAAACGAAACATGCATGAAAAAGCTCGTGCCAGCTTGTGTTGGATTAGTTACTCAACTAGTCAGTCAGGAGCCAAGCAGAACCAAACCGAACCACAAGGAGCTCGATTATTTTACCAGCGTAATAGCTATCACGAATTGCGAAGCCCTTGCCTGGCAGGCTTGGGGAATGCCCTAACATCAGATAAAGAACTGAATCTGAAGCCATTTGGTTGGATCTGGAATAGATGTCAGACCGATTGATGATCTGACTAAATATATTTTAAAAACATTTTTTAATTATTTTAAAATATCGCATTAACTCTCTCCTGTTGTTAACACAGTTGCAGAGAGAACCCTTTACCGAGTAGAGAAAGAGAGAGAGAGATCACGGTTCCCATGCTGATTTTATCCAAAGACTTAAAATTAAAAACTCCAACCCAAATTGCTAGTAGTGACAAGATGACCCTTAACAAACCCAGAACTCAAGCCTAATAATACCCCTAACAGTACCCCAAAACATTTTTCATGGTTCACCAACCATTGGAATTAACAATATGACTGCCGAAAAAGGATGGATTCTGATGGTGTTTTTTTTCAGTTATGGGGGTTAGACTGTCGGAAGTGTTCACTCAGATTCTGACAGTTTAATCCGTCGGAATTGTTCTGTCATTTGTTGCAAAAGGTTGAATGTGTACTAATGGCTTCTTGCTGATTTGGTGTTTCATGTTGATTTCATCTTGACGTTCTTAAGATTCATAATTTGGATCCTCCCAGTAAGATGTTAAAAAGGAAATTAGGTAATGTTGTTGGGTTGAACTTCGGAACCTAACAAGATGATCTGGGACTGGTTTGCTTATATAAATGCAACCACAGGAATTATCTTGACTCAGGTAGAACAGTGTACTAGAGGGTATCAATTGCTTACATGTCTATAATGTTAGAAAAAAGTTGTTAAACCAATTAGTTGGATGCACATCTTCAATGGTTCAAGAGTTTTATCTTTCCGATAACTCGCACATTAAACGGCTCATCGGACTCAATTTGTGTCCGTAATTAGATTTTATTATCCCACAAATGCTGTAATTCCTCCCAAATTGTGATTTATATCGGTTGCATGCATCTGGGCCTGGACTAATTTGTTAGAAATAGAGATTGAAGTCCTATCAAGTCTTGGCAAATTTTCCCTGTGGGAGAAAAAAAAGTTGCAGTTTGAAGCATTTAAATTCATAACAGTAGTTTGCCAACCTTGAAGAATGGGAATGTTGATCTTTCTATCCTTTTGCTGGGTTATTATGCTTGCATATGCTTGTGCTGTCATGCATGGCTGTGAAGAAATTAGATGTCTTCGATAGATGAATCGGACTACTCATTATCCACTATTGATTATCAGATTTTCCTTTAAACTAAAAAGAAAAAGAAAGAAACCAAAAAGAACTCTTGGCTGTCGAGAGTTGAAAGTGAAGAAAGGGTCCTACATTGTCATGAGCAAATATAACAAAGGATGATCGGCAAAATCGTTGGAATGATACCTTTATTGTCATGTCTTTCCTTTATGGCCGATTTTACGTTTTTGTGAAATATATACACGAATCATATTATAAATGAAATCCCTATTTTTCTGGTCCCATCTCACATCATTAACTCAACCTCTTCCATCTTTAAGCAACTTTAGACAAGTTTCTTTTACAGTGGGATACTCACTACCAAGTACGGCTCGTAATAATGGGGCATAGAATGAGTTTTTTCACAGTTTGAGGCGGTAATTTACCTACTAAAACATGACCAATTTCCGAAGTTCTCATCATCACAATTTCATATGAATAGATCTTGTTATGCAAAGACCTACAAAACTATCAAAAGTATAGAGAAAAGACAGTTTGTTTCTATTATCTTAGAATTAGTTAGTGATCTCGGCTCGGTGAGTCATTTCTTACATGATAACTGTTGGCACCGGTTTTTCATTTTTTGTCTTTGTAAACTGACGAAAAAGGAGCACTCAACGAGAAGAGGATTGTAACATGAGAGAGAGCAAGGAGGCATTTCTTCGGATGTACCTGCGGTGTGTCCGAAAAGGGGCACGATTTTCTAGCTTAGAGTGTATGGACATCCACATTGTAATGGGCAACCCCAATATCACAAAAGATTTCGTTTTCTTGATTGTGGAAAAGCATAGAATCCATCATTATGTTTGTTTGGTGATTCTCAACGTAGACCCTCCCTCCCATGGATTCTGATCATTTGTTTTTCTTTTTCTTCTTCTGCGACGAAGAAGAAGAATGAGGTAAACCCCAGTTGCCGTTATGACCACTGTATCTTGGGTGCTTCACCTGATAAAAGCTACAATTGCCCGAGCATGGAAAGTTGAACTTGGGTGCTGTCAGCTCAGAAAATTCATTGCAATAAATACCGGGTAATCTTCAATATATTTTAAAACTAGGAAATAAATATAATATTAAAATAAAATTATAAACTGTTGCTATTATTTGATATATAAACATCACTTGATATTGCCAAGTAGCGAATTGACTAATTTAGAGGAAGACCAAGGTATTCCTGCTCTATTCTTTGGCCCTTCCTCAATATATTTCTAGCTTTCAGAAGATATCCACTGATTATTTGTTAGAAAAGCCACTGAATTCTTCTATTTTCCCGACGCTGATCGTCAAATGTCCTCGTCTGATTCGTAAGTGCTTACATCTCTGAAAGCTATAAATAACGCTTACTACCAAAAAAATTGCCATCGAGCGTTTGTCTTGCAAGAACGATAAAAACAAATGCGTATCATTTTCAACTTTCAAAATCTAGCATAAAATTTGCCAAAGTATATGCAAGTGTGCTGTTTATCAATGTATATTTGCGCAACTTGTTAATTTTTAATCCACTACTTTACTCTCTTACTTAAATATGAGGCCATGACATAATCGACAAGTTGATAAATAAATGGTAGAGCTCCTTAGACTCAAATGGAGGATTGAAGCCTGAATTAACAGGATACTTATTGAGCACCCCAAACGAGAAATTGCAATTGGGGATCGGTTCTCGAAGATTATTAATCCCAAGCTCCGCCGATAAGCAACGGGAGAAAGGATTCTGGCCTCCAAGTATTAGATTAGGTTTTCAATCCCTTTGAAATGTGGTTTGTACAAGAAAGTTTGCGAGAATAAAAATCAATGCCCTTGTACACTATCTTCATCGTTAAGCAAAAGAAAGGTACAATTCAATCTGACGATATATAAAAGAAAATAAAGTACGGTAACATCGATGCATTTAATTATGTAAAGGAAAATGTAAAAAAACAAGTTGTAGCAATCGTTTCCAAGTTGAAATAATTTTTGTAGTTAATGCTTTAATAGATAATGTGGGGCAACATCGATTGCATTATTGGACTATTTGTCTTCAAATGAACAGTGACATTTTCACATTATTTAATGATGAATAATGCGGCAGCTTCATCATTTTGTGACGATCATGACATCACGATGATAAGACATTAGATACATGGCAGGGCCTATTTCAGTTCATCACCCAATCGAATAATTGGCCTAAAATAATAAGTGGGCTAAAAAGTCTCCTTTTGTTAGCTTATTGTCATGACGGTGCATTTTCAACTACCCAACTCTGAAAGATCCACATTTCCCATTTTTTCAGCTCTGTTGAATTTGATTAGAGGATTATACCAACACTTTATTTTTACTGACGCACCTCTATACGAATCAGTTTGTCAACATATATATATATATATATATATATATATATATATATATATATATATATATATATATATATATATATATATAGAAAAGGTTAACACGCATACATGTTTATGTCCAAACATCTTCAAAGATTTCAACCAATCGATTATTGAGATCAAATGGTTAAGTTTTGAATTTTAAAAAAATGTACTAATACTTTTTGCAGAGTGCATTTAATGTACTTCATGCTATTTTGCTTGAAGATCTCACCGTATGATCTCAACAATCAAACTATTGAAATATTTAGGTGGGTTTGAGCCTAGATGAGTGTATGCATGGACAATGGTTAAATTGTGCTTTTGTCGTGCCATTTTAGTTTAAAGACAGCTTACTCAAAGTCCAGTTCAAAGCAATGGTTGCATGTCTTTTCACATTCCTTGACCGAAGAGATTATTTTGAAAATAACAACTTTAACGTTATGATGAGTAGTTGATTAATAGTAATGTCAGTTGCATTTACATTGTTAATATTCAAAGATTGATGCTATAAATATTCAATCGCAAAAGTTAAATGTAAACTACTCATATACAAATTTCATTCAAATAAATCTAAGTCATCCAATCAATAATTATAAGTGATTGAGATTGAAAACCAAAAAGTAAAAAAACATATTATTCCTTTCATGGTACTTAATTGCCCCTACACACGTACTTCCTACTTTTTATTTTTCAATCTTAGTATTTCATGCCCTTCCCTCAAATAATCAAAATTGGTTTCGATATAATTTACATCCTTATCTTCTCTATCCAGATAAATCTACTATTGAAGCGATTCACTTTTTGAGACGTCTTATGAAACATTTTAGAGCAAAAAAGAAAGACCTTCACATGATATTTATTGATCTAGAAAAAGCTTATGATAGGGTACCAAGGGAGGTTCTTTGGAGAACATTGGAAAAAAGAGGTATCCTATTGACATATATTAACCTTATAAGAGACATGTATATATATACCTGGTTGTTGACCAATGTGAGAGCTTCCTGCATTTTTCTTACAAATTTTGATTTCTCGATGAAATTCTCCAAACAAAAAAAATGCTAGCATTATTTCTTTTAAGTGTCTAAAGGAAGTTAGACATGGCCAGTACTGGTTACTCTGCAACCTCAAACCGGAACCAGACTAGCATGGGGCCGGTTTCAGTTGTAGTTCTGTAACCGTCGGTTCTAGGACGGTCCCAATTTGAGACCTAAACCACTCGGAATCAAAAAATATTAAAAAATAAAAATTATAAAAAATAAAAGCAAATCCCAAACCGGTAGATTGGAACGGTCAATTCCGGTTTTGGGCTGGATCCATGAAAGGTGAAACAAACTTGAACTGGGTACTCCCTGTTCTGAGCCTTGTTTTAGGTTTGGTTTCACTAATTTCGGCTCATATCCCAATTTGGTTCTAGTTGGAACCGTTAGGTTGGTTTCAATATGTTTGGAATGTGTGTTTTTGTTACAAATTGTGATTTCTCATTCAACTCCTCCAAACTGATATTACTTTTCTTTAAGCGTTCAAAGCAAGTGCATCAACTTTTTTGTTTTTCTCCTTTATGTTACAAGTATCAAGTACAATAGAGAACCAATTTGGATTCATGCCTAGCAGATCTACTGTTGAAATTATTCACCTTTTGAGACGTCTTATGAAACATTTTAGAGCAAAAAATAAAAACCTTCGCATGATATTTATTGATCTAGAAAAAACTTACGATAGGGTACCGAGGGAGGTTCTTTGAATAACCTTGGAAAAAAGAGATATCCCATTGGCATACATTAACCTTGTAAGAGACATGTACGATGGTGCAAAAATGTGTGTGAGGACTCATGAAGGAATGACAAACTTCTTTGACGCTAATATTGGGTTACATCAAGGATCAACTTTAAGTCCATACTTATTTATAATGGTGATTGATGGATTAATGTATGTTTTTTGTAGATGACATTGTGTTAGTGGAGGAGTCTAAGGAAAAAGTTAATAGAAAATTAGAACTATGGAGAGAAGCATTATAAAGTAAAGGCCTCCGACTTAGTAGAACAAAGACAGAATATATGGAATGTAAGTTTGATCATTTGGTTATCTCAGAGGACATAGAAATTAAAATTACCACACATTACATCCCCAGAAGGAAAGTTTTAAATACCTAGGGTCAACTTTTGAGAGGGATGGAAGAATTGATGGAGATGTTACTCATAGAATTAATGCTGGTTGGTTAAAATGGAGAGGAGCATCAGGTATTCTTTGTGATAAGAAGATATCATTAAAGTTAAAAGATAAATATTATAGAGCAGCAATTAGACCTACCATATTTTATGGTTCTGAGTATTGGGCAGTTAATCATCAACATGTACAAAAGATGTATGTGACAGACATGAAGATGTTGAGATGGATGAGTGGTCATACAAGAAAAGACCGTATACATAATGAGGTTATTAGAAATAAATTAGGAGTGACACCAATAGAGGATAAAATGAGAGAATATCATTTAAGATGGTTTGGACATACAGAAAGAAGATCAAAAGAAGAACCTTTAAGAATGTATGAAAAAGTAAATTTGGAAAGTATTAAAAGAGGTAAAGTACGACCACAAAAGTGTTGGAAAGAAACAATAAAGAATGATCTAGCTTATTGTGAGTTAACTACTAACATGGCACATGATAGGGATCTATGGAAACAAAGAATTCATGTAGCCAACCCCGCCTCGTATGGGAAAAGGCTTAGTTTTTGTTGTTGTTGTTGTATGCTACAAAGAGGTTGAAGCCTCACACACATGCATGCACCCCCCTCCTAGGAATCAAACTCGTCACCATAGTGCCGAAATCAGAAGGCCCTACCAATTGAGCTAACACTTTGGGTTTTCATGTGGTGACTTGATTGCATTATTCAAAAGAAATTCTAAGAGCTCTTTGTCATATTGTGAAGCGATGGGCAACATCCTTTTCATATGAAAATTATAATAATGGAACATTGAGAAAGGTTAAAGATTAAAGTTAAGAGAATCTCACCACTTCAATTTCTTTCAATTGTTCGTGTGCAGCCATAAATTTTCCAGGAGCTCCTCTCGGCCCATACCAATTTGAGAAAGTGGCAGTCATGTGCTCTAAGAGTGCCAAACTCACAAGTGTAGATTCCATTGTAGAGCAATAGTAAAAGTATTTAAAGAAACTTAGAAGATAAGGAATTGAAGATATCTTCTTCAAATATACCGAAAAAGTAAGGCTTACATGTCCATGGTAATTGAATTTAATAGCTCATATCTCATAAACATGATGTTTATGTCTAGAGATACAAATTTTTTAGATAGATTATAGGCCATCCAGGAATTGGTTGCCTATTTTCAAGTAGACATGTCATTATATATATATATATATATATATATATAGTTTTTGTTGTCTCATTTTTTTCTCTTTGTCGAATCTTTTAGATGGATTCATCTACGCCTCCTTCAGCCTTGGAGCAGTTCAGACATACACGTCTTTTAGGATGAGAAGAAGGAAATGCAGCTTAAGCTGCCATATCAGAAAGTTGTTGTTATTATATCAATCAAATGTCACGAAGTTAGTAGTCATTTTTCTCAAAAGAGCCATACTTTCTAATGAGTGAAAACAAGCATAATTGCATATATGGCTTCAAAAAGTACACATTCTAAGAATAGCTTAGAAGAGCTAAAAACTGCAACTACTGGTTGGTTATTATGGATTAGAAACAGTCGAGAAAATCGACGATAAGGGTAACACCATTGCCAGAGAGGAATTCAGTATGGCCATCAACGATTGCCTGCTAACTAAGATGCCTACAAAAGTACACTATTCCTTATCCAGCAAACAGGTAAGGAGATATGTTGCTTGTATTGAATCTGATCATCGTTAATTGTTTTCACCCCTTCCAATATGCCCAAAACTTCCTCTAACCATAATGGTTTAATTGTGGACATGAACCTTAAACTAGGACACATAAACTCACCCATCTGATTTTTTAAGAAGGTGATAATCCCACAGTGCGAGCTTGAGTAGCACGATGTTCAAAGTATTCAGCACGTCAAAAAGAACTTGCTATCTCGATCAACATAAAGGGGTGCATTGAGAAATTAGAGTAGCTACAAGATGTTGGAGATCTTTTCCTTCACAAGGAATAACAAAAAACCCATCAAAGACAGAGGCAGCTCCATAGTTGATGTATCTGGGGTGGCATGCAAAGATTTTTGCTATGGTCTTCAAGATAAGCGATGATAACCATGTAGGACCTAGTGGCCTTTTAAGAAAATTTTTTCTAACATAGTGGAATATGGCATAGGACATATATAAGGTAGTGAAGAATAAATTTAAGAGTAGTCAACATCACCGATATCATCTTAGTTCTAGAACACATTGGAGTGATCAAGGTAGCAGATTTTAAGCCTGATCAACCTATATTGCTTCCTAAATTAGATTATTTCTGAAATCATAGTGAATAAAATATGACCATTCTTTACGACTTTACCTTTAATCTCTACAACTAAAGGGCCTTACTTAAAGGGCAATGCATCCATGAAAGCATTCTTCTTGCTCATGAGCTATGGATAATATAAGTTCTAGAAGGAAAACTTCTATTAAAACTGATTCTTTGAATTCTTAAAGAATTCTCTATGATTCTTCGGATTTGATGGGACTTGGATCAAGTTAGTCATGGCTTGATTATATTCACCCTGCTTTACTATGTTGTTCAATGGTAAATAGGGAAAATGTTTTCAGAATACTCATCGCATCAGATAAAGGAACCCACTATCTCCATATCTCTTCCTTATTATCGTAGAACGATTATCTCGTAATTGAGCCAGAAATAGTATAAGAGGAAACACCATTCCTATTTGCATCCATGATTTCTGATGAAGTCATGGTTTTTATACATATGACTTCAAAGATAGGAAGAATTTGGTCCCTCCATTCCTAGGTGTCATTCGGTAATTTGAGAACATCTTGAGACTGAAGTTAAAGAGAAGTCGATTTTAAATTTCATTCTCCATGTCACGAGAGTGGATGCATACGATCAAGGACTTTTGCAGTTGTAACAGAAGGCAACCTCCCTATCAAATACCAAGCATATTATCTTTAAAGAGAGAATCAACATAATGTCTTCTCAGTGGATCATGTAGGGCTTTAGAAGGAAGCTAGACTCTTGGAATGTCACCTTCTTTCAGTGGTGAGTCACTTAATATTAATCAAAGCCTCCTTAGCTTTGTCCTTGATCTATTGGATGAAATCATTCAAAATCCATAAATGTATGCAAATACTTGGAGTAGATTATGAGCCATGTTATTTGGTTCAACAAAGGGAATAGGAAGTCGGTACACCTTTTAAAGTAGGATTTAGTTTGCAGGCCAATTGTTGTCGGTGATCTCATGTTGAGCCACCTGATAGATTTTAGTCATGAAATTCTTGAGAAGTTCTCTCAAACCTTAGGACAAAAGAGGTGAAACCTAGTGCAACATGGTGAAAGAGAAGTGTCTTCATAATGCTTTGTCGTCTCCCAAGCTAGAGGTTTGTAGGACAAGGGCTGGAATTCAATACAACAAAGAATATGGAAAGTGGAATTTATTAAATAGTAGGGGTGGGAAATGTTTATTCAAACCCTGAGTGTGAGGATTCTCATTACCTATGCTTATCGAGTAAGTCCTTATGAAGGGACAATATGATTAATTAAGGAAGCATATTGTTGTTCTTCTAAGAAGCCAACATATTGATATATGTGACTAGCTCTCTGATTTCATGTTACAAGTCCTAGATTACATTGGCATGGAGTCAATCACGGAGAGGGACAGGACTATTAAAGTCAGATACCCACTTGACAATTGGAGTGACTTAATGTTAGGAGGAGGAGTGATTTTACAATTTGGTGCCGCCTCTTAATAGATAGGATCGTGCCAGACAAATGTTTGTTCAGATTGATTAGGGATGACCTTCGGCAGGTTAAGTCATCTCCAGCATGATTCCCTTGCATTGGCTATCCAACACCTTCTCTTGGAGGCAGTCCAATATAGGTTTGAGGTAAGATGCATAGAATATTGGATGGGGATTTACCCTTTGGGCGATGGAAACTCGTATACCAACTAGCTAATCTTCTTGATAATCTCAAATGAGCCATAGTATTTATGAAGCAACTTTGGTTATGGTAAATCGGTTGGGTTGAAGGCTTGGTGAGGATAAGACTTGAGCTATACTCAATATTCAACTTCAAATGTCACTCAGTGAGCATTTGTTTAATTGATCCTTCATGCATGCTTGAGCTTTAGTAAGTAACATTTCTTTCAATCTTTTCAAATGTCATTATGTTTGTGAAAAGAAACATCAACTTTGTTATCCGATGCACTGCTATATTTATATGTAATAAAGGGAGGGGTAACATAACCATAAAGAGCCTAGAAAAGAGTCATTTTGGTTGAAGCATAATGGTTGGTATTATAATAAAAGTTTAGCCCCATTGAAAGAGGTTCCACCACTCACTAGGTTTCCATTTTATGATACATCAAAGGATGGTAGGCAATACTAAAGGATAATTTAGTTCTCAATTGATACAAATATTCCTTCCCATGTTTTGAAGCGAACATTGTATCTCAGTCGTTATAGTTGTAGGAACCCTATGCAAGCTAATAATCCTTCAAAGCTTTGACAACTTGAGCTATATAAAAAGGCCTTAAGTAGTTCAAAGTGGGCATATTATCCATCTACAATCATTTATATATGTGTGAGTATGTGTATAGTTTCATGCCCGTCAATGAATGGTAATGTCTCGATGAAGTCCGTGAAAATTAATTCCAAGCTTGTGAAGGTATAAGTAATGGTGTTAAAGGTGTTAGACCTTACTTAACTACTATTTTTTAGATTGGTAAATCTTACACTAATAAATTGGGAGACTAAGCTTTCAGCATTTTCCATTAAAGATCAACCTAAACTCTTTGATAGGTCCTAAAAACTCCCTCATGCCCTTCTACATGTGAACTATAGTATACCTTGAGAATAGAATTAATTAAAGTATAAAATTTGGGATGCAAGATTTTACCATCATAGCAAAGGAATTCACCAAGAATTGAATAGTGTAGGTAGGAAGACGGGTCAACAGAACCTTGATCGCGAGTATCACCAATTCCAAGGTCATTTGATATATGTTCGAAAAGCCTAAAATTGACGGTGAAAAACACTACGAATTGGTTCTCTTTTTATCATGAAAGTTCATCTGCAACTAGGGTTTTTTTTCTTTTATACTCAATTTTGAAATCATAACCAAAGAAGCATATTCACATTTGTTATTGTTGGTAGTGATTTTTTTCCCCAAAATAAACTTTAAACTATTATCATCAGTTTGTAATGTGAATCATCTCCCAAGTATATATTGTTTTCACTTCTTAAGAGCAAGGACAATCGCGAGTAGCTCTTTGTCATAGCCGAGTAGCCTATCTTGCAAGATGGTATGGCATTTCTTATATATGTGATTGGCTCCTCCTCTTGCATAAGAACTATCCTTCCTCTAATACGACATGCATTTGTCTTGAACATGAACTCTTTTTTAAAGTCCAATATGGCAATAATAGATGTCATCAACATCACCAACTTAAGCTTCTTAAAGGCTTCATGAGCTTTAAGAGACCAACAAAGCGAGACTTTCTTCAATAGTCATGTCAAAAGCTTTACAAGAAACCCACAATCAAGGTTGAAGCGCCTATAGTACTATGCAAGTCGAAGAAAACTCTCCAAGAACTTAAGAGTCTTGAGCATGACACAAAAGAGCATTCTTCAACCTTAGATAAATTAGCCTTGACGTGATAATTTTAATTAATTCCTTCTCAAAAAAACAGTTCAACATCTTAGCAAGCAAGCAGTTAACTTGAAATATAGACAAGACATGAGATACATGAGGGAGCAACATGCTAATTTTAAATAAACTAAAATATAATAAAAAACAAGACACGTCGGTGAAAGAGACTCTTCAATATCTCATTTGTACATCTTTGGATGGTGGCTATAGCATTGGTGAGTATGAAGGGTCTAACCAAGAACTAATAATGGGCCTCATGTATGTGGAATGCAGTCATGTAGACATCTTTGAGAGACATGAATTTGGTGATAACTGACAACGAAAATTCAACTTAGAGAATTTTGTGCTCCATACAACTCATTATGAAACTCTTCAATTACAGGTATAAGAAATTTATTACTGACAACGGCATCATTAAGAGCTATATAATTGATATTCTCCACGAACTTTCCTGCTTCTTCAATAATAAGAATGCTGAAGAGAAAGGACTAGAGCTCAATCTGATAATTCATTGGTCAAGCATCTTACGAACGAGGTCCTCTATGATCTTTTTTTAGAATATGTACACAAATAGAGCTTCACGCAAATAGGACTGTGGTTCAGCTTCAATATAATAGGATGATCAAAGGCATAAGATGGAGAAAAACCTTTTGGTTCAGCAAACACATTGAAGTCGTCTAAAAGAATACAAGCCATTGAGTTAGTCTTAGGATTAGTTTCAATCAACAGGGTGGAATCTAGGGTGGACAATTCAACCGAGGTGTTACAACTTAGGAGCAAGCTAGAGGGTGCTTAAGGGCTACACCAGGTTGTATGCTAGCTGGCTAGGTAGAAAGCTCCTCAAAGGAGATCAAGGTAGAAGTATGAACAACCTAATAACAAGATTCAAGTAACATGTGCATGACTCATTGGCATTGTTTAGGCTTAATTTGCACAAGGGATGACACTTTTTTGGCTTGTAGGGTATAGGACAGACCCCGATAAGTGAAGGTAATTGCATCTTGGTATAATCCCAAAACTTAACCCTATTCTCCTTCAATCAAGCCATGGCTAGTACGATATCGACTCCTTTGATAGGTCAACCATAGCATCAATCCCTTGCACGGATAAACCTAGGTTCTTGCACACTTGATTAAAAGGTACAATTTCTCCGTTCTCAACTACCACATTGAAAGACCCAACAGTTTCAAAAGAACATCTTAGGACTTCTATCAAAGAATTACAAAGAAAATTATAGGTAGATCTCGTGTCAACCAAGACCCCAACGTTGACATCACTAATCAACTCAATTAAACTCATCACATTCATGGAAGAAACACCATTAAGAGCATGATGGAACATGACAACTTCACATTCATCTTCTTCTTCACTCGATGCATTAGAGTGCTCTAGTTTATCGCTTTCATAAATTGATTGAAAATATTTCAGCTTATTGTACTTGTGTCAGGGCTCCCATTTTTTGTTGCATGGGAAACATTGATTATTTTTCTCTTTTGCTCCATTTCAATTGAAGTGAGTCACTCCTTGGGCTGGTTTCTTGTTCTTAGCTATGGACTTGTTAAAGGAACATGGCTTAGCAAAGAGGTTTGGAAGATTTGAGTCCCCTACAAACTCCTAAAGCTCTTAATTTTCTTCTCACAGAGTTTGGCAGTGGTAAAAACGACATTTTAGACACCGGAGTCAAGGACTTCTAGGCAAAGATCATCCTTTAGCCTAGCTAAATATTGACCAACCAAAGCCCGTTCGCCTATTTGAGGAAGCAATGGTGCCAACCTCTCGAATTTGCATATTTGTTTTCAACATAAGGGTTGCTACGATGATTAATGATAATCAATGGATAAGGCTTTGGGAGAATTCTTCTCATATGATATGTAGTTGTTGAGCCAAACTCATTAAAATCATTGATATTCATCACTTTCTAGTCGATTGAAGGCGATAGATACCTTCTCATCACTGATGGCTACGATAAGTTCCTATGCATGGAAAACTTTGTGCATCCACATCATCAAATCGCCATTAGAGAACATGAGCATGTCTAATGAATGCTTTGTCTTGTCATAGAATGCGTTGAGCTCAAAGCAGAAAACTTCTCGCTCATTTTTCTTTTTGTAGCTTCATATGCATTCTAACGATTAATGTGATTATAGTGATTGGGCTGGTAGATAAATTATTGACCATGTCTACAAGGAGGTAGGTATGGCATGCATTGAGGAAGAAAAAAGAAAGCTTCTTCATGGCCATCGATAACAAGATCTTTGTTATCTTCTCAAATAACTCATAAAGGTAGAAGAAGATTGGGTTGAAAAACAAGGACTCATTTGGCTCGTCGTGGCTAATCTAAAGTGAGAATGACTGGCACAAGCAACAAATGCAAGCAATTGGCACAGGCCCTGGATTGGCTGGCGATGGGTCGACTTGTTGAGCAGCTGGTTTGGTGGCTGCTGGAGTAACCGATTAACCCGTGAGGAGCTCCTTCATCTTCTCCATCATAATTGTAAATTGAGAGTCAAGAGTGAAACTCTGTATAGAACTTCCAAATCGCTTCGAAAGACAATGGTCTTTGCATAGTGAGAACATGCCCTCGATCCTAGCATGATTGATGAACATTGTGTTGCACAAATCGGTTGAAACCGCTATATGAATGCATTTCATTCTTGAAACATACAAAAAAAATGATCTTTGATTAATCAAAACCAAATAAAAATATAAAAGTTTCAGCTTGATGTTTGAAACAACGAGATTGCTTGTATATCGATTCTCACCAAAATTGTAATTTGATCAGGACGACAAACACGACCTTTTGATGTGGAAAGCTGCTCCAAAACTCATCAAATACCACTACTATCATTGGTTGAAAATGACTAGAAATCTCAACTAACCACTGAAAAATTACGGGCTTTAATGGATGCAGTTCTAATTTCACGCTCAAAAACTTAAGAAAAGATGAAAAAGAAAAGAATTTATGAAGAATATTAACCAAAGGAATCCATAATGAAAGCTTAAAATTCCGTGCATCCTGTTTCATAGATCAAAGGTGTCAATTGTCACACTTTATTAAATAAACCGAAAGCATAAAAGTAATTTCTATATATCTTACAACAACAACAACAACTAAGCCTTTTCCCATACTAGACGGGGTCGGCTACATGATTCGTTTCCACAAATCCCTATCGTGTGCCATGTTAGCAGTTAACTCCCAATAAGCTAGATCATTCTTTATTATTTCTTTCCAACACTTTTGTGGTCGTCCTCTACCTCTTTTAATATATACGTATTTCCCATTCCGCACTTTACATTTAAGTCGAGCGGGCTTTTACATTCCAAGTTGCGTGAGTTGTCTTTCAATTTATACACAAACACACATGCACACATTGAGCCTTTCCGCTCTTATATCTATATCTCCCTTCCGCAATTTTTCTTCCACAATTTACATTTAAGTCGTGTGAGTTGCATTCAATTTGGGTATTTCCCTTCAGCTATGTCTTTCAAATTCGGGTTTTACATTCAAGTTGTGTGAGTTGCATAGCATATCCACCAAAACTCGAGATATTACACATACTTGCATCCAAAGGAGCCCCGAATACCCCATGCAAACACGCCAATCTTAGGCCACTTGATACACATACATCCCGCCTAAGTAGATAAAATAGAATGGCTTAGATACGTGCAACCCCACGTAAATAAAATCTGCAAATAGGCATACAAATCGATTAAGTACTTTCATACTCTTTTAAAAAATCCATGCTTGTTCAAAATCGATATTTTCTAAAGCGTTTAAACTGACCCTTGAGCACTGGTTCAATAAGGTTTACAACGAAAAGATCCCACTTGTCCACAGTCGCCCCATAAGTTAGATATTTTCAAAAATACTTCACTAGTTTGAGTAAGCTAGCTGGCACGCCCTAAAGCGACTTAGACACGAAAAAGGTTCACTTTAGGCCTAAGAACCCAGAGTGAAAATTTTCACGTGTCTACAGATTTGGCACACCTGGTGAGACCTGGGTCTTAAGAAAAGTCGATAAAAACAAGCAAAGCTCTTGAAAAATTTTCCAAAAAAGTATTTAACTCTTTGCCTTTTTGTGCATTTCATAGTTGGTTTTTGAAAAGCATCGAAGTCATGTCGAGTTCAGACTCCAATGAGTTGACTAGCCAGGTCTTGCGCACATCAAGTTCTCACTCAAAGAGATTTTCGAAAAATAGAAATAGGAGAGAAGAAATCGAGGATTTGCGAAAAGACTTTGAAACCAAGATCGCTGCACTTAGCCAAGAGGCCGAGGCAGCTGATTCGTGTTCGTCTCACGGCGAACCAGCAAAGGCTAAAAAGAAATTTGAAAAAGCTCGCAAACCCAAGGAAACCTCCGTGATGAAGGAAAACCAATACTACGAGTCCTTCACTCACAAGGACCATAAAGCCCTATAGCAGCTGCTAAAAGGGCAAAATAAAGAGAAAAGAATGTACGCCTGTCTAATTTCCTTCTTTTGGATTATGAAATAGACAGTGACGACGAAATACTGAATTTTCATCGATATGATGGCACGAGAGATCCTCGATCCCACTTGCAACTCTTTTCTCGTCGAGCCCACAAGAAAAAGAATGACTCGATGAAGTGGATTTATTGGTTTCCCCTTTCCCTCAAAGGAATTACTTCAAAATGGCTTGCTTCTTACGATTTGAGTCAGTTCATAACTTTTGAAGAGTTAGCGAACTGCTTTATGCAAAGGTTTTTGCATAACCTAGAAGTTACGCCAACTTTAAATACTTTGAGGGATACAAAACAAGCGACGAACGAGGATGTACATGCATTCATCGTTCGATGGAGGTCCCTCTTGGGGCAAGTGAGAGAACCAATATCAGAAGGATGTGCAACAATGCTCATCCTCGATAATTTTAAACCTGAGTTAAAAACTCTTCTCTCCCTCCATGAAATCTCAACTTTTCACAAGTTGATCAAAAAAGCTTCTCTTTTTGAAACAAATCTAAAGAAAGGAGTCTACGATCACTTGTGGAAAGGGAGTGTTGTTCCAAAAACTCGCTTGGAAAAACCCGGAACTTATGGGTTACCCACAATGGACAAAGGGGCAAAGCCCCCACAAAGTTGCAAACGTCCGAGTGGATCCAAGCCTGATGAGCACTTCTAAAAATTTTGAGAATTTTGAAAACAAGAAAGAGAAAAAATTACAAAAACCTTTTGAAAAACAGGAGTACACTCCATTGGGGCAACCTGTTTCGGAGGTCTTAGACCTCCTACTTGCCCAAGAAATGATAACAGTCCCTGAAATTCCCGAGGGAACCACTTCCAAAGGGAGGTTTCTAAATCGATTTTGCAAGTATCATCGACTTAAGGGTAATGATACAAAATAGTGTTTCTCCCTTTTAAACAAGATTGAGAACTTGATAGCACAGGGCCGGCTCCAGGTCACTGAGGAACCAGAGCCTGCCCAAGCTATTTTTAAATAACCCTTCCCCAACCACGCAAGTACTAGTGGAAAGGGCAAAGAGGTATGTGCTTTAACGATTTCAAAGAGTCTAGCGCATGCATATCATTCTGGGTTTTCTACTTGTGCACCATCTCTCATCCTTCATAGGAAAATCGCCCAAGTAGTAATCGGGGGAGCTCCTAGAGTCCCACCCCTGGTTAAACCTGTTTTACAAATCCAAGGTGCTTCAAAGCACACGAGTAGAGCCATCATAGGCGCGAGCCCTATGTTGATCGTGGGGGAAGTGACCAGGTACGAAAGGATCTATCAACCCCCGCATCTACAAAATGCTAAAAAAGTAGTCAGTGTTCTTGGCCCTTCAAAAGCATGTATTCCTAGGATCTCACCAAAAACGGACAAAGGCAAAGTTGTTTTAACCTTGTATGATTTTAAAAATCATCTTTCAAAGATTCCAATTAACATGTTCATCCTAGAGTTGATACAAACCTCGCCTACTCATAGACTTGTTTTAGAGAAAATTCTAGAAAGAGCCAAGGTTAGCTCAACCATAACCCCGGAGTCCTTGTCAACCCAAGTAGCGTCTATAGGTACAAAAACGTCCATCGTGTTCTCGAAAGAGGATATTAAAAGACCCTATGAATCCCACAACCAAGCCCTACATATCGAGGTAGTATTGAATCACCATCCTCTAGACAGGTGCCTAGTTGATGGGAGAGGAGGTCTCAACATCCTTCCGCTCCACGTATCGTATCAAATCGGAGTCACCTTGACCTCCGTGAACCCAAGCCCCATCGTAATCACTGGATATGATGGGAATACGTGTAGACCCTTAGGATCCATAGAATTACCCATGGAAATAGGGGGCATAGCCCACATGGGGGTGTTCCACGTCGTAGACATTCACCCCCACTACAACCTATTGCTTGGAAGGCCATGGATACACAGCCTGCGAGTTGTGTCATCCACCTTCCATAGGTGTGTAAAAATCCCCTTTGAAGACCAAGTCGTGGTAATTCTAAGCGAGAGCCACCCTCAACTTCAGGGAATACAAAATTTCCCATGCTTATCAGGTCACCCAGCATTTGAGGATAATCTGGGGCAAGTCTTGGTTGAGCCACCCAAGCTCATCCTTCAAAACCCTAGGAAGGTGTTGTGTATCAAGGGGCAGCCCAAGGCTCGCCCACTCAAAACCATCACGATCCTAAGAAAGACCAAGTGTCATCTATTCCCCAAGACCCTAGATAAAAAGCCATACGAGCATAACATGGACGATAGCAAGTTCCAGAACCACGAATTATATCCAAACTTTTCAAAAAGTAAAAAATCGTGGAACATGCTATTGAACATGGGATATATGCCCTACCAAAGTCTAGGGACACAAAGCCAGGGTCTCCTCGAGCCCATACTGCCTAGAGCCAACCCAAGCCGATATGGAATTGGCTATACTCCCAAAATACCACCAAAACCACCACCTGTGACCACCTAGGTCAAGGGTGCCCTGGAGCCTAGTGAAGCAGAAACCTATGATTTAGACCTCTTATTTAGAGTCTAACTTGTGGCATTTTCCTTTGTAGGTATGATGGAAGATCCCTTCTTAAACAAAAAATCAAAAAAATTGAAAAAGCTTGAAATTCAAAAACAACTTGGAAAATTTCAAAAACCAAAAACATTAGAAATTTGTGCAAAAACCAAAAAAACTATTATTTGTATAGCTCCAAGTGTCTTTGCTTTGCCAAAATCCAAAAAAATCAAAAATTCAGAAATACCCAAAAACAAAATCCTGTATATACCAACTCCTGGTAAAAGTTTGGAAAAGGCCAAGGATTTCGAAAAGAAAATCGTCTTCATAGCAAGACCAAAACTTTCGGAACCTGTAGAAATTCCAAAACAAAAACCAGTGATTTCAAAACCCATGCATCGAGTTCAAATTCCCTAGGATTCAATATTCTCGAGAATGATCGAAGCACGGAAGAAGATCCCCTTCTCCTTGAGGAGGATTCAACTTTCGAGCTCCCCGAGTTTCATAAAATTCTCGATTTTGAAAAACCTTCAAATTTTGTAGGAGGGGATTTCATAGAGATCAACTTAGGGAATGAAACAAAGCCCAAACACATCAAGATAGGTGCATGTTTGCATGAGCACGAAGCATCATCATTCATTACATTCTTGAAAACCTACATTGATGTGTTTGCATGGACATATGAAGACATGCCGGGTATAAACCCAAGAGTCGTAGAGCATTGTCTTCCCCTAGATTCGGATTCGAAACATATAAAGCAAAAGCTTAGAAAGATTGATCCGAACGTGCATGCACAGGTTAAAGAAGGTTTAGAAGATCTGTTAAAAGCTGGTTTTATAAAACTCATTGCGTATTCTGATTGGTTGTCAATATTGTTGTAGTTCGAAAATCCAATGGGAAAATTCGAATATGCATCGATTTTAGAAACTTGAACAAAGCCACTTCAAAGGATAACCTTCCTTTACCTAATTTTGATTTGATAGTCGATAGTACTGCAAATCATGAAATGTTTTCATTCATGGATGGCTATTTGGGATATAACCAAATCAAATTAGCCCCAAAAGATCAGGCTAAAACTGCTTTCACAACACCTTAGGGCACGTACTGCTATACAGTCCTGCCCTTTGGTTTGAAAAATGCCGGCGCCACCTACCAAAGAGCCATAACTATGATCTTTCATGATCAAATTCATGAGCTCGTAGAGGTATATGTGGATGATCTCTTGGCTAAATCAAAAATTCGATGCACCTATATCGAATGTTTACAAAAAATTTTCGAAAGGCTTAGACTTTACAAAGTAAAGCTAAACCCTTAAAAGTGCGTCTTCGAAGTAGAATCCGGTAAGCTCTTGGGCTTTATGGTAAGCCAAAGGGGCATAGAAGTTAACCCCTCTAAGTGTACAGCCATCATCGACATGTCTCCATTCTCCAATCTTATGCAAATTCGTAGCCTCTAGGGTCGCCTTCAATCAATTCGCAGGTTTATTTCAAACCTCGCTAAAAGATGCGAACCCTTCAACAAACTTTTGAGAAAATGGGGGAAATTCGTATGGGACGATGATTGTCAAAAAGCTTTCAAAAGACTAAAAGCGTATTTGGTTAATCCTCCTATTTTAAACCCTTCAAAGCAAGGAAAACCTCTTTTACTCTATATTTCTGTGCATGCGAATGCTTTGGGTGCATTGTTAGCTCAATATGAGGATGATACCCATAAAGAGTATGCCATCTACTATATTTCGAAAACTCTATTGGCTTATAAACAAAATTATCAAGCCATGGAGAAGACTTGCTTGTCCTTGGTATGGGCCTGCTAGAAATTTCGACACTACTTCCTATATCATGAGATCTGGATAGTGTCTAGGCTTGATCCCATCAAGCATCTGTTTGAAAAACCTATCCTCACGGGTAGGCTGGGTAAATCGCAGCTCCTCTTGATGGAGTATGACCTTAAATTCCACCATCAAATGTCCATCAAGGGGCAAGCCCTAGCCGACTATGTGGCTAACTTCCCTTTAGAAGATGCGTATCCCACACTTAGACAAAATGCCCAATGAAGGCATCTTTCAAAACCAATTTCAAAATCATATTCTATCAAACTGCTCAAGTGAAAACCAAGTTTGGAAGATGCACTTCGATGGGGCACGAAATCAAAAAGGGGTTGGGGCAGGAATCGTCCTCATATCCCCTGAAAAGGGAGAAATACCCATAGCCATTCGCCTAGATTTCGAGTGTTCCAACAACACAGCCGAGTATGAAGCACTCATACAAGGCTTAAAAATTTCAAAAATTCTAGGGGCATCATTCATTGAAGTCTTTGGAGATTCTTTACTTGTCATAAACCAAGTGTTAAAGATTTCGCAAGTTAAAAATGAAAAACTTCTTCCATACCATGAGTTGGCCACCAAGCTGGTTGAGTCGTTCAAATCGTGTACTCTCACACACGTAGGAAGAGAGGATAATGGCATAGCCGATGCCCTCTCATCCTTGGGCTTAGCCCTAAGGGTAGATCCCACTTTGGGAACCAGACCCTTAGAAATATGATCTTGAGATTTGCCAAAACAACCAAACTGATACTGAAAAACCTTGGTTTCAATATATTAAAGAGTTCTTAGAAAATGGAGGATTTTCAGAATGTGCTTCGTACAAAGACAAAGCTTTTATATGAAGAATTTCAACCCGATATTCGATTTTGAGAGGGGTTCTTTACAAAATGAGTTTCACTGGCATCTTACTAAGGTGTGTCGACCTGGAGGAGGCTAGGATAATAATGCATGAATTCCATGATGGAGAATGTGGAGGGCATGTAAATGCCAACATGATGGCAATGAAAATACTTAGAGCGGGTTATTTTTGGTCCACCTTAAAGCAGGATTGCCATGACCATGTTAGGAAGTGTCACCCATGTCAAGTGCATGGACACGCCATCCATACCCCATCATCCTCATTGCATTCTGTGGTCAGCCCCTGGCCATTCACCATGTGGGCGTTTGACATCATAGGACCAATATTTCCTCATGTATCACATGGGCATAGGTTTATACTAGCAGCCACCGAATATTTTTCCAAATGGGTTGAAGCTACCTTCCTGACAAATGTTCAGGGGCAACATGTAGTAGCGTTCATTAGGAAAAATATTCTGGCTCGCTTTAGGGTTCCAAAGGACTTAGTGTCCGACAATAGTACCCCCTTCAAAAATGAGAGGATGGTTAAGTTATGTAACACGTATGGCATAACTCACCACTTCTCATCGCCCTACTACCCTCAAGGCAACGGCCAAGCCAAAGCCACCAATAAGACTCTCATAAGCATTATTGAGAAGACTTTAGAGAAGGGTAGGACGTGGCATGAGAAGCTGGATGAAGCCTTATGGGCTTATAGGACTTCCATCTGAACTCCAACAAATGTCACGCCATTTGAGTTGGTCTATGGCACAAACATCATTCTCCCCATTCATACCAAAATTCATTCATTTCATACATCCATTGCATTCGACCTTCCCCTAGAGACGCTACAACATGCTAGAATGGCCGAACTTGACTTACTAGATGAGCGAAGGCTCCTTGCCATGGATCATGCACATGCATACTGGCAAAGGATAGCCCGACACTATGAGAAGCATATGAGACCTTGTCACTTCAAAATGGGAGACCTTGTGCTCAAAGTCATCCAATATCGTGGTGGGCATCCACTTGGAAAGTGGCGGCCCAAGTGGGATGGCCCTTATGTTATACGTGGAACCACCACGAACAATGCATATTGGCTAGTCGATGTTGATGGTAGGAACTTAGCCGACCCTATGAATGCTCAATTTTTGAAAAAATACTACGTGTAGGGTCTAAGCTAAGCCCTATTTCAAAAATATTTTGAAAAGCTCCTTTTGAAACTTCGTGAGTGAGGATCAATGGGCCTGAATGAGAGACTTGATTGCTTGTAAAAAACCGGAGTTTTCCAAAACCAATGGGTCACATTTCAAAAATCCTTCTTCTTACAAAAGAAGGCCTGGTTCAAAATAGCAAGAGTAATACGTGCTATTTCTAAATAGGCTGATCTGGGATGAATCGAGTAGATCCTTGGGATAAGTCCTTCCCCATTTCTCTTCTCTTTCTCCAAAAGGAAAACTTGGCCAAAAAGAAAAAGGGAAACCCCTGCAAAATCTCTTTCCCAAAATAAAGGTGAATCAAAAAAAAAATTATGTATTCTATGAAAAAGAGGGAATAAAGAAAAAATACTCTCAAAGAGAGACCCTCTACAAAAAACAGAAAAAAATGCCAAAAAGCTCAAAAAGAGCAATTTTCCGCCTCTATGCTAAATCATGGGACACTCCAAAAGGGACCGTGGTAAACTCTTTCCCCTACCTGTGACTTATCCCAAGGTGAAGAAAGGTTCATTCTAGGGAATCCTAAAGTAAAAACAAGATTTGCTTACTTGAATCTCATCTTGTTTGAGAGTTAGACGTCTAAGTAAGGCGTAGGAATTTTGAAATATGGCTTGATTTCGAATAAAACCTTCGCTAGATTAGCGAGTATCAAGAATCAAATAAAGAGAAAATACAAAAAGCTGAAATCCTTAGGATTGAAGCTAAAAGGAGTTTTCCTCTTTCAAAAACGAGTTTAGAAAATCCTCGAACATTGAGCAAGATAAGACCAGCTCACTTGGTGCGGCAGGTCTTCATAAAGACTCCAAGTTCGACCATTACATTAAGTCTCTAGGAGACCATACTTCCTAGCATATCATCCCATGCCACTCATCCATATTCATGCATGGACACTTGCATCAATCCCATTTAGGACTAGCACCATCTTAGGCAAAGTCCCCTTTGGCGAAAATCTCCTCTTACGGGTCTTAAAGAAAATGTTTTCTCAAAACTGGGATGATCTCATATTCTCGAGGACAAATCCAGGGAGAAAGCAAACAGGAGTGTTGTCGTCTTTGCCATTATCCAAATAAATTTGGATAATGCCAAAGAGGGGCATCTGTAACATCCCAAAATCCCATGATTTTTGCAAAAATATACACCTGGTTTGAAAATCAATCCAATAGGCCAGATTTGAGATTTTCGAAAACCCAAGAGCTTTCAAAAGCTTTAAAACTCCGTTTTGAAACCCCGTATCCAATATGGATTCCTCAAACTCGGGACAAGTCCCATTTTACCAAAAAGCCAAAGACGAACAGGTGAAGCATGGAAGGTGACTCCTGATCAAGAAGCAGCCCATAAAGCAACTCAAAAAGGGTCAAATCCAAAGCAACCTCAGAAACAAGTGTAGAAGCCCAAAAACAGCACCCTAGCCTGATAAAGACCAGGGTCAAAAGGCAAAAGGAAGGCCCAGCCCCGATGTAGAATGCAGGCCCGGCACACCTAGAAGCCAAATCAAATACATCCACCCAAGCAGCATGAATCTGAGTCAAAAATGGCAAAATTGAGCAGAAACGGAATCCAGAATGGCAAGGTGGAGTCCGAATGACAAAACTGGAAAAAACCCAGTATAAGACGGAGCGCTGATGAAGCCAGGGCCCACACAAAACGTCCGCCTCGAAAAATCAAGAAGGACCATCTAGAGAAAATTTGGATTGGATCTGTACCATATATCCATATCCATATCCAAATAGTGTTTGGATTTGGGTCAATCCAAATAGTGTTTGGATTTGATCAGATCTAGACTAAAATATCCAGATCCATATCCATAAAAATGTTGGATTTTGATCGGATATGGATCTCAAAATATCCAAGATCTAAGATCCAAATCCAAATAGTATTTGGATCGGACATGGATTCTATGATCCAAACCCAAGACCCATATCCAAGACCCACCTCATTTTCTTATAAATAGGAGTGAGGGGGTCCCCAAAAATCACACGTGAACTTGCTTGGGGAGGAGAGAGAGTGAGTGATAAACCTAGCCATGTGGGCTCAAGGGTGAGTGTGGGTTCAAGCCATTGTGGGCTAAGTGGGCTGCAACAAGGTGGGCTCGACCAAGGGAGGCTGCAACCGCACATGGAAGTGGGCTCAACCAAGAAGGACCGGCTCCAAGAGGTAGGTCCCCTAATCCTAGCCTAACCCCTTTCTAATTCTAGCCTAATCCCTTTTAATCCTAGCCTAATCACCTAACCTACTTCACTAAACCTCACCCTAACTGAACCTAACCTAACCCAACCGCCTCCTACTATCCCTAACAAACCACCCTTATGTCCCCGGCTAGCCGTGAGCATTGTGCGCCCCTGCCGCGCCAACAGCCTGAGGCACCCCCTGTCCAGCGCCCTGCCTGTGCGTCAAGCACCCCCTGTCCAGTGCCTGGCGCCTGAGCGACCGCGCCTATATTTTATGTCGTGCCACCCGGTTGGCTGCATAGTGGACCTTCCTACCCTAGGACCTGCCTCATTTTAGGACCAGCCACCCCACTTAGGCCGTGACCTCCTATCCCACCTTGGTCGTGACCTTCCACTTAGGCCGTGACCCCTTCTTGACCGGACCTAGGTTCTCCTAAACCCTAAGTCTGTGAGCCTTCCCCAAGCCCACGTGCCCCTTCAAAGCCCATACACTCTCTCAAACCTGTCTAGGGAGACCCCTCTTGGCTGCTCAAGGCAGACTCAAGCCCATGGTGGACTCAAGCCTGAGCGTGAGGAAGGAGAAGAAAGCCCGAATCACTTGTAAGTGTTTAAAATTCGGTATTTACATTGCTCCTTTTATATCCAATTCAATTTGATATGGGGTTGTATTAATGGAGCGTTGTCTTCCCCTGGGATGTAATATTGTTGATTGACACACGAGACACATACGTGCACTTGAGCCTTAGCTCTTATCTCATACACGAGACACACAAGTGCACTTGAGCCTTAGCTCTTATCTCGTACACGAGACACACAAGTGCACTTGAGCCTTAGCTCTTATCTCGTACACAAGACACACAAGTGCACTTGAGCCTTAGCTCTTATCTCATACACCAAGCACCCCCATACACAATTGAGCCTTCGCTCTTACTCCAAAGACTCTAGTAAGAGCCATATAAGCTGCAATTTAATTCGGGTAGTTACTTTAAAAGTCGTGTGAGTTTGTCATTTCAATTCCCAACTCGCACCCAAGGAACACCCGAGCACTTGCTCAAGCACTTACGCACCTTTTTGGCCTTGGCAGCCACTAAGATATAGTCCTATCTATATACTTTCAGTTGTGTGAGTTTTCCCGGTTCAGCTGTGTACATCTTTATATTCTGGGTAGTTAAAATTCAGTCGTGTGAGTTATCTTTACATTTATACACAACACACACACATTGAGCCTTTCCGCTCTTATATCTATATTTTCTCGTTCTGCAAAGTTAAAATTCAATCGTGTGTGTGAGTTGTCTTTCCATTTTCACACAAACACACATGCACACGTTGACGACCTTCGGGCTCATATATATATATATATATATATATATATATATATATATATATATATATATATATATATATATATATATATATATATATATATATATATATATATATATATATATATACGTATTTCCCATTCTGCACTTTAGATTTAAGTGGAGTGGGGTTTTACATTCCAAGTTGCGTGAGTTGTCTTTCAATTTATACACAAACACACACGCACGCATTGAGCCTTTCTGCTCTTATATCTATATCTCCCTTCCGCAATTTTCCTTTCGCAATTTACATTTAAGTCGTGTGAGTTGTATTCAATTTGGGTATTTCCCTTCAGCTATGTCTTTCAAATTCGGGTTTTACATTCAAGTTGTGTGAGTTGCATAGCATATCTACCAAAACTCGAGATATTGCGCATACTTGCATCCAAAGAAGCCCTGAATACCCCATGCAAACACGCCAATCTTAGTCCACTTGATGCACATACCTCCCGCCTAAGTAGATAAAATCGAAAGGCTTAGATACGTGCAACCCCACATAAATAAAATCTGCAAATAGGCATACAAATTGATTAAATACCTTCATACTCTTTTCAAAAATCCATGCTTGTTCAAAATCGATATTTTCTAAAGTGTTTAAACCGATCCTTGAGCACCGGTTCAAGAAGGTTTACAACGAAAAGATCCCACTTGTCCACAGTCGCCCCATAAGTCAGATATTTTCAAAAATACTTCGCTAGTTTGAGTAAGCTAGCTAGCATGCCCTAAAGCAACTTAGACACGAAAAAGGTTCACTTCAGGCTTAAGAACCCAGAGTAAAAATTTTCACTGTCTACAGCCCCGTGGATCTATATGTAGATAAGTCTCTTTCCGAACGAACATAAGTTCTCAACAAAATTCTTTGAGTGATCACTAAACCACGAAGATTATAATTGAGTGCATCATTATTTTTTATTAGAAAATTTATGTAGATTTCAGCATATTGCATAGACCTTGCATGATCAACGAATTTTTTAGCCTTCATTTCCAAACAAAATGCTACTAAATTTTGTTGGTGAATGACACACAGACCAGTATCTGGTAAAATTTTCACAAATTTTGAACGTGTAAAAGGTTAATAAAAAAATCATGAGACTCAACTTAAAACTAAACCTATCTGTAACAAAAATCCCACAGAATTTGTTTAGTAAAACAATTAGAACTTGTTCTGCATGTGTCAAAATCCCTCAAGAGTGATTTCATTCAAAAGCTAAATTTCACAGATTTTCAAATTAATAAAGTTCATGAAAATAGAAAACCCAATCAAAGATATACAAGCATCTTATTGAGACATTGAATCTTAGTCACAAGCACTATCCAAATTTCAGAATACTATTCAATAAAAAAAATTCTCAGATTTTTATTTAATCATAAAAGGACCCAAAAAATAAAAATAAACTTGCTGGCATGCTCTCACACTCAGGTAAAATTCATGAGATTTTTTTACCTTAACAAGAGCCCCTAGAAAATATAAACTTGTATGATGTAAAACATAACCAATTATGTTTAAAGAGAACTGAACTTTATTGGGTCAAGTGAGATCAACACCATTTTAGAAAAGGTTGTTTCAAATTGAAATTATTTTAGGAAATCTTTGAATTTCAAAATTACTCCTCTTAATTATCTAGGCTGACTTTTGAGCACCAGTCTAAGAAGGCCTATGTTGATAAGAACTTACTTTATAACAAATCACTGAATAGTCAGATAAATCTCTTTACAAGTTTGAGTAAACTGGGCCAAATGAAATCAACATCATTTTAGAAAAGGTTGTTTTGAACCGAAATCATTTTGGGAAAACTTTGGGTTTCAAAATCACTCTTAAGCATCTAGGCTAACTTTTGAGCGCTCGTTGAAGAAGACCTACATCGACAAGAACCTACTTTCCCATAAATCACATATCTTTTTGCAAGTTTGAGTAAGCTTGTTAGCACGCTCATGCACGTTTTTGCAAATAAAGTTTTAAGTTTTCATAAGACCAAAAATTTTGTTTACAATGTTATTGTTGAGGTACAAGTTTTATGTCCACAAGGATTCCTCTTTCACTAGTTATGTGCATTCAAGACACAAAAGTGAATAGCAAATTCTCTTGGTATATCTCAGCTATCATATGTTGGATGAAGCTCTCTCACTTCTTTCTTTCTTGTTGCATTGTATCACTCAACAAATTATGCACTCAAGACAGTCGGTGGTCCACTTTGGTTTTTGCAACTTCTGATCCATCTATATTTTCTAGAATTTAGGTTATGAGACACTCGTGGCCTATTTATAGTGTCTAATTCTATTTAGGTAACTTTTGTCGGATGCTGATGTCATTCATCCCTTCTCTAAAGCCATTATTGTTTGTTTTCTTTTGATCCAAGACTAGGATGACAAGAATTATTTCTCCTTATTTTATGGACAATTGCTCTAACCCACTATAACTCATTTTACAAAGAACATCCATTTGATAAACTTGTGGAAGATCTTTGTCTAAGGCACATATTCTATGGGGCTTGGCCTTTCTTGTGGTTCAAACTGAGTGTTGCAAACCTCTATTATCCTTATTGATAGTTTGGAAACTATGGGATCAAAAAGGACTACTTGCCATTGTGGATCTTTTGAACTGTTGTCTCTAGGAACATTTGTTGATTTCTAGCAATTCAAGGACTTCTCTCAAATTTAGTTGATGTCACCCCTGTCCAGAGAAAACATTATGCTTCATAATCTGGTGGACGGGCTAGTATGTTGGTATCATCCATCAATCAATAGCATCTCACTAGTCAAACCTCTAATTTTGATGGGGACTCAACCACTAACATTAATCCATGGTAAAATGATGCTCGATAGTAGTAAGTAAACTTCATTCATGTGATTCACCACTCCTTGCATCTATTAAGGATTATGCTCTAACTCACGTTCAAAAAAGAGATTGAGAAGAAACTTCCACAACTAGAAAGTCCATGAGAAGGTTGTGGTTAGAAATTAAGGAAGAGTCTGGATTGATCGATGACATAATCCCAATTTCATCATCGCACAACTCCTTGTAAAACAGGACTTTAAGAGAAGTTCATTTATGTATTCATAGATCTTGTCTCTTCTACATGAGAAAATATCTTATGTAGGATTTACCTAGTATGTTAGTTTACAAATCCATCCTTTATATTTTTAATTTTCGTACTCAAGACTACACACTAGTGCATGATCCTCCTATCTATCGGCCTTCAAGAGGATCTGATGGGAGGTTGGTTATTCCCGAACTCCATCATGGCCTTAGAGACTTGTTTATCCTTTTCTCATCCCACTTCAGGGTGTAGTCACCATCATAGATACCTAGCTTAATGGAAAACTCCTTTTGAGAGAAGCACTTTCCCGTTACTTTTCCAAGGTCTTGAGGTAATTATAAACCTCTACAAGGAATGCTTATCCCTTAGATCTAGCAAGGGGAGTCGAGGAAGCTTGAGGCATCTTCATTGAGGTATGCGACAAGATGGAGGCTCGTCAACTTGTAAAGGCCCTAACAGAAGCCCAACTCGCCTCCATTGTTGCATGCCAAGAATTAGTTAATTCCTTCACAAATTAATGGGACTCAACTTCTCATGCTAGGAGAGAAGCTTATGCTAAATTCAGCGAGACAATGTCAAGAGTTTGAATGTTAAGGGAAGAATTTTCTTCTACCAACAATGACGTTGCTGACCTCAAAAAATAACTTCATGTCTCTATATCTTTCGAGATAATTTTGTCAACAACTTGCCATAAGCTATTTCTGAACTTAACTCCTTAGCTTCACAAATCTTGGTTGCTAGGGAAGTCAAGGCATGATTAGCTTGAGATTATGTGAAATCATCCAAGGAACTGTAAGCGATGTTATTTCAACAACAGGAGCTTGAGTAGGATGCTTGGCTCGATATAACTATTGGACACGACTCAAGAGGGCATTTTGAGGACTCATTTCATTAATTTCTAAGATTTGAAATCTCTATTTTTTGTCTAGCACATTAATTTTAGCTTGCTTCCATTAAGTGCATTAACTCATGTGACCTCTCCCTTTTCACTGGTTTTAGGTTCTAAAAGTAGGATTTATTGTTTATGAAAAATCTGATGAGGTATGGTTATTATGCAATCACTTTGGGTAACATACTGAAAATCATGCATAGAGATCTTCTAAAACAATGTATGTCTTTAAAGTTATGCAAAAAGATTTCTTCATGCCCACAAACTCTCGAAGTTGCTTGCACAAGCTTTCTATCTCTTAATTCTATCCTTCCTTCATCTTTTATCTTTTGTGCTTTTGCAACTATTTGTTCATCATGTCTCCTAAGGTCCAGAAGAAGAAGAGGATTACTTCTTTTGAGCTTACTTTTGTACCTATACCAAGCATGGAACACCATGTTTCTATGTCAACTTAAGATGAGGCTAGCCTCATCTGGTCCCCAATGACACCTATAGCTATAGTCTGCCTACAGTTGACAAACTCATCACGTGAGGATCTTCCCAACCATGTAGATTGGTTCTGCTTTGATAGGATCTTGGAGGAACTAAGAACCTTTCCAAAGCCCACATTTCTGTCACAGACATCTTTTATACAATTCCTATATATCTTAAGTTAACATAAATCTAATTCAAAGATAAACCAGCCTTGGCCATCCCTTATGGGCCTATGATATCATCTAATGGACCTGCATTTTCAAGCTGGTTTGGGTTTGGGTCTAATGCACCCGCCACATCAACTCCATATTGGTCAATTTCTTCTTTGCCGTGAAATGTCATTTAAGACTTTAATCAACTGCAAATTGACTTCAAAACCTCGACTGGACATAAGCTGGTCCTGGTTGATTTGAGGTGACCGACACATTAAGAGCCCAATGGGATGACCAGGCTTGTTCACGCAAGCTATGAACAAATCAAGCTACCTTGGTCGCATATGATCGTGATCTGAGAAGTGCTAACCCTAATGGGGCGGATGCCAAAGCCTTCCGTCTAAAGAACTTCATCTTTAACAACGGGACTGCTAAGAAGCTGATTTTAAATTAAATAAGCAAAGCTCATATTCATATAATTTTCTATCAGCTTGACGCTTTAAAAAACCAAGACGAGTTAGGACGCAATAAATTAATCTGATGAGCTGTATAAAGGGACACGAGCTGCAACAGGGGACGGCCCACAACTGCTCCTTCAGCTTGTTTTACAAAGTAGGGGCTCACACACACATAAGATGGCTTATTTAGGACATTGCCCGGGTTTTAAAAGCTTATGTATGCACAAAGGGCAATAGCACACTTGTCCAAGGCTCCACAATGTTCCAAAAGAAAAACCGTATATTGTTTGTGGTACCTTTAAAAGATTTGCAAAGATAATGGTTTCGTCAAAATTGACATTCTAAAAGTTCTACAAAACGTGATGCTATTGATGGGGTTGTTTGGTCTGTGTGTGCACGCGCATGTGTGTGTGTGGAGCAAAAGGTCTGCCTAACCCGAGCTTGTCAAGAATATAATAAATAGAAAATTATATTTTCATCTCTCACCAAAAAAACTTAATAATACTTGAAAGCATCTTGTACAACAATACTGTAAACCACGCAAGCCCCACAGAAAACGAAGACCACGAAGAAACTTGAACAAGTCACGAAACTGCATATGTGAAAAATTTTACCGTCACATACAAAACGAATAGAAAGCTTAGCTTTAACATCAATGCCACTCTCATGTCCTAAGTTCCAGCTTTGCGGCGAGCAACACGTGCAACAAAACCAGCCTTGATGGGAGCAACAGAGCGAGATGATCCACACTGCATGAAAAGTATCAGACATCATGTGCACAAAGAACAAACTAACCCAGTTCAAAGCATATAGCTTCTACTGACATCCTTGCACCATAAGCTAAAGCCCAACTCCATTAGACCTCAACTGAAAATACATGCTTCACAAAAAGAAAGAAATCAAGGTGCGTTAATAGTCTAACTGTATAGCTAGATGGGTAGATTACCGACGAAGGCAGCACGGCACTTCTCAAAGCAGAAAGGAGGTTCCCCAAACCATCTCAGTTTCAGAACCAAAGATGAATTATGAAGACATGATCCCCATAAGAATATATGAAAAACTAGATTGTGAAAATGTTGAAAGAGAACGATCAGAGATAGAAAGAAACAATAAAGAATGATTATGTGGAAACAAAGAATCTATGTAACCAAACCCATCTAGTATTGGAAAAGGCTTAGTTGTTGTCGTTTAATGACCGTAATCATTCATATCACTCACAACATGACCCAGAGGTTGGGCCCCATGGGGTACAACTACAAACTCATAAAACAATGGTTAGTGGTTACTGCCGCTAAAGGATAAAGATAAACAGTTACAGGAGAAAAAGAGGAACTTTGACTGCTGGAGTTGCTTTCCAAACAATATAAAGTTGCATGAGACCCTAGGTCAAGTAGCATAATTACTTGTATAAGAATGGGGATATATATTTGAATAGGAAAGAGGGGCTATATGCTAGATGCTCAAAGAGGAGAAAAACTAAACACCAAACAAATAATGAGGCTGTATGGTAGAAACGTTGCAGGATGAGTCAAAAAGGTATACCTGCTCACATCGAAGAAAGAAAAGTCGATTCTCTTTCACAAGAATTGTATCAGGACATTTGCAGCCATGACAAACAACATACTCATCTGGCAGAAGTGTAATAGCGTGTTAGGATTCAAACTTAATTGCCCATCCAAAACGATATTTTATGCAAAAGATAAAGAACTATCACAATTGTGTTAAATCTTTTGATACCTCAACACTTCATAATAATTTAGTTGAAATGAAAGGTTTACATTTCAGACACTACTTGATGACAATGATACAAGAAATGAAGCCTCAAGAGGAGAAATGCATGACGAGATTCTTTGGAGACAATCATTTATAGCTTGCAAAACAATAAAATGTGCAACACATCATTGTATCCATGTCTGGCAACCACCAGGAAACTCGGGAGGTTACTAGAGGCATGCAACCATTTTGAAGTACCTATGGTACAGGGGCAATCAAAAGCAGAAAGCACCAATTTGCAAGTATGTGGAGACTTGAGGTTTGAAGAAGAAAGAGCACGATTTTACTGCTGGCAACATCATGAAACATCCTAGAAACATCTACCAGTATCGTGTCTGTGATGGTTGGGAGGTGAACTGAAGAAAAAGAACCAAGAAAGTCTAATAAATAACAATTGAGATGAAAATAGATATCTTCAAGCAAGGAACTTACTGACATATCTGCGCAAGATACCCTCAAAGTTCTTCGGGGCAAATCTTCCCTTAACAACCAATCGTTGTTGTCCATCAAGAGATCCGCTTGTTCCCATTTCAGCAAGTAAAAATGTCATAACATGTTCTGGCTGCCTGTGCATCCTGAACCACAAATACAATGCAACGGTTAAAATCAACTGGAGATTATAGCAGTTAAATTGTAGACAAAGAAAAAAAGAAGTAAATACAGGATAACTGGTCTACAATGAGAACGTGGGCTTCCTTTATGCATATGTCGCTCAAAAGTGTGCATGGTTTTGAAGTCACGATTCTGCAGTAGTTGTCACATGCGCATGCATGAATTGCATGCATTTGTGTATGTGGATATGGGTCAAAGCATAAAAGATGAAAGCCACAATGTGAAGTACTTTGTGGGCGCATGCTTTTGTGTGTGTATGTGTGTCTATCTGTGTCAAAGCATAAAATATTGAAGTCAGAATGTGAAGTACTTGTCATATGCATCTGTGTGTGAAAACAGAAAAGATACGCACAGCATACCATGAGCGAATGGACATGTCTATGGGAACATAAAAAGGCACTTCGTTATTGAAACCTCAGAGAAACATCTGCAACTGCTTTCCATCGTTAAATCATGTGATGGGCATAATTAAACCTTTGTTTGCAAGACAGCGGACACAGCTGTATGTAATATGTAAACTAAATTTTTGAATTTCAATTCGACAAAAAAAAACATTAATAGAAATTCCTTTTGAAACTGAAACACTTCCAATATAGACAAAACTATCTCTAAGCATTTTTATTTTAAAATAGTTAAATGCTGAGATGGACACAGTAGAAGATGACTGTCAGTATGAGCGTGTCCACAAGGGTGTAGCACTTATTAGAAGTTGTCCCTGCAACATACTGCACAATGAATGAAGAATGGCAAAGGACTTCTGGAACTGATGAATCAAGGGTCTTCACACGTGGAAAGAAAAGCAGGCAGACGGTATGGGAAGATATCTTTTGGGTTATCTCTCTTCTATAAATGATGACAACCTGTATGCATATGCACAGCGAAAACATGACTAACTGGGAGGTTCAGGAAATGTCTACAGGAAATATTAGCATCCAGGATATGGTTTAATAATGTAAAAAGTCCTAGATTTTCTCTGAGACGATCATTTCAATGAACTATCAGGTCACATATTTCTTTTTCACACAGCCCAACATAATATATGAGCTAACATTTGACTAGTAACTGCGAGGGACAATTTTTTTCACTTTCTATGTAACCGTTACCTTGATACATGAAAAGCAAAAGCAGGGAGAAGTCATCTGAAATATGGAAGTGTATTGCAAGAACAAAATTATAAATACAAAGTTGTGCCAATTCCAGAAATTGAAACTACACACATTGAAAAATGAACCATATTGCTGTAAAGTATTCGCCAACATGACATTCACTGCTAAAACTAAAACCACTTCTGCTTTGAAAAAGTCCAGAAATTCAAAATCTATGCATATTGCATAAAGAAAATGAACGTGAAATTGCATTATTATCAATTTGCCCCTCGTTGCCATAAGCCAACACTTACGTTTTGCAAAGGTCCATGAAGTTCACAAAAACAGTCTTTTTAGTACCCTCCCTAAGAACCTGTGGTGGTCTCATCACTGTTCGCCGCCTATCTCCAGCAAGTTCAGGATTGTTCTCACGCAACGTGTTGAAAACTCTGTCAAGAAGCTGTACACATAACGCTATGAAGTTAAGCATGACATCTAGTAAATAGAAAAATCAAAGAACAGTACCAAAAGATGAACAGCATTTCCACGAAGGACCAAATAAAACAGCAGCACATAGGGATGTGAATGATAAAGGTTTCTGTTTGGCCAGACAAGCCTATTCAAACGGACTTCCATATTCACTATTCAATACTTGCATTTGAGCCTGAAATAATATTTGTTACATTAATTATACATAAAATACAACTCAACTAGTAATTGAACAGAGTCGGCCAAATCCGATCTCAATCCAACCGTACTGTGCAGAACCCAATCAAGTTGGATCCAGTATTGCTAGGATCCAACACATTGACATGCATAATTGTACACAAGTGGTTGAAGCTGGTTAAACGCTGCACAAACACTTGAACATCGTAAATATCCAAAAAGAGAACTTTCTACACATTTTTCGTGAAAAGTTTGATTTATAACCATCTGGATTCAAAAATTCCTCATTTTATAGCCCAAACCTTTCATATCTTCTGAAATAAAATAAAATAAAAAGTTGTCAATTATCTGGTAAGTGAAATAGTTTAGGGCAGGTGATGCTACAAGCAGTGTTGTAAGTATTGGTATCGGGGGCATATCGGTCCTCACCCCCTCACCTCCCTGATATGTCCAATATGCATCATTACGTATCAGTCATATTGTACTCCACTAATTTGTTTCATAGAACTTTGGAAAAAAAATCTAGAAATACCAAGAAAGTTCAAAAAAAGGGAAAATTCTAAGTAACAACAATAATGATCAAAGCAGCCATGTTCTAAATCAATCTCAATCGTTTACCCAGTGCAACAACTTAATTATCTTGTCGTGTGAAACAAATCACAGAACAATATATTAAAGTTGAAAGTACCTGACTACTAAGTTTTGAGTTAAATCTACAAAAGCTCCGGAGTTCTAAGTAAAAAACAAAAAAACTTCAGATTTTTTTTATTCTTCTCCTTCTTGTGCTCCTTGTACTCCAATCCCTCATCAACCAGCAGCTTCTACTCATGCTCTTCCTCTGCTCCTTGTCCTCAAAGTCTACAATAGGATCGCAAGATCCTGTGGATCTTCTTCTTGCTCAGATGTCCCTTACCTCTTCAATCATTTCGGCTTTGATATGTAGAGCCAGGATGGGCCAAGGTCACATATTCATGCCAGTCCCAGCAAGATGATGCATACAGGGAGAAAGAGAGTTTGGGAAAGAATGAGGTAAAGGCTGAAAGAGGGTCTGTGGCAGAAACAAGGAGCTGGAAGAGAGAGAGAGAGAAAGAGAAGGGCCAGATTTAAAGGCCAACCGGTTGGAACAATAAATTCAAGAGGTTTATTGGCCGTATTGCACGATACTGATACAGTCCCTATGCCCAATATGGGGCCTTTATCCTATCTATTTTCTGAAAATAGTGAACATGTATCACTGAGTATCATACCATATGGCAATACAACTAACATAAGTAACAAGAAACATGTACTAATGCATTCACGTTTCAAAGGAGGAGGAGGCTCTAACAAAAGCCCAAGAGAAATATAAGGGAAGAATTTTGGCATTTCACCGTTCCTTGAAATCTTGAATTCTTTCTCATTGTATGGCAAATCAGATTTTGCATGCCATTTTTTTTTTTCCTCCCAAGGGGAAGGAAAAGAATGGATCAAACAAAAGGAAAAAGATGTTAAGTTATATCAAGAGTAGTTTTGTCCCATTAGGGCATTTCTATCTTTCTTGCCTTCACAAGAGTACTTTTGTAATTCTGCTCTTACAGCAGTTATTTGCCCTTGATAAATTAGTTCTTTTCTTCTCTTTGTTGTACAGGCTGTCCATTGACTGGCCTTTGCAGTGGACTGTTATGCAATGTCTAAACTTCTAGCCGCTGCATAACCCTTCTAAAGCCAGCCACTTGATTGACTATTTAGTGTATTCTTTCTCTCATCCATCAACTATCTGATTTAGGGTGTTTATTAAACCTTCTATTGTAAGTAGATCAACATGATACAGCATCGTAAGTCCTGTATCAATGAAATAAAGTGATTTTCTTCATTATCTTGGCGTGCATAATACTTGGTGAATTACTACCTCTTAGTGTGCCAGTGTTTGGACTACGAAGGAATGTACTGAAACTTTACATGGCACCAGAGCATTACAGGTTCTACCGTACTAACTGCCTCTGAAGTTTCGTTCTTATTCTTGGCTTATATTTATTTTATCATCGAAATCTTGGTTGTAGATATAAAGCTTCAGATTTTGGTATTGAATCTACTAGCAAGGACCTGTTCTCCTTTCTCCTTCAAGATTCTTGGGCGTACTAAATCCTATACAAGTCTCTATTGCTTGTTTTGAGCTTAAAAGAAGGATGGAAGATAAAGTAGTCGATATATGTCCTGTTAAGCTTAATTCGACCAATTATTCTTTTTCATCCAATGCCATGGAGAATCATCTTGTAAGTCATGATGTTTGGCAATATGTAGATGGTTCCATTAAGAACCAAAATGAGTGAGGCTGAAGAAAAGGTGGAAAGGACAATCTTAAGAAGAAGCTTACTGAATGGCGCAAAAGCAATGCCAAACTTCTTGGTCTTCACCAAGAATGTTGAGGTGTCAACATTTCAACCTTCAAAGTTGCCAAGGATGCATGGGACAGACTTCCACACTTCAAGGTTAATCATGAAAACAAGACCAAGAATGAATGATAAAAGGACATTATTTGTCACTATTGTAAGGAAAAAGGACATTTCAAGAATAAATACCCCTTGAAGAAAAGAGCTGCCCATGCCAATAAGGAAGAAGAGCAAAATCGTGGGTGAGACTTCAAAAATATCAGTTTTGAAGGATCAAGCAATTACTATGGATCTCATACAAGAAGCTCTTCAAAAGTTTTTAAGAATCGAAATAAAGAATATGTTGCAGCTCTTTCTAGTATGTATTCACAAAGTACACGTTCTTGATATTTAACTCAAGTAGTGTTATCCGTATTGCACCATATGATATGATACGGTCCACGATACGATACACCATGTTGTATCGTACGACAGAACTTATCATTATGTATCATGAGATATAACATGTATCGCACGATACAAGGCATATCACCCATATCATAGCGATATGTTCTAAGCCTTTATAAAAAACTTGTTAACCGAACATAACCCTGCGTTTCGGTGGAGTTTTTGGTGTTTGCGTATTCCAACTGCTCCAAGATGCCTTACATCTAGGCTGAGGCATCTCCAACGATTTTCAAGGATCTTCAATGCCACCATCACTCCAGCGGTGACAACACCAACAATTTGGTGGTTGTAATATAACTATTTTTCGCTTTTCCTCTGTGTATTTAGTGTTTTCTTATGTGTATATTAGTGACAATATACGAAGTGTGTGAATATCTTCGAAGTGGGAGACACTCTGTTACTCTATTTGAGTGTTTTGGTATTTTATGAAGTGAAGATTGAGGATTTATAAAGTGCTTTTATTTTTAGGTTTATTAAGATTAAAGTGTTAATTAAGATAGTAAGAAGAGGTGTTAAGGCCTTTCAATATCGATACGATGATCCAGCATGGCAGTTGGGTACTACAGTTGAGGGGAATAGATTGAAATTCAAATGTGGTTTTTGTGAGAAGGTGATTAATGGTAGAATTTCTCGTTTAAAACATCACCTCACAGAAATTAGGAAAGCGGTCGGTCCTTAGATGGAGAAAGTTAGGAGCAGTGTTGTCCGTATCGCACCATATCGTACGATACGGTGCGATACGTACACGATACGATACGGGGCCCCGTATCGCAGGTGCGGGCGTATCGCACCGTATCGTGCGATACGGGCGATACGCCCTGGGACCCTTATAAAGGGTCCCGGCCCGAGAGAAACCCGCGATTTTTCGCGGGTTTCCTCTCTCCTTTAAGTTCTTCAAGCTCCCTAAGAGTCGATTTTCGCCTCCTTGGTGTTCAAAGCTCTAAAATCATGCCCTACGATGTCCGTCCAAGCCTCCAAACTCGGATTTAGGTATATTTTTAATGTTTTTTCCCTTTTTTCCTTTATATTTATTGTTTTTTGTGTTATTTTAGTTTTTTTCTTGAATGACAAAATATGAAGTTATTAAGTGTGTGTATACGATTTTTATTGCATTCATGAAGTGGGAGACATACAACGATATGGTGACCGAATCATGACATTGAAATTAGTGTTAGGAGTAGAGGTTTTGAATATAGTTTGTGCTTACGCACCCCAAGTAGGACTAGAAGATAGTATAAAGACAGTTTTTTGGGAAGAGTTAGATAAGGTGTTTCAAAAGATTCCACAAAGGGAGATGATTTGTTTAGGAGGAGATTTAAATGGACATGTCGGTAAAGAGGCATTAGGATATCAAGGGATTCATGGAAACTTTGGTTATGGGGATATAAACGAGGAAGGTAGGGAGATTTTAAATTTTGCTATGTCATTTGATCTCTTTATAGTCAATACAATCTTCAAAAAACGAGATGAACATTTAATTACTTATAAGAGTGGCTTAACACAAATTGATTACTTTATTTGTAGAAAAAAAGATAGAGCGTGTTGTAAAGATTGTAAGGTAATTCCAGGAGAAAGCTTAACCACCCAACATCGACTTTTAGTTATGGATTTACAAATAAAAAAATGGACAAAGAAGAAAAGAGTGCATCGAGCTATTCGGACTAAATGGTGGAACCTCAAAAGCGAGAAAGAAGATATATTTAAACAGAAAGTCCTTCAAGGAGATGTTTGGAATTATGTTGGCACACCCTCTGATATGTGGAACAATATGGCTATACATATTAGGAAAGTGGCGAAAGATGTGTTAGGGGTATCTAAGGGAGGTGTACCGGCACAAAAAGAAGCTTGGTGGTGGAGTGAAGTAGTACAAAATAAAATCAAGGCAAAGAGGGCATATTACAAATTACATTATGCTAAGAAAACTAGTGAAACTTTAGAAGCTTATAAGAAAGCAAAGAAGGAAGCAAAAAAGGCCGTTAGTGAAGCAAAAGCTAAGATTTGGGAGGACTTATATAAAAAACTCAACTCAAAAGAGGGTGAAAGAGATATTTTTAGGATAGCTAGGGCTAGAGATAAGAAAACTAAAGATCTTAATTATGTTAGATGCATAAAAGACGAGGATGAAAAAATTCTAGTGGCAAATGATGATATAAGAAATAGATGGAAAAACTATTTTTATAATCTTTTTAATGAAAATAAGGATGTTAGTATTAGTTTAGGAGATTTAGCCAAGTCAGAAAAGTATATAAACCACAATTTCTACCGACGTATTCAAAAGAATGAAGTCAAAGAGGCTCTTAAACATATGAAGAGTGGTAAATCGGTAGGACCAGATAATATTCCTATAGAAGTTTGGAAAATACTAGGAGAAATAGGAATCACTTGGCTCACAAGACTATTTAATGAAATATGGAAAAACCAAAAGATGCCCGAGGAATGGAGAGCAAGTACACTTATACCCGTATATAAGAACAAGGGAGACATTCAAAATTGTTCGAATTATCGAGGTATCAAGTTAATAAGTCATACTATGAAATTATGGGAAAGAATTATCGAACGTAGGTTAAGACAAGTATCAAGTACAACAGAGAACCAATTTGGATTTATGCCAGGTAGATCTACTATTGAAGCGATCCACCTTTTGAGACGTCTTATGGAACATTTTAGAGCAAAAAAGAAAGACCTTCACATGATATTTATTGATCTAGAAAAAGCTTATGATAGGCTACCGAGGGAGGTTCTTTGGAGAACTTTGGAAAAAAGAGGTATCCCGTTGACATATATTAACCTTATAAGAGACATGTATGATGGTGCAAAAACATGTGTGAGGACTCATGAAGGAACGACAGACTTCTTTGAAGTTAATATTGGGTTACATCAAGGATCAACTTTAAGTCCATACTTATTTATAATGGTGATAGATGAGTTAACAAAACATATTCAAGATGAAGTACCTTGGTGTATGTTATTTGCAGATGACATTGTATTAGTGGAGGAGTCTAAGGAAAAAGTTAATAGAAAATTGGAACTATGGAGAGAAACATTAGAAAACAAAGGCCTCCGACTTAGTAGAACAAAGACAGAATATATGGAATGTAAGTTTGATCATTTGGCTACTTCAGAGGACATAGAAATTAAAATTGGCACACATTGCATTCCCCAAAAGGAAAGTTTTAAATACCTAGGGTCAATTTTTCAAAGTGATGGAAGAGTTGATGGAGATGTTACACATAGAATTAATGCTAGTTGGTTAAAATGGAGAGGAGCATCAGGTATCCTTTGTGATAAGAAGATACCATTAAAATTAAAAGGTAAATATTATAGAGCAGCAGTTAGGCCTGCCATGTTTTATGGTTCTGAGTGTTGGGCAGTTAATCATCAACATGTACAAAAGATGTCTGTGACAGAAATGAAGATGTTGAGATGGATGAGTGGTCATACAAGAAAAGACCATATACATAATGAGGTTATTAGAAACAAATTAGGAGTGGCACCAATAGAGGATAAAATGAGAGAACATCGTTTAAGATGGTTTGGACATATAGAAAGAAGATCAAAAGAAGAACCTGTAAGAAGGTTAGAAAAACTAAATTTGGAAAGTATTAAAAGAGGTAGAGGACGACCACAAAAGTGTTGGAAAGAAACAATAAAGAATGATCTAGCTTATTGGGAGTTAACTGCTAACATGGCACACAATAGAGATCTGTGGAAACAAAGAATCCATGTAGCCGACCCCGTCTAGTATGGGAAAAGGCTTAGTTGTTGTTGTTGTTGTTGTTGTTGTTGTCATGAAGTGGGAGACACTCGATTTGAGTGTTATTTGAAGATTGAAGGATTTACGAAGTGCTTTTATTTTCAGGTTTTTGTTTGAATTAAAGTACTCCATTGAGATGGCAGGAAGGGGTGGTAGAGACTCTCATTCAAAGTCTGATGATCCGGCATGGCAGTGGGGTATACCAGTTGAGGGTTCAAGGTTAAAAATCAGATGTTTATTTTGTGAAAAGATGGTTAGTGGTGGAATTTCAAGGTTGAAACACCACCTACCAGGAACCAGGAAAGAAGTTGCTCCATGCACAGGCAGAGTTAGAAGTGTGCCAGAAGGTATTAAATGGCAATGCTTGCAGATGATTGAGAGCATACAGGAAAGGAGACAACAAAAGGATGATTTCCAGATGTGTGAAGAAGCTGATGATGCTACTGCCACTGGAGTTGGATTCACTGATAGTTTGCCTTCAGATGCTAGAACAGATATTGGTAGTAGCAGTTCGCGAGCACCTAGCAGAGGAAAGAGGGTTGTAGCTGAAGACTTTGGAGGTGGCAGAAGAGGAAGTTCAGGAAGGAGTAGAGGAAGAGCTTCTTCTTCTAGCATACATTCGTTCTTTCCTCCTTCCACTACACCTGGTGCTCAGCCAGGAATTCGTGCTGCTATGGCTTCAGAACAACTGCACGATCAAGCAGACCTTGCAGTGGGCAGATGGTTTTATGATGCATGCATTCCATTTAATGCAGCAAACAGTTTTCATTTTCAAGCAATGGCAGATGCAATTGCTAACATTGGTCCAAGATACAGGATGCTCTCTTATCAGAAGTTGAGAGGGAAGATATTAGATCAGACCGTGATTGAAGTGCAGTAATACTATTCGACTTTGAGACAATCGTGGAAGGAAACAGGATGCACTATCATGGCAGATGGATGGACCGATAGGCGAGGAAGGACATTGCTAAACTTTCTTGTATATTGTCCTAAAGGACTCATGTTTTTGAGATCTCTAGATATGTCGGAGGAGAGGCACACTGCAGAGATCCTACGAGAGGAATTTGATAAGGTTATACAAGAGGTTGGGCTAGAAAATGTAGTCCAATTGATTACAGATAATGCAGCTAACTACAAAGCAGCTGGAAAGGAGTTAGCTGATATTTATGGGACTTTCTACTGGACACCATGTGCAGTCCATTGTTTAGATCTCATCCTCGAGGACATTGGTGAGATGGATGAAATAAAAGCAGCAACTGAGTGTTGCCAAGATATTACAAAATTTATTTACAACCATGCATTTGTTTTATGTATGATGAGGAGATACACAGAAGGTACAGAGCTTGCACAGCTGTAACTCGGTTCGCAACAAACTTCTTATCTGTACAGAGTATTGTGAGACAGAAGCAAGCTTTAAAGAGAATGTTCTCCTCATATGAGTGGCAACAATTTGCAGAGTTGCCACAAAACAGAAAGAACAGAAAGTTAAATGAGATTGCAGAAACGGTTTTTAGAAGTTCATTTTGGAATGCATGTATCAGATTATTGAAAATTACTTGTCCTTTAGTGAAAGTTTTGAGCTTGGCTGACAGTGAGGAGAAACCATCTATGGGCTACCTTTATGAAGCCATGGACAGGGCAAAAGAAGCGATCAAAAATAACTTTAATGGAAAAAAAAGAGATTATGTGCCCGTGTGGAAAATAATTGATAGTAGATGGAATAAACAATTGCATCAGCCTATTCATGCAGCAGCCTACTATCTAAACCCATCATTGAGGTACTCAGCAACCTTCAAAAGGGACGGTGAGGTTAATCGAGGAATCATTGAATGCATCGACAGATTAGTCCCTGATGAGAGCATAGTAGATGCGATACATCGAGAGATGGAGATATATGATAATGCTCTTCACTTGATGGGTTTGCCTGTTGCAATTCGCAATCGCTCTACGATGCGTCCAGGTACATTGTTTATTTTCATATTAAAGTTGCATCTTACATTACTGTGGATTATTATGTCTCTAATGTTTATATTTTTTTTACAGATGTTTGGTGGAACAGGTTTGGAAGTGATTGTCCAAACCTTAGAGATTTTGCAGTTAGAGTCTTAAGCCAAACCTGTAGTGCAACAGGTTGTGAAAGAAATTGGAGTGTTTTTGAACACATCCATACAAAAAAGCGCAACAGGTTGGAACACAAAAGGCTTAATGATTTGGTTTATATTCGTTGTAACATGCACCTTCGTGAAAGGTAATGTTGTATTACTTTCAAATTTTCAATTCGATATTATTTAACTTCAGTTTTCAATTGTTAATAACTTAATATTACTTACTAATTGTTTATCTTTGTTTGTGTCGTAGGCAATTAAAAAAAGTAAATAGAGAAGAAAGTCAGTTCGATCCAATAAGTTTGGATAATTTTGATATATTAGAAGATTGGGTTATGGAAGACACTGAAGAAAATGCCCTCCTAACAGAAAAAGACGTTGCCTGGATTAATTTGGAAGGAGCACAACAACATTATGAAGATGAAGAATTTGATTTTGAAGAAGAAGGCGTGGGCGTGGCTGATGATGATGAGGATCTGCAACAAGGAGAAGATGAAGATTATTTAGTTGATGATCCTGATTACAATTTGTAAAATGTAACATTATATGTAACTGTAGTGTACTGTAAAGTGTAAACTATGTCTGTATTTTATTTTTGGATTCAAAATATGTAAATTTGGATGCAATTGTTCAATGCTAAATGCTCAATCTGTACTAAACTTACATTATATGAATTTAAAGCAATTATCAGATTTTTCCTGATTTTTTCCTGATTTTTTTCGATTTTTTATTAATTTTTAATTATTTTTACATTATTTTATTATTAAAGTACGATACGATACTCCCGTATCGTGGAGCCCAGCGATACACGATACGATACGCGTCAGACAACATTGGTTAGGAGAGTGTCAGAAACCATTAAATGACAATGTTTATAGATTATTGATAGTATAGTTGGGAAGAGACAAGAAAAAGAAGATGGAAGGATGTTTGAGGAAGAGAATGGACTTGGTAGTGGTGATGGTGATGATAACTTCCCTACTAATACTAGGATAGAGATTGGTAGTAGTAGTTATCGATCACCAATAAGGAAAAAAAAGGGTTGTTGAAGAGGTTTCAAGTGGTAGAAGATGAAAGAGTATAGGAAGATCTTATTTTAACATACAGTCGTTTTTTCCTCTTAGTACTCAACTTGGAATTCGTGATGCTATGACTTCAAAGCAATTGCATAAGCACGCAGACCTTATAGTAGGGAGATAGTTTTATGATACATGCATTTCATTTAATACAGTAAATTCTTTTCAATTTCAAACAATGACAGATATAATTGCTAATATTGACCCAGGATATAAGATTCATATTATCAAAAGTTGAGTGGAAAACTATTTGATGAAAGTGTCCTTAAAGTCCAATGGTATTGTTCGATTTTCAGAGAGTTATGAAAGGAAACATGATGCACTATCATGGTAGATTGATGAACATATAGGTGAGGAAGGACTTTGTTAAACTTCCTTGTATATTATCTTAAAGGACTTATATTTTTTAGATCACTAGACATGTCAAAGGAGCGGCATTCTACAGAGGTTATAAGGCAAGAATTTGATAAGGTGATATTGGAGTTTGGACTTGAAAATATAGTCCAATTAATTATAGAAAATGCAGCTAACTATAAAACAGCAAAGGAGTTAAGTTGATACTTATGAGACTTTTTATTGAACACCATATGCAACCCATTGTCTAGATCTCATCCTTAAGGATATAAAAGAGATGATGAGGTAAAGGCATCGAGTGTTGTCAAGATATCACAAAATTTATTGATAATCATGCTTTTGTATTATGTATGATGAGATATACATATGGTGCAAAGCCCTTTCGTACAGTCGTTACTCGAGTGCAACTAATTTCTTCTTAGTACAGAGTATTGTTAAACAAAAGCAATCTTTGAAGATGATGTTTTCTTGAGACGAGTGACAGCAATTTGTAGAGTTGCCTCAAAATAGACAATAACAACTAAGCATTTTCCCATACTAGACGAGGTCGGCTACATGGATTCTTTGTTTCCACGAATCACTATCGTGTGCCATGTTACACGTTAACTCCCAATAAGCTAGATCATTCTTTATTATATCTTTCCAACACTTTTGTGGTCGTCCTCTACCTCTTTTAATACTTTCCAAATTTAGTTTTTCTAACCTTCTTACAAGTTCTTCTTAAATTTTGAGCGTATCGCCCGGATCGTGGCTTCCCACGATACGTATACGGATAACACTGCTCCTAACCGAAGAAGACATTGCATAAATTAATTTGAAGTGCGACAACATCATGAAGGAGATGAAGATTTTCATTTTAAAGCAGAAGGTGATGAGAAACTTTGAATTTTTATCAAGGAGAAGATGAAGATTATTTAGTTAATGATCCTTATACAAATTTATAATATGTAAAATGTAAATGTATTTCATTTTTTGCTTCAAAATATGTAATTTTGGATGCAATTGTTCAATGTTGAATGTTCAATCTGTGCTAAACTTTGCATTATATGAATTTAAAGCAATTACCTGATTTTTCTTGTTTTTTTTGGATGATTACTAATTTTTCTTGACTTTTTACCTAATTTTTGTATTATTTTAATATTAAAGTACGATACGGGCGATACGATATGATACGCCCGTATCGTGGAGCCCAACGATACGCGTCAGACAACACTGCTTAAAACATATAAAGGGTGGTAAATCGATAGGACCATACAATATTCCTATATAAGTTTAGAAAATTCTAGGAGAAACAAGAATCACTTAGCTCACAAGACTATTTAATGAAATATGGAGAAACCAAAAGATGCTCAAGGAATGGAGAGTGAGTACACTTATACCCATATATAAGAACAAGAGAGACATTCAGAATTGTATGAATTATCGGGATATCAAGTTAATGAGCCATACTATGAAATTATGGGAAAGAATTATCGAATGTAGGTTAAGACAAGTATCGAGTACAACAGAAAATCAATTTCGATTCATGCCAGGTAGATCTACTATTGAAGCAATTCACCTTTTGAGAAGTCTTATGAAACATTTTAGAGCAAAAAAGAAAAACCTTCATATGATATTCATTGATCTAGAAAAACCTTACGATAAAGTACCGAGGAAGGTTCTTTGGAGAACCTTGGAAAAAAGAAGTATCCCATTGATATACATAAATCTTATAAGAGACATGTACGACGGTGCAAAAACATATGTGAGGACTCATGAATGAATGGCAGACTTCTTTGAAGTTAATATTGGGTTACATCAACCATCAACTTTAAGTCCACAGTAATTTATAATGGTGATGGATGAGTTCACAAAACATATAATATGAAGTACCTTGGTGTATGTGACATTATCTTAGTGGAAGAGTCTAAGGAAAAGTTAATAGAAAATTGGAACTATCGAGAGAAACATTAGAAAGTAGAGGCTTCCGACTTCGCAGAACAAAATATATGCAATGTAAGTTTGATCATTTGGTTACTTCAAAGGACATAGAAATTAAAATTGGCACACATTGCATCCCCAAAAGGAAAGTTTTAAATACCTAGGGTCAATTTTTCAGAGTGATGGAAGAATTTATAGAGATGTTATGCATAGAATTAATGTTGCTTGGTTAAAATGGAGAGGAGCTTCACGTATTCTTTGTGATAAGAAGATACCATTAAAGGTAAAAGGTAAATATTATAAAGCAGCAATTAGACCTGTCATGTTTTATGGTTCTGAGTGTTGGGCAGTTAATCATCAACATGTATAAAAGATGTATGTAACAGAAATGAAGATGTTGAGATAGATGAGTGGTCATACAAGAAAAGACCGTATACATAATGAGGTTATTAGAAATAAATTATGTGTGATAAAAAGAGAGTATCGTTTAAGGTGGTTTGGACATATAGAAAGAAGATCAAAAGAAGAACCTGTAAGAAGGTATGAAAAACTAGATTTTAAAAGTACTAGAAGAGGTAGAGGACGACCACAAAAGTGTTGGAAAGATTATAAAGAACGATCTAGCTTTATAGCTTATTGTGAGTTAACTGCTAACATGGCACATGATAGGGTTCTGTGGAAACAAAGAATTCATGTAGCCGACCCTGTCTAGTATGGGAAAAGGCTTAGTTGTTATTGTTGTTGTATGAAAAACTGACCCTAGATATTTAAAAGTGAATTTATGAGCAAAACAAATTTCATTTGTTCTCCTAACACAACTTTGTTTTGTTAAGAAAACGGGTTCCACAATCTTATTACTTCTTTTTTACTTCGATGACATGCTAATTACAAAAAGTGACAAAGAAGAAATTGGGAATGTCAAAAGAAATTTAAAGACTGAATTTGAGATCACAAATCTCACTCATCTTAAATATTTTCTTGGAATAGAGGTTTATTCTTCCCATAGGGGGTATTTTCTCTCTCTCAAATGGGATTTGCTTTGGATGTAATTGAGAGGACAATCTCTGGAGTCATAGAAATGCATACACCCCTGAAGTTCTTAACTATAAAGTGAAGATTTATGATGGGGTATCTTTAGAAAATGTTGCAGCATACCAACAGTTAATTGGAGCTTTAACATATTTAATTATTATTAGAATTGTGCATGTCGTGATCCAATTTCAAATTGCTCCTACTCATGTGCACATGGGGGTTGTCATGAGAATAGTTAAAAATGATAAAGACTCAATTGACAACGGATTACTTTTATCTTTACGGTTCTACCTCTCAGTTAGAGCTTTTCACTTACATAAATGTCAATTGGAGAAGTGATAAATGATCAACAGTGAACTACATACTTTTGTGTTCTCTTAGGTGATTGTTTAATACCTTGGCAGTGCAAGTAACAAAAAGTATCTGTCATCAACTGAAGCAAAATATCATCTATCAACTGAAGCAAAATATTAACTTATGTCCCCACCACCGCAAAGGAGATTGATTACTTGGCTTAGAAACCTACTTGAAGGCATGGGAATGAAACTGAAAGAACATGTCAAGATGCTTTGTGACAACAAGAGCTCCATTGATATTGCGACCAATCATACTTTCCATGAGAGAACTAAACATATTGAAATGTTCATGGAGAGTTCTCAAAAAAACTATTGAGCTTCCTTATGTTTCTTCCCAACATCAGCTAGCAAACTTCTTTACCAAAATTCTCACCGTGAATCTCTTTAATTTTCAGCTCAACAAACTCTCAATGATTCCCCCAATAGTTTGACGAGGGGTTTCAAATTGTATTGTGGGTATTTTTGTCTCATGAAGGCATTTCTATCTTTTTTGTCATTGTAAGGGTATTTTCATAATTCTTCTCTTGCAACAGTTATTTGCTTTGGATATATTTCTTTCTTTTTCTCTTTGTTGTAAGCCTATCCATCAATTGGCCTTAGCAGTGGACTATTATGCAGTGTTTAGAATTCTAGCTGTTGCATAACTCTTCGAAAGCCAGCAACTTGATTGTCAATTTAATGTATTCTTTCTCCCATCCATTAAATATATGTTTTTGGGTGTTTATTACACCATTACTGTAAGTAGGTCAGCATGATATAGCATTGTGAGTCTTCTATCAAAGAAATAAAGTCATTTACTTCATTATCTTCACATGCATAATCCTTGTTGAATTCCTGCGGCCTACCTCTTAGCATGCCGGTCTTTGTACTACAAAGGAATGTATTGACTAAAACTTTACAAAAGAGTGATCACCCTACTTAAAGAACTCCCTAAATCATCTAGTCAACTAGCTCTTTAAGAAATCCCCACAAATTTAACAGCACTGAAGCAATCAAACCTCCTCATATTTGTAGTCTCGATCACTGCCTTCCCATGGAAAGCGGGCCTGCAGCACAATGCCTTCTCCTTCTTCATTTTCATCAATAAGGTCACCTGCATACAACACCACAATGAGAATAGAATCACAATAATATGATGGCACCAAGCCAAAAGATTTTTCCAAAAAGATCCATACTTTAGGATTCCAAAGATAATGCTGTACATGTAGACCTGAACTTACGTATGGACACCTTCAAAGTTTAAGCAATCATGTTCAATGTAAGAAGGGATAATCATGATGCTCTTACAAATTCTCACCAGCAAAATCTTCTCCAGCATCACCATTTTCATCAAGAGGAGGATCAACTTCCACCTAAATCCAGACGGCTTGTTAGAACAAACGTGCTAAGATAAGGATGAGGAGTTTCCAACGAGACCTAGCATTGCATGTACTTACAGGTTTCTTTTTCTTTTTTTTCAACCCAGAAAATGTGGAATCAAGGGGTTCACCAACTGCACACCACAGATTAGACAAAAAGCGCTCATAGATGTTGCAAGAAAGCTGAATTAGTAGGTGCTGAGCACTATGACAACCAATTAAAAGGATTTCCGCTAAATGGATATGCAACCACAAGTTTTATGAATTACATTAACTTTCATACCAGAAAGATTCTCCGTTTTCTCTGTCAATTTGTCAACCACATCATCAGTAGGTTCAAGGACCACAACCTTCTTCTTTTTCTTCTTCTTAGTAGGATCAAACGGAGCAAGCTGTACAAAAGCAGCAGCGACAGAAGAACCAAACAAAAATACATAAACATAGGCCTCTCGAACCAGACAAACATTACAATTCAATAACAAGTTAAATCATTATATATAAGCTGTCCGTCCCAAGTATAAGAATCCAGAAGCTAGAGACATCCAGGAAAACCAAATAAACCGGTCTCACTCTAGAGAGAACAAACGACAGACCAAAATCAACTTCCGACATGCCCAGTAATAGGCAGATTTGCCGATCATGTAAGTAACTAATCCCCTCATCCCGCTAACAACCCAAAGACGGTTATTGACAAAAACATTCTTGCAGAGAGGTTCCGAATGTTATGAAACCCAAATTGTATCCCCAAAATGCACAATCAAGGGACAGGAAGCCTCTTTGATGGAAAAAGATATCAATAGAAACTACCAAAAGGGAAAATCCCTGAACCTGTCCAATGATTGAGACAACTTAATAATGGTAAGAACGAAATCAAGAAAGCGATCAAACGGAAGATATTGAGAAGGAAGAGGAGACAGCACTTACCTCCGAAATTTCGTCTTTCACGTCGACGGGAGCCTCGTCCGCCATGCTTCTCACGAAACGATATCGATTACCCGATAATTTGAAGGCCTAAAAGAACAATCGCAGAATCAACCAAGAGAAAGAAAAATGTGGATGAAATCCCTTGAAACCCTAGAATTACACCCTATTTGCAGGCAAAACACAGACCTGCCTAAAGAGGAAGACAATACGCGAGCGATTTCTTCCAACGAGGAGACCCCGACAAGACAAGACGGATATTTGACGAGAATGCACTCGTTCCTAATCGGTTCTGTGGTTTGGTTCTCTTTCGGCTTCATCCTGGGTCTGGACTGGCCGATTAGGTCGGCTCAAGATGATCAAGCACAAAATCGGGTATGGACGGACCCAAACCCCGCAACCATAATCCTGTACTGGGTATGGGTTCAGGTAGGTCCAATTTCACGAAATAGTTGTTATGGTTTAATTTTCTTTATCCAAACCTAGGCCATTATATAGTCAAGAACTCAATTTGATGATGCTGAGTTCAACCTTGAAAAGAAGGGAGTTACTTACTATCTCCTCTTTACTATCTATTCACTCTTTTTTCAAAAATAACGAAACTAACTCCCAAAACTCTTTCTCTTCTCTCCCACGGTTTTCTAGTGTTCCTTTTGTATTTTATTCATGTGTTTATCATTGTTGCCTTCTCTCATGTCTAAATAATGTATGAGTGGACTCTTACAAGTCTCATTGGAGAAAGAACACAAAAGAAGAAGAAAATGAGAATTAATTCTTATTAAGACTTTTGGGCTTTTAGGTTTGTGTTGGATTTTGATTTTCTTTTCATATATATATATATATATATATATATATATATATATATATATATATATATATATATATATATATATATGATGGTATTAGTTTGGACACAATCACATCTCTCCTTAAGAGAGACGTAGTTGTGCTGCATCTCATAATACGAGGAGATGCACTACATCTTTCATATTAATAAGAGACGTGGTTGGATCAAGCCTCTCTAGAAAGGAAGATACTGTTGTGTCATGTTTCCTATGTTTTATATAAATATATGTGTGTACTTGTATATATACTTATACCTTATATCCTTGATATAATATTCTCATAATAGCAAAGAACTCGAGTGAACACAATTATTATGGTAGTGTAGATTCCAAAAATATAACAGCTGAAAATGTTTATTATAGTGAAGTATTTTCTAGATTTACCACGAACATGAAGACTAGGTTTGATTGTGGTATACTAGACATTGTCCTTTTTAGTAGTTAGGTTGATGAAGTTGAAGATATATTTGTGGATTGTGAGGGTAATAGACTTGACTATTCTTTTTTATTTGTGATAGAGGACTTATTTTGCGATCATGACAAGCTCATTTAGTATATAAGAAACATCAACAAAAAACACAATATTATCATTATTATTCTTTCTTTGGAGAGTGAATGGTTTGGACATGAAAGAAGTGGCAAATATTGGAAGAATAAAATGTTGATATTGAAAATAGTAGGTGAACGGGTGTAGAGTGCCCAATTTTGCTAACAAGAGAGCTTGCAGTAAGTGGAATGTAATCAATGGGATACATAATCACCCTCTAGGTTTGTATATTGAAGGTCATACTTTTACAAGGAAATTGAATAAATATGAGTATAGTGTGACAAATGAGTTACTAAAAAGTCGTAAACTCAAGCATATTTTGACATATTTTAGATGAGTTATGAGTTAAATAGTAGTATGATAATGTATATTTACAATGTAAGGACAAAAATTAAGAAGGAGGAGAATGAACAACTATTGTTTGATTTAGACTCTCACCAGTATCATACATAATATCTTAAGATACCATATATGGATATTATTTTTCATAGGTTCTTCCTTGCCTACAATCTTTGACCACATTTGTTGGCCCTAACTACTACTACTAGAAGGATCACTCTACTTTGGTGGATCTTTTGTATCCCTAAAGCCATCGGAGACCTTTTTCACTCATCATAGTCCATCTATCCATGACATTGTGTTTGTACATTTTCATTCAATGTAATTATTATACATATTTTCATGGGTATTAGAGTTTGATACCACATATAAGACAATTATATACAAGTTTTTTTCTTGTGTTTAATGTTTTTTCTTACATTAAGTAATGTTTGTATATACTATATAATTAGTAGGTATAAGATGTCTTTTTTTAAAGTTGTTAGGTATATCAACTAACAAAAAGTTTTTTATAGACTTCACTTTTGTAGTGTAGAGAAGGAAGAGAGTTATGTTTAGGTGTTGAGGTACATAAGGGAGTTATTCACTCTAAACATTGTAATTTACGGTGACAGTAATTTGGCTTTGGTGAATGATATTCAATTCGTATTTTTGGATCGACACATTTCTTATGGAAATAGTATATTATGAAAAATATTGAAGGACTTATTATCAAATTGATGATGAATAAAGATATAGTCAACACATTTTGTGTGAGTTGGAGGAAGGTTATGCAGTAGTGAGATGAGAAAAGCTATAAGAAAGCATTAGATGTAATGAAATTGAAATGGAAACTTTATTTGTGCTACTTTCTTATATTAAATAGCAATAGACAAACAAGGTGATTCATTATAGTACTCATATAACTAATGAGTATGTAAAGTTATTTGTTAAAGTATATGTATATCATTTGCAGATTTTGAATCTTATTATAATTGTTCTCTAATGATAGACAAGGTAGAGAATGCACATGCAAGCTTGAAATGTTACCCCTCACATTTGTTATCCTTTCTACGTAATCGGGAATGAAACTAGTAGCAGGGTTAGGATCTCTAGAGGACACACTTTGGAGAACTCCATTTTTTGTGAGAAATATATTTTCAAAGAATGTAGCATCATGGAGTTCAACTATAGTGTTGACATCTATATCAGATACTTCAAATCTAATGATCAAAAATCTTTATGCATGGTTCATCTTCATGTAACTTATAAATATAACATTTACTATTTTAGGTCTTAATTTATTTTTCTTCTGTTAAGAGATGAATACTTTTGTAAGACACCCCACACTTTGAGATATTTGAGATTGGTCATTCGACCCTTCTAAAGCTCAAAGAGACTACATTCTTTATGTTTACGGAAAACTCTATTTAGAGTATAGCAAACTGTATTCAAAACTTTCCTCCATATGCAAGTAGGTAACCTAGAACTTTGAAGTAAACATTAACCATATCACACAAGGTTCTATTTTTCTGTTTAGTTATCCCATTAAATTGAGGAGAATACGGAGCAGTGACCTTATATGCCTAACCAAGTTGTATTTTGCAAATAACTCAACAAAGCCTTATATATATAAGATACAATATGAACTATGTGACCCTACATAGGAGGCATAAGACTCATACTATTTTCACCTTGAGTACTTTGGCATCCTAGCAATGTATGAAGATAAGTGCGACGAGTTCTATATGGAATTATGTGTTGCTCGAACACATTTATTATTGAGACTCATGGACCAATTATGCATGGTTCGTCCTCTTCCAACTAGACAATAAGTTACATCATTTTCTTATAAGTAAAGTAATATTTTTCTATAGTATCATTCTTTATGTTTATTATTGTTGAATCATAATACTAATATTATTCGTAATTATTGTCTTCTTTCAATGTCTTAGGGTTATAACACATTAACACTAGCTTTGCATCACCTAAAGCATGTGCCCTGACCATTGTCAGGTGAACATGCTTTGGTAGAGTTGATAGATATATATGAGCAGTGTTGCCATCAAGCATATCACTTGATTATATCTAATGAGACAACTAATGGTGTTGATAATGCAAGAACTAGGGTCATGTTTGTATAGGTTTTTTTTTTATATAATGTTCTAGATTATTACACGTATATTGTATGACATTTATAAAGAATGTCATTTTGGTTTGACTAGTTTTCATCCTCAATATCATTAAACAAATGAATAAATTACTATAACTGGACTAAGATAATAAGTTTGTAAATTGAAATAATAAGTTTATTTATAAAATACAAATGACATCTAATTGTCATCTTCAATATTACATACATCACTCGATCCTCTCATTTATATGTATATCTTAATATATGCATAAAATAGTCGATCCCAATTCACAACACTTTCATGTTAGTACCATTTCCAAGATGAAAAGATAGGTATATATCAAAGAGCCATCAAACATGTGCGTCTATAAAAATATTCAAGAGAATATAAGTAATTATAAATTGATATAATAAATGTTCAAGTAACATCTATCTAAAATGTTGCATTGCATCATAACACATATATCATACATCTCTTATAAGTAGTTATTCATCATCTAATACTAACAAATGACCCATCATAAAGAGCAATACTAATGGTATACTCTATATAGGACAGAGACAAAATCCTTGTCTGACATGAACATCCAATAATTAGGTGTATATGGGTCAACCTTCCTATATGGAATACGATCAATAATAACATCAACACTATCTTCCTTGGTGAAAACTCGTGAATATATGTCACATTGACGTGTCATTTCCTTTAAGCAATCTCTATGAGCTTCACGCTACCAGTATTCTTCAAAAGTTTATCAATTACTCGATACCCATAATTTTCATCTTCAACAACATTCACCCATTAATTTATAAATATACCTACAAAGCAAGGTATTGTCATATTGTATAATAGTTCAAAATCCAATCATCTCAAAGTGTTCTTATGAAGAGAAGACTCAATATGAGAACTACGAAAGTTGATATTAGAAAGAGGATCACAATTGTTTGACAAGGAATAACCTAGTCCTAAAGATGTCTCGTACCTCAACCATACCCATGATTATGTCAATGCCTTCCTCCTCGAGAAGCATCCATGTTTGCATATTCATAAGTTGATAACTCCCGCTTTGTGGATCCATTAGATGGCTTTCCCTTAAGGCGATGAATAGGTGACTCCTGTAGGGTGATGCTCTAGACTAAGCTGCTTATCCAACATCTTACCAATTTATCCAGACGCCTTACCTATCGAATAATTGTCAACATCATAATTATTGTTTTTGCATCCTTAACATTATGATCGATAGTGTAGGATATTTTCACCTACATGTTAAGCTTTCTCTAAAAGGGATCAATTATTGATAATTATATTGATTTATCATGTTGAAAGAGAAAGTTGATCTTATAAGTACACGACAACCCATGTGAACATTGCAATGTATATCGGCATGCAGTTAGGTCTGAACCTATTATCTCAACATGATTGTATTCTCTTACAATCAATTAAAGAGTTTGTTGTGATATTCTTCTCTACATGGTGACCTTCATGAGAAAATTTATATAGATGAGTTAGAGGGATTTGTGGCTCATGGGAATAAGTCTAAAGTGTATAAGCCTGTTAAATCATTATATGGTTTGAAACAAACCCCTAAATAATATCATGAAAAGTTTGATTATGTGATATCATTCTTTGGTTTCGTTTCTCATGATTATGATAAGTGTTTACTGTAAGTCAGTCAATAATTCATTCATCATTCTTTATCTTTATGTAAATAGTATATTGTTGTTAGGTTCATATATGAGAATAATAAATGAGACTAAGTCATTCTTATGTAGTAAGTTTGAGATAAAGGATATGGGTGTAGATGATGTGACTTTAGGGCTTAAAATCACAAGGTCTACTGATGGTATAATAATCTTTCTGTCTCATTATATTAAAAAAGTTTTAGAGAAATTTGGATATATAAATTGTAGACCTGTTAAAACCCCATATGATTCATTGAATCTTTGTATAAGAATAAAATGGTATTCTTTTGTCTCAACTACTATATTCTTCGATTATCGGTAGTTTGATTTATCTAACTAATTAACATGACCAGATATTGCTTTTGATGTATACAAGTTGAGTAGATATACCAGTTGTCTAAATAGAATTCATTATGAAGCTCTAGATAGTTTACTTCACTATGTAAAGGGAACGATTTTTTTTGGATTATATTACGGTAAACATCTTTCTATTCTTCAAGGATTTAATGATGTCTACTAGATAATAAAGAATTCTGATCCTTTGACTTAGGGTTTATCAATAGCTTTAGTTGAAAAATCTAGTTTGGGGATATGATTGAAACTCACGATTTATTTAGAAGTAGTGACAACTCAACCTAACTGAGTAGAGATCTCATGAAGTAGGTTCAATGTGGTAGTAATAAACTATTAGGTGAATAAGATGACACTTTGTATTATAAGATATTATTAAGTTGTGTCTTTCCCCTATAAACCTAAAGTGTCATGACTGCAAGTTTAGCAAGAGATTATTCTGTAAATGAGATCGAGTCTTAAGATATGATGCTAACAGTATACCCTTAGAGATATCTAGATAAGTGATTGACATTATGAGGCCGCAATAGAGGAATTGGGTTGTTTCTTGAATCAATCATGATACAGGATATGAATGCATGATCATTAATGCATCACCCCTCAATATCACTCCATAGCCTTTTATTATATTGTTACTAATAGACACAACTTTACACGGTACTCTGTTGAGCATGTAAACATTTGTACTTACCATTTCTTCCCAAAATACCCTTGGTAGAGAGACATTAATTAACATAGACCTTGTCATATTCAGCAAGGTTCTATTGTATCTTTCGGCTATACCATTTTGTTGAGGTGTCCTAGGCATTGTATTTTGTTTAGCAATACCAAAGTCTTTTCAAAATTCTAGGAATTCTGTCAAGGTATACTCACCTCCTCTGTCTGATCTCAAGATTTTAATAGTATGCCCTAATTGATTTTCCACTTCTTGCTTATATTCTTTAAATGCCTCAAGTGCCTTTGATTTATGTGTTAAAAGATATATATACATATATCTAGAGTAATCATCGATAAAGGTTATAAAGTAACACTTTCCTCGATGTGTCTTTACTCTGAAAGGTCCACATAAATTTGTGTGAATAATTTCTAACAGGGTTGTTGCCTTTGTTGTTTCTTTGGGAAATACTTTTCTTATCATTTTTTCTTGTATGCAAGCTTCACACTTGTTGAAAATCTTTTCCTTAAATCCGGGCAATAAGTTAAAGTTGGATAATTTCCTCAACTTTTTCACACTTATATGCCCTAGGCGTTTATGCCACATATTCACATCAACAAAAAATACACTCTCAATATAAGTAGAAGATCGATGACTTTCATTATCAGATAACTTGAACAGTCTATGTTCTATATCAAATTCTCCTGAGAACAAGATTCTCCCTTGTTTGCCCATAGTTACCTTGTTAAGTATAAACCTAACTTCAAAACCCTTCTTAACTAAGGCAGGGACCGAGATCAGATTGCACCTTATAGATGGTACAATTAACACATCGGTTAGTACAATTGGTTTGCCTTGTACAAATATCCTAAAGGATCCAATACCCAGAACATCTGAGAAAGTACCATTTCTCATATACATACAATGTTCTCTAGGTTGATATTCCTTCAGATCAATTGCCCATTTCTTGGTCTTTGAGATATGTTTTATAGCTCCCGAGTCTATCCACCAACTTGTAACTGGGCGGTCTAAGTATAGACATTCTGAAATTATGCAGATTATATCTTGCTTCTCCGACTATCCGCGTTGTGGGTTGTTTCCTCCACCTTTCTTGTTGCGGTAGTCCCTCTTATAGTGTCCCATCTTTTTACAGTTGAAACACTTGATTCGGAAAGCGGTTTCTTGCAATTTCTTAAAACTTTGACCGCCTTTCTTGTTATTCTTGCCAAACCTTTTATTTGGTTTCTTTTTCTGGTTGGATTTGGAGCTAGATGCTAACTCATCTTTGACCAATAGCAATTTATCCTTTTTGTTTTTGAACCTGTGTTCTTGCTCAATTGCTAGCTTTAGGGGCAACTTAGAAAGGTTGATTTCAGGCCCTAATCTTAAGGCAGTAGTAACCATGTTCCATGACGATTGTAGACTGTTCAATATGGTTGATATCTGTATCTGTTCGGGGATGACTGATTTTGCTACGACTAAATTCCTAGCTATTACCAGCATGTGATTTAGATGCTCTACTATATTTTCTCCTTCTTTAATTCTAAAGGAGTTGTATTTTTGTAGTAGTAACTGCATATGTAACTTTGGAATTGTATCATACTTAGTTGTTAATGAGTCAAACAACTCTTTTATGGTCTCATATTCTTCAAAGACCCTAATAAAGTCATCTTCCATATAAGTTAACATTACTATTCTTGCTATGATATCATCTTTTAGAGATGTTTTATACATTTCTAATTGTTGCTGGTTTGCGTCTAGTGGTGGAGGATGCACTGTTTTCTTTAACACATACTCTACACCTTCTAGTGTTAGAGCTAGGGGGATTCTTCTCTTCTATGTGTGGAAGTTCAGACTGTTTAACTTTTCTGTTTTTGCCAGTTCGGACACACATATCCTAGAACTAATTTTAAGTGTTTGGCAAAAAATATCAATCAAACGGTCTTTTAAAGAAAACAAAAGAAAAAACACATAAAGCAAGAAACACGTTAACGTGATGCAGAGTAGAAAGCAAAATTTTCTAAGGTTTTTTTTTTCCTCCAAACCCCTAAAAAGAATACCAAGGGATAAATCTGTAATAATTTTTTTTTTGACTATTTGTCCTTTTTGTAAAATCATAAGGACAAACTCGTAAAATTACTATTTGGTATTCTTGTAAAATTCGCAACTGATCGGGGTTAAAATCATAATTTTAACTCTCAGGATGAATCTGTAATTTTTTAAAAAAACAAGGGTAAACCCATCTTTTGACTGAATGACAGAAATGAAATTATCCAAACCGGGTTGGATAATATCGTAAAACAACAACCCCTAGTATTTTTGTAATTTTCAAACGATCAAGGGGTAAAATTGTTTTTTAACCGTGGCAACTACGTAATAACCAAAAAGGCTTAGGGGCAGTTTTGTCTTTTTGACTCAAAACCCGAAGCGGTTTTCTTAAACCACTGGCAGTTTTAGAAAACCGCTGGTTTTTCTGCCACAGTTTTTCGAAACCGCTTATTTATTTATTTATTATTATTACAAAAAATGCTTTAAATGGGTTTTTATAAAATTACAGCTCTCTGGATTTTTCCAAAGAGAGAGAGAGTGAGAGAGAGTTTGTAGGAGACGGTCGCCGGCCATTCGTCACCGTCGGGTGTCAGGTGTCGGCGGGTTCTTGGCGTCTTTGTCTTCCGGCTACTTCAGCTTGCCGCCCTTTGGCTCTAGCTTGCTGGCCTGCTGCTTCTGATTTACGGTTGTACCCCTGTCCGACCTGCCGCTTTTGTTTTGCGGCTATACCCCTAGTCGACCTTCGGTTCTTGCCGGTCTGCCTCTAGTTTTTACCTTCGGGACTCTTGCCGGCTTGCCTCTGGTTTTTGCCTTTGGGGCTCTTGTCGGCTTGCCTCTAGTTTTTGTCTTCTGGGGCTCTTGCCGGCTTGCCTCTGGTTTTTGCCTTCTAGGGCTCTTGCCGGCTTGCCTCTGGTTTTTGCCTTCTAGGGCTCTTGCCGGCTTGCCTCTGGTTTTTACCTTCGGGGCTTTTGCCGGCTTGCCTGCCTTCGGGTTTCAGTCTGCTCTAGCTCGTCGGCCGTATGTGCTCTGGCTTTCTCCTTCCACCTTCCCTGTCTCACTGTCGACTGTCGCCTTCCACCTATAATAATTTTTTTTTATTCCTTTCTCTCCTCTGTTAACCTTTTACTTTTCCTTTTTTTTTTTGTAGGGAACCAGGTCCTGATACCAATGACGGTGAGTTCTTACCTTTCCGATGATGGTCGCCGGATTTTTCGGGTGCTCTTTATATTTGTAGAGAGGAAAGGAGCGCAGCGGTGATGGTGATGACTCGAGGTTCCCACACAGGGGCTTGCTCAGACGAATGACTGTATTTTTCGGTATTTCACTCACATACACATGTACATGTACCGATCTTTGTATATGCCTGCCTTTTTATAGGTAGGCGCTCCCCCAATCGTCTGGATAAATCCGTCTGTGGCTTCTCTCGTCTAGGAGCTGTAACGGACAACCGTTACCGAAAATTCCATTAACGACTGTCTATTACTGTATCTGGCATTCCCTCTAGGCGTTATCCGAGCCAAGAATGACCATATTCCTTGTAATAGAGATCCCTTACCACACCATGGCATAGTCTTCTTCAACAAACCACCAAGGAAAGATTCAACCTTAACTATGCATAAGCTCTATAATCATTGAACCTTATACTATGCATAAACTCTATGTGATTATAATTCTCCCTATGCAAAGAGACCAGAAGAAATAAAAACTCCGTGCTACTTTGCTTGAGAATAAAAAAACTTTGTATTGCGTCTTCGTCATTGTTCCCGATTAACTCATGTGCATTTCCTCCCTTGAATTTCAGCACTAGTTCTCCTTTTTGACAAGAAAACAACATTTTATGTCTATATACCATTTATAAATTCACCCATTTTCCACACAAGAGTTGCATATGTTCCTATTACACAATCATTCGGAAAACTAAGGTATAAATCACAAATCACAAACTTCCAATCTAATTCCCAACAGTACAAAAAGGAACTAAAACATGTGGCCTAAGATCCACACAAGATCAAACCTTGATTCTCCTTTGAGATTGAGAGAGGGAAACCTCAATGCATATATATATATATATATATATATATATATATGTGTGTGTGTGTGTGTGTGTGAGAGAGAGAGAGAGAGAGAGAGAGATGTCATGATATTGCTGAAGCCTAAAGCATGGGCAACCAAGAAGGGTTTGAAATCTCCGCCAACACAGTCTAGACCACTGGCCGTGCGGGACTATGACAAAAGCAAATGGAAGAGAGAGAGAGAGGAAAATTAAGGCCGGGCAACTGATCGATTCTCGTCGTAACGGATTAGTTCAGATCATATTTTTTTATCTCATCCAAAGTCCAAACCCATTATTAATAACATAAAGGGATCAAAGATTTCATTTTTTTCAGGTAGATGGTTAAAGCCTTAATATTTTACACACGACCCTCTTTTTTTTCTAAAATTACTGGAAGCGGTTTTCATTTGTTTAACAAAATTTTAAGAGGTTCAATTTTTTAAAAATTTCTCAAGGAGGAGGCACCATGCCGTAATGTAGGTCTGCCACTGAGTCTAGTTGAGGTGGACTCAACCGAGGAATGCTTGTGTCCCATTCTAATCGAAAGGGAATGGGTTGACAAATCAGCTTAGTTCTCACTCGAGTTACGAGAACACAACCCGGGGGGAAGGGGCGCCCCACCATGCGTAATGTAGGTCCGCCACAGAGTCTGGTTGAGCTCAACCAAGGAATGCTTGCGTCCCCTTCTAATCGAAAGGGAATGAGTTGACAAATCAGTCGTGTTCTCACTCGACTTACGAGAACACAAGCCGTCCCTATGCATGGAATATGAAAACGTATTAGAATTGGATAAAGAGTGCTTCACAATAGAAGAGGGTTACTCAATTTTGAAGCATTGTACCAAAGCTTTAGCTTCAGGATGTGTTCGTCGACTATTAGTTGTAGAGAGGCAAAATATTAACACTAAAAATTGTGGAAAAAGAAAATGGAGAACAAGTGTCAATCCTATAATTTAAGAAGAAGAGTGAGCTGCATAAATCCAATTAATAAGGGTAACAACAATTTGCATCAAGGGTGGAAGGCCCCCACCTCATATGAAGCTAAATGCAAATCCTTTCCCTATTTATGCTTGAATTATAGGCTGTCCATTCTCCTCCCATACCCGTCTTCTTTTAGTTACAGAGAAAGTTGGGGCATCCTCGATTTTAGTCATTGTCAAAGTTTATTTTCTTTCTTGTTTCAATATTTTTATATGGCTTTTCTTGGTTGTAATTTTCCTTTTCAGATTAATTAATGGCCATCTCCTTCCTTCGTTCACAACTAGATCCTTTACATTGGATTATCTCGAGCTACTACTGTTGAAGAGGGGTTGAGAGAGAGAGAGAGAGAGAGAGAGAGAGAGAGAGAGAGAGAGAGAGAGAGAGAGAGAGAGAGAATGTGTGTGTGTCTGTGTGACTTAGGTTTCATCGTTTGAGGGTTGTCAGTTCGCGTCTCTTTGTGTGAAATTTAATAGAAGATCCTTCACTACTTGGGTGGCCTGTTGTAATTCAGGGCGGGGCTGGTTGCGAGAGGAACACCGCTCACATCCGGAAATTCGGGTGAGTGGGATGCATACCCTGGCTTGGCCTCCTCGTTGTAAATAGAAAGCAAGAATACAGAAACACGAGTGGTAATCATACGCGTAACGGTTAGGAGTCACGAGTTGATGGGACGCCCGTGAGATGCTGATATTTTCCGCGGCAAAGCAGCATGATCTTGGAAGGCATTTTGGTTCCCAACATCCGTATCGAAGATAGTAGAAAGGAGGAGCAGTTCTGGTATGCTTTCTCTAAATCGCCACAAACTACTCGCTCACAGGCGTTGGAAATCTTCCCGTTTGCTGATTTTTTTTCATCGCCTTCTTTGCTTCTCTCATACCAAGCACCACCATGACGAGGAACAGTTTCGATATATACTTGATTCTATCGTTCGATCGGACCCTAACCCAATCGATACACTCGATGTCACAAAGTTGTTCCATGCTCTCACCGTCACGATCGGATGCGAGCAACCCATCTTCGTCAGCAACAAATTGGTCATCCTCTATGGTACTTTCGGCGATATCGCGTCGGCATGCCAAGTATTCGACGGGATGCCTGAACAAAACACTGCATCGTGGAACTCGATCATGAAAGTATATATTCAACATGGCCTTGGAGACGAGGCTCGGCAGATCCTTTCTTCCATGATGAGTAACGGGTTCATGCCAAACCAGTTCACGCTGGGTAGTTCCTTGTCCTTGTGTTGTGGGTCTTGTGCTTCTTCATCGTCACTCCAGCATGCCATGCAACTACATGGATTGATGGTGAAGATCGCCCTCTCTGACGAAGTCTACGCAGGCACTGCACTGATGGATGTGCTTATGAAACATGCTTGCTTGGATGATGCCCTCAAATTATTTGATGAATTGCCTCAACGAAACGTGGTAACATGGAACGTTATGATTTCAGGGCTTGTGGAACAGGGGTTGTCTGCAAATGCAGCTATCCTGTTCCGTGAATTGCTAAGGTGTGAAGGTATTGGTCCATCAGAATCTTCATTTGTAACCATGATTGGTGCATGTCGCCTAATGCAGGGGATCAAATTTGGTGAGCAAATTCATGGCTTGATTCTTAAAGTTGATGTGATCTCTAGTGTTGTGGTTGGGAATGCTCTGGTTGATATGTATGCCAAACATGTGATTATTGGCAGTAGTGAGAAATTGTTTGACGAAGTTGCTGCTAGAGACACGATCTCATGGAATACAATGATAGTCTCGTGTACAGACTCTGGGAGATTTGATAAATCATTGGATTTGTTCTTGAAAATGTTGGCGCAAGGTTTTAGGCCTAACCAGACGACATTATCTATTCTTCTTAGCTCTTGTGCACGTTTGAGGAACATTGCTTGCGGTATGTTTATCCATGGCAAAGCAATCAAGATGAATTTTGAGCTTGATGATCACGTGGGCAGTGCTATAATTGCGTTATATGGCAAGTGCAATTTCCTAACAGAAGCACTCATAGCTTTTCACAGCATGCCAGAGAAAACTGTAGTTCATTGGAATGCAGTTCTGCACGGTGCAAAGGTGGAGCATACTAGCAGCACTGCAGAGTTTAACACTGAGCATGTTGATGCTACGTTAAGTCTTCAGGAACTCATAAGAGAAATGATGAAGCTCGATGTCCCTCCTAGTGGACATACATTTTCTTACATTATTCGGCGATTGTCAATGATCAGTCTTGAAGATGGGCCAAAGTTCCTTTCTCAGATAATTCGGAGAGGACTTGATAGAAACTCGTACGTTTGTAGCGCACTTATTGCTATGTTTGCTGAGAGGGGTGTCATATCCGATGCGTATTCATTAGCTTCCGGGACATCCTTCTACCCCTCTTCTATACCTTGGAATGTAATAGCTGGAAATATCAGCAAGTTAGGTGCTCACCATGAGGCTTACCTACTGGTTTCTCAATTAAAAGATCCTGACATTGTATCTTGGAACATTGCTATTGCCGCCTGCTCACGGAGCTGGAACTTCAGAGAAGCATTTGAGTGTTTTCATAGAATGCAAAATGAGGGAATTCAGCCCGATAATTACACCTTTGCTAGTCTTCTGAGCATATGTACTGGGTTATGTAATCTGGGTGTTGGCCAAGCAATTCACTGTTTGATGCTGAAGATGAATCTTGATCGATGTGATATCTTGGTCCACAATCTTCTCATGAACATGTATGCTAAGTGTGGGAGTTTAGATAGTTGCATGGGAGTGTTGAATGGCGCTCCCCTGAGAAACGTGGTAACATGGACTATATTGATCTCTGCCTGTGGGCTTTATGGGCATTCAACGGAAGCTATCCGGATCTTCTATGAGATGTGGTCGCAAGGGATCCAGCCAGATCATGTGACGTTTGCTGCTATTTTATCTGCATGTAAGCATGCCAAGCTCGTTGAACAAGGCTTATTTCTGTTTCGAAATATGAAGGGCGTTTATGGGGTTGAACCCACGTTGGATCACTTCGAGTGCATGCTTGAACTGCTTTGGAAAAGTGGAAATATCGAGGAGGCGCAAGAGGTGATCAGATCTATGCCTTTTGAGCCAAGTCCTGCTATTTGGCGCTCTTTTCTTTCTTCTTCTCGCGGCTAACGTTTTTGGGGATGAATTCTTGCACTCTTGCTTTACGGTTGAGTATTGGGGCTCTTCTTGGCATGCTTGGTTAAAGGGGCGTAGCCAAGGGGATTTTAAGTGGCCATGCCGCCGCCCAGTTTAGAAATTTCTCAGCGAGTTCCTTATGCACAAATAGTGTCCTGGCTTCACAAGAAGGCCTGATTACGGTGGCAAATGCAGCATGCAGCATGATGTGGGCGATGACTTTGATTTAAGTCGGGGAACAGGTATTTTGAGCCTCAAAGCACCTGTTTCCCGAGTTAAATCATAGTGATTTCCCACATCATGCTGCATTTGCCACCGTAGTGAGGCCTTCTTGTGGAGCCTTAAGTGCGCTCGTCCCATGATCTTTGATAAAAAGTTTTTGTAAACCATGCACTATCAAATTCGTCCTAGTGTGACCCTTTGATCGAGAATCCATTGGCTTAAGGTCGCCCCCCTTTAAAAACCCTTGTGGAGGAAAGTGCCCCTAGTGTTACCCTTATGCACAAATAGTGTCCTACTATTAATATATCTTGCCTTATGGTTTTAAATTTCATTTTGTTTTTGTCGTCTTTGCTCTCTTATATTTGTTGAGTTGTCTGGTGTCAGTTAAACTTGGTCTTAGCATATGTGGGAGGGAACCAACTCACATTTTCTATCGAAAGCTATCTAAACTATTGGTCGCGGTGACACTTTAAAAATCCATTAAGGCTGATCCAACCTGTTGATCGAGTACTGGTCATGTTTTTAGTCACATTGATTAGTCTAACGGTTAGAGCGTGATATATTTGATATCAAAGTAGCATGTTTAGTCTTGTTAGATGTTAGTCATGTTTTTAGTCACATTGATTAGTTATCGGTTAGAGCGTAATATAATTGATATCAGAGTAGCATGTTTAGTCTTGTTAGATGTTAGTCAGTCAAGGGAGAACATGGTGTTGCTCATGGACTCGTGTTGCAAAACATTAAGAGGGTTAAGATTGTCATCACTTGTGTACCAGTTACAAGAAATGCTATAGTTGTGCATGAAAGGTTGGAAGACTCAGGGTATGTAGAGTAATCATTATATCAACTATCCAAAAGTCTTGTACTATTTTGAGACCAACACTCAAAGGGCAATGAACTTCGTGTTCTTTGTCGACGAGTGCGTTAAGATCATGGAGATTAGAAAGGAGGATTGACATGTAGATGTTTCTTGAGTAATTCCCATGATAATGGCTGACCTTAGAGAGGTAGGATGGTTAGATGGTGGATACTTTTGTGCGATGAGAGCACACCAAATCCCATCACATTCTTTATATTGTCACAAGTGTAAGTCATGAATAGTATTGATGAAGATTTTCGGTTGCACCTTAGTAGCCAAGCTTGGTATGCTAGCCGACATTGCCTACATGAATTGTAGCATAGAAAAATGAAATGCTTATCATTACCCATGTGCTAATCTCTCTTAAGGATGGTATATCGTGTACATTCAGGCATGTAGTCACACCATTGCATGCTATAACTATAAACCCCACCACATCCTTTATATTGCCACCAAGTACAAGTCGTGAATAGTATTGATAGAGATTTTCGGTTGCACCTTAGTAGTCAAGCTTCGTATAGTAGTTGACATTGCCAACGTGAATTTTAGCATAGAAAAATGAAATGCTTTATCATTACCCATGTGCTAGTCGCTCTTAGGGATGGTACATCATGTATATTCAAGCATATAGTCATTCCATTCCATTGTGCATGCTATAACTACAAACCCCATTATATCCTTTATATTGTTATCAAGATTGCACGTTAGTAGTCAAGCTTGGTATGATAGCTGAGATTGCCTACGTGAATTGAATGAAATGCTTATTATTACCTATGTGCTAGTCGCTCTCAAGGATGATATATCTAGTATATTCGGGCATGTAACACCATTCCATTGTGCATGGTACAACTACAAACTCATTCTAGTGCACACCATTGTTATCAACTTCATGAAGACATATGAAGAGCCCTCATTCCATCATCAGTCCTAGTACCCTAGAGACATGCAAAGTGGTATCTTATAGATTCCAATCGTGACTCAATGTATGATTTATTTGCACGATCAAGGTGTTAAGATGACTCCTAGGGCCTTGCCAAAAGAGCCCCTAGTGCCAGGCCCCAATGATTATTAGACCCTAACGGCTAGCTGTTGGGGCATGACTCAGTGCAACTCCTTCTCTCTCTTCTCTTCCTTCTTCCTATATAATCTCTTCAATGTACACTCAATGTATTCCTTTTGTAGTTGTTTGATAATATTTATTTTTACTACTTTTGGTGTGCTTTTATTGTACTTGGGTGAGATTATAGCCTTTTCTAAGGCTTTGTAATAGTGACATTATGGTGATATTTATTCATTGATCTTCTGTTGCTACATTGTATTTGTTATATGGTATTAGAGTCATTTTCGATAATGGGAATGTGGTTTGTCGTTTCGAGAAGCTTGTTGATCAGAATTTTTCATCTTTTTGTAACTTTATATCTTTAAATTTCTTTTCTCCTTGAAAAATGAATGAGAAATGAGAGTTTAACTTTCATCTAACACCCTTGAACTACAAAACATGAGTTCAATCTAGAAAAAATTATTTATATTTAAAAAATTATAAGGTTATGTAAGTGGTTCAAAAGTTGAACCTTCCGTTAATACCACGCTTGAGCAAAAATAAGAATATGAAGGAGGTCATCAAACCGTTCTATGAGTGCTCATGAACAATGTGAATGAGCATACTAGGAACACTTTGATCGACTTTACTAATGCTAGAGAAGTATGAGAATATTCTAAAAAATCTTAGACAAGGAGATAAAGGGGTAAATGATTTTTTTAGTAAATATTCTAATGTGTGAATATAAAAAGAAATGTACGCAACGTCTTAGTGAGAGATAATGTGACGATAATGAGGACATCGTGCATCAATTTTTAAAAGGAGTAAGATCATCCCTCATTCATAGGAAACCTTTTCTCACTAAGAAAGAGGTTATTATCGATATTCAAATGACAAAAACAAGAATGAATGAAGTTAAACTTCAAAGAGATACCGCCTTACCCACATTTAGACTCGGAGCAAATATTAAGGCATATCGTTTTTCTTATTTTAAAATTAAAAGGTCAAGTGAGGCTAGAAAAAAAGTTATTTGTCACTTTTGTAGAGAGGCCGGTCATATTAGGCCAAATTGCCTTAAATTAAAAAAAAAGGCAGTCATGCCTCCTTAATTCTTGCATTTGAAGAAAAAGTGAAGGTACTTGAAACTCAAATGAAGGAGAAAATAACTAAAGAAACTCAAAGTATGACTTCTTGGTTTCTTGATTTAGGTGTTTCTTTCCATATGACTTACAATGGAAAAATTTTAAATTCATGTGTTAGCATGTTTCTATCTTTTATTTATATTGCAGATGAAATCCAATTAAATGTTAATAAGATTGGTGATATTTTAATTTTTTTTTGAGATTTTTAAAATAAGTGTTGTTCTAAAGTTAAATTTAAACTTGCTCTTTGAATCTCAAATTTTTGGATAATGGTTTTGTTATGACTTTTTCATCTACATGATATATTAGAAAGGATATCGAAGAAGGTGATTGGGCGTGGCCATAGGGAGGGCATACTTTATATCATGGATTACTTGCATAGTATAGGATATGATAATGTTTTATCAATGATGCTCTTCTATATCACAAAAGATTAAGATATCTTAATGTTTAAAAGTTGTATCAATGTTCTGTTCGAATAAAAACTTGAGCATTTTTCTTACAAAAATTATGTACTTGATAAAATGCAACACTTTCATTCCTTAAACAAAATGCATGTTTCCATGAGACCTTTTGAAAATTTTTACTCGGATGTTTGGGTCCTACACCCGTTATGTCTAAAGGAGGTATCTACTACTATGTTATTTTCATTGATGATTTTATTAGATATACGTGGGTATATCTTTTAAAAGCCAAATCCGATGTCTTTCAAAATTTTGTTATTTTTTATAATCTTGTGAAAAATTAATTTATCTCTAAAATTAAGATTTTGATAACTAACTTAGGAGGGGAGTTTATGTGTAAAGAATTTTAAAACTATTTTAACAAATTTGGAAATATTCATCAATTTTCTTCTACTAAGACTACCCAATAAAATGAGATTTTAGAATGTAAATATTATCACATTTTAGAAACCACAAGAACATTGCTTTCATCTAGTAGGGTTCTCAATTTTTTTTGGGCAGAAGCAATCATGATTGTTATTTATTTGATTAATCGTATGCCTTCTTCAATTTTACAAAACATGACTTACATAGAAAAACTTTTTAAAATTCCTCCCAACTACTCTACACTAAGAATTTTTGGATGCAAATGTTTTGTTTATATTGATAAAAATGATAATTTATCCTCTCGTGCTATAAAAATTGTATTTTTGGGATATGAAATAAATAAAAAAGGATATAAGTATTATGATTATAAAAATGACAAACTCTATGTGTTTAGAGATGTCAAATTTTTTGAATATGAATATATGTTTAAAAGTATGGATGACATTAGTTCAATTGATGATTTTACTTATTATTTTTTAAATGATGTTTTAGGAAATGATGTGATAAATATAGAAAATGATCAAGATGAACATACGTCTTTAAGGTATTCTATTGTTCCTTTTGATCAACATTAATCTAGAAGACTTTCTGATATTACCTAACCTCTGCTTAGAAAATTCAATCGAGGCTCTAGACCCCTAAACGGTTCATTTCTTATGATAACTTTTCACTAAGACACAAAGTTCTCTTGACTACTATTTATGCTATAAAGGAACCTAAAATCTTTAAAAAAGCTCAATCATCATAAGTCTTAATTGAAGTTATGAATAAAGAATTTGATGCTTTATATAGAGCTCAAACCTGAGATGTTTTTAGATCTCAAAACAAAAAGCCTATAGTATGAAGGTGGGTGTATAAGATTAAGACTAATGGTGATGGTTCTCTTGACTACTATAAAGTTAAATTAGTTGCAAAGAGTTATTCAAAAGAATATGATATTAATTATGAGGAAATATTTGCTCATGTAGCTAGGATGACTACTATCATAACTCTTATAGTTGTTTGTCATGTTAAACATTATAATATCTATCAATTGGATGTGAAAAATGTATTTTTAAATGGTTAGCTAAATGAAGAGGTATATATGGTACCTCTTCATGGTCTTAATATTCCAAACACCTAAGTTTTATGATTAAAAATGGTATTGTATGGTCTCAAACAAGTACCTAAGTCTTGGTTTGACAAAATAACTAAATTCTGGTGTTGCATGATTTTATTACCAGTTATACTGATACAATCTTATGTATAAGAAAATATATTGCAAATATTGTTATTCTCTATTCTACGTAGTTGACATGATTGTTAAAGGTAATTATGATTCTAAGATCCAAAAAATCAAGTTAGAACTTGGTAAGATGTTTGAGATGAATGATCTTAGACAACTATCTTACTTTTTGGGTATTTAGGTAATTAGAGATGTTAGAGGTTTCTTTTTTAATTTAAACTAAATTTGGTAATGATTATATTCTTAGTTCAGGATTTACAGATGATAAAATTGTTGATACCGCAGAGGTGATAAGCAAAAAATGTGACTTGTTGATGGAGAGTCGTTGAGAGATCCTATCTCTTACAGACAGATGGTTGAGACACTCAGGTATCGCACCATAACATAACCTAACATTACTTATGCAGTACACACTATAAGTCAGTTTCATATATGCACCTATATCTCTATATATGACTGCAATTATGAGGATTGTTTGATATGTTAGGAAAATCACGACCAAGGGAGTATTTCTATCTTCTTTTTTTTTACTTCAATTAATTGCTTATACAGATGCTAATTGGAGTGGTGATGTAAATGATAGACATTCTATAATAAACTATTGTATTTTTCTTGGAGACCCCCTTATATCATGAAAATGTAAGAAACAATAAAAGGTGTCACTCTTTTTTCCTGAATTTGAGTATCGTGCCGTGACCAACACAACCACTAACCTGACCTGACTTAGACGACTACTTCAAGATCTGGAAGTATCATTGAAAGTCACTCCAATTATGTATTGCTATAACAAGATTGCTATTTATATAACCAATAATCATACTTTTCATTAGCTCACCAAACACATTGAAATGGATTGCCATTATGTTAATGAGTAACATCTGCAAGGCAATTTGGCATTACATTGTGAGATGAGAATACCAACTTCCAAATGACTTTACCAAATCACTGTCAGTCCCATAATTTCAATTTTTAGTTATCAAACTTTCGGTCATGTTATCGTTAATTTGGGGGTGTTAAGATGGGCCTTAAGGCCCCTAGTGTCAGGCCCCAATGACTAGTTCAACTAGCCGTTGGGGTCTAGCTGAGTGCAACTCCTCCACTCTCTATCTCCCTTCTTCCTATATAATGTCTCCAATGTACATTCTTAGATGTGTTCCTTTTGTGGTTGATTAATAATATTAATTTTCACTACTTTTGGTGTGCCTTCATTGCCCTTGAGTGAGATTATAGCTTTTTAAGGCTTTGTGATAGTCACGTTGTGGTGATATTTATTCATCGATCTTTCGCAGCTATATTAAAGCATCGCTTTCATTACACAATGGAACTGTTCGATAGCACATAAGTCACCACAAGTAGTATGTAGTGGCCAACGTTGTCCATGAAGGTAGTGTCTCATGAGGTACTATTTCATAAGTTGGAAGGACTGTTAGTATGCTCATGGAGACGGGATTCAACGACATGAATGCGTGTTGCCTTCGATGATGTTGAGTGAAACTTCCTATGCTGTGTCAAGTTCTTAGATGATGTCTAATGACAAAGTCTCGTGCGGGTTATCGATTCCTAGTGGTTGCATTTAGTAATGTGGAATGTCATTCCTCAAATCAATATACAAAGTTTGAGGTTGGTGGATGAAACTCCTTTATCACAATGAACACCAATTGAGCCATCTAACTTTTTTGGCTAACTTCAATGAATTGGGATGGCAAGTGACGGTTGCAGCTTGAAAGATCATGCCCTAGATCTTTTTAACCTTGTAGAGACTCACATCTATGTAGGGTATGCTAGAGGAAGCAATTTTGTATTGCCTCGTAGTGAGGATGGAGATGCACCTTGTTGAATTGGTCTTAGATGAAGACGAAGATGAGGACTTTACTAAAGACGACAATAGTTTTGGGTGAGAGAATGTGATCCTTAAACTCATTATTGGCTACTCTCTTTAAAAATCCTCTTAGAGGAAAGTGCCCCAACATGACTGTGCAATCCTTTTTACTATCAATAAATTATCGTACCTTATGGTGTTAAACTTCATTTTGTCTTTATTGCCTTTGCTTTCTTATGTTTGTTGGGTCGTGGTATTAGTAAACGGATGTCAAGAACTACTCTCGGTCTTAGCATTCATGGGAGGATCCAACTCACGTTTCCTATAAGAAGACATCTAAACTATTGGTCGATGCAACACTCGAAATCTCCTATGGCTGATCATGTTGGTCTGCTGCCGTTCATGTATTTGCCCCATCGATTAGCCTGACAGTTAAGGTGACACTAGTTCATAATCGGCGTGATAGGTCACAAGTATATTGCACAAAATAAATCAATTTAACTTGTCAATTTGTTAAGAATATAGCATTACTTTTCATGATTGACAGAATTATGTTAATGTTTGGATGAGAGTTTCTTAAACTGAAGCATTATTTTGATAATAAATACTATTTTGATTCATGAGATGAATAACTAAGGTTATAACATAAGCCAAATGAGCCTAGTTGGCCCAATTCATAAATCATTTGATTGCACTTGCTCAAAGTAATGCATGCAACTTATTTCATATGTCTCTGTGTGTAATACAACCAACTAATTACACATGTTCATGTATGTGCTTTTACACACACCAAATTGGATGAGTCTATACAATACGAGATGGGCAGGCAAGACATGTTTTGAGTCAGATTGACCCCAACCAAGGCATAGTTCTTGCGGCATATTATCATATAGTTTGAGTTTAATGGAACAATATGATAATCATACTCAAAATTGGTTAAGAAACAACAGATAATTTAACGAGACAACTTCATTTTATAGTTTCTAAAATCCCATTCACAAGCGAAATCATTGCTGGATCTGAAGCTAATATTAAAAATGTATATTCTATGATGATAACCATCTTGCTTTCAATCCATGCAATCTCAATAGCCACCTTACCATCTTTACCCTTGTACTCAAAACTCTCCTCATCAACAACCAACCAACCAGACAACCTTATCACCCTGTAAGCCCCAACTCACAAGACCTTCTCAAGCCTACTCTTACCGTGACAAACCTAGAAACTCTCAATCTCTGCATCCATCCACTATGTCCACAAACTTGATGACATCTCCAGTTACAATGCATCTTTTGAGTGATCCATATTCGCGCTGTGTGCTTGCTGCGAGAGACGGGTGTGTCAAAACTAAGTCCGTGGTGCCTTGTTTACTTTGTTTTAGGGTTTTTCTATTGGGGTTGAGTCATATAATAAGTTGTCCTATAAGATCCATGTTTACAGTGTGTTTATTTGAGTTCAAGGGAGGAACAAATCATTAAGAGTCAGTTTTGTTTTGTTTGATTTTGTTTATGTACTTTTTGGTTTTCATTTGGTTTGGATTGGAATGGTTCATTAGAATCCGTTTGCATTAGTTGAGGTGGAATATATAAACCCCTTTTAGGTCTTGTAATAAAAGCAACATTTAAATAAAAAATCATTGTTTTCATAAGGGTGGTGATATACGTGGCATCTTGTTCAAACTTCAAAGACAAACATTGCAAATGCATTGATTACTTTGTTAAAATTCGATTGGGTAGGCATGGCATCAACTAGCAGAATTTTGGTTCAATCAGATGAATTGCATTTCGTGACGGTGATTTGAAAGATGACAGGTACTTAACAAAGCGACTGTATATAAGAAGTGTTATCACCAGAGCAACATAGCATAATGTACCAAACAATGAACACCCCTTAATTAAGCCTGAAGATGGTATAAAATGTGGGTGAATGCACACACACACACACACACATATATATTATATATATATATCAAACGGTTGATCGCGAGAAATGTTTCGGCCCTTTCTGGATCCACCGTGTTTGACAACCTACGGTTGTTCACTCCTAGTGGTTCTAGGATTGTTCTTTAGCCAGTGTGGAAGCCTAGGACATTGGCAGAATTCCAGCAATTGGTGTCAGACCCGATGGAATTGATCTGCCCCTTTCTTCATTCGTATGAGGGTGATTATACCACATTTGGTCTGGATCAACCTTGATCTCTTTACTAACTCATTATGGTACTTCTAGCTGCTGGAAAGGTTTTTTATGGAGGAATTCATCGTTGGAAATCAACAAAACTCAGTTAAGAAGTTGCCTCTTTCCTACCAGAAAATCATGACTTTCCTTGTCGAATTTTTGGTTGATTATAGTTTGGTTGACTCTAGCGCATGTTTAGCCAAAAGCTGCCACCTTTTTGGCAGCCCTTGACTAGGCGGGAACCACCATGTAGGACTAAGCTCCGTTGTGGTTTAGTTGCTCATGAATGTGGCTGTGGTGGCTCGGTTGATCATGAGCCAAGTTCGAAACTTGGCATTGAAGTGCATTCATCTCATGCGAGCGATTCAATATTTGGTGTGTGTGCCTGTTCTTCGCTTGGAGGATCTCACATTTGCTTGCATTTGCTGCTCGGCATGGTCTATATTTGATCTAGTAGGACCCACATTTGGTACATGGGACCCACAATTGGTTAAGTGAGACTCACATTTAGTGCATGGGTTCCACATATGTTAAGATCTTGCGCATTTGGACATATGATTTGGTATATCGCACAAATTTCATTAAGTTGTCTTGCATTCCACATTTAATACAAATTTATTCGTGGTGAGGCAGGATAACTCAATACAGATTTATTCACACCCTATTGTAGATTTAATATAAAATTATTCAAGATGACGTCCTGCGGTGCCTTGTGCGTGTGCGTAGGCTTTTCAAATGTAGTGAGCTTGGAAGGGGAGAGTGTCCTACTAATTCTCGATTAGTGCAAGTTCTCCTAACCACCTAGCCATGGTACAAATTCGTTCCCAAGCTCCCGAGTCCCCTAACCCGCCATCCAAACCTATGGAATCCGAATCTTCTTTAGTACAAGATTGCATGGTGCATATGGAAGCTTTATTAGTATAGATGGCACAATACTTGGAGCGTGCTCATTGGTTGGAGACGAAGTTCTAGGCCTTGAGGGAGGCCATGACCTCAAGGCCTATGACTGTTGCTACTACTGCAACCACCATGACCAGCGCACACACCACTATTCCTGTGGTGTCTCCTATTGCAGGTGCCACTTCTTTGGTTGCGACTAGGCTAGCACCACTGTAGTGCCAATGTATGACCACCACGGTGTTATGCTCAAGTTTAGAGTGCCATATCCAAAACCATTTGATGGCACTTGGGACCAGAAGCTGGCAAAGAACTTCATCTGGGACAAGGAGGAGTATTTCCAAGCAGCTAAAATCCCTAAGGCCGATTAGTGACAACTTTGTTCTTAACTGATGATGCAAAGTTTTGGTGGAAGATGCACTAGACTTTGGCACGAGGAGCATGGTAGAGACACTGTATCTTCATGGGTCTAATTGAGGAAGGAACTTCACAACAATTCCTATCCCAGGTTTTGCAATCATCGGGAATGGGACCAGCTTCGTCAACTAAAAGCAGATGGTGTTTGTGTATATGGTGTTTGTGTATGACTAAGTGAGGCAATTTAGCGACCTATTATTGGAAGTGTAGGATATGATTGAGATGGACAAACTATACCAATTTGTGTATAGTTTGCAGCCATGGTTGCAAACTGAGTTGTGTCAGTGAAATCCTACGATTGTGTTGGACGTGGTGACCATGGCAAAGTCATTTGTGGACTTGTGGCACTCCGATGCAGGTCCAAAACATTCAGAAGGTCAGAACGGGATTGGCGGCAATGATGGTTCAAACGACCAAAAGAAGCAAGGAGACCGGGGGTAAAGTGGCCAGCTGAGTGTGCCATCGGGTGTGTAGCACGACGTTGATGATTAGAGTAACCGCATGTGAGGCTCTTTTCAAGGGGTTGTAAGTTGACTTCAGATGGTGGTTCACCGAAACCTGGGCATTGTTGCATTTGTCAAGAGTCTCACTTGATGCGAGTTTGAAGTAAGAAGGCCAAGATTGCAGCTTTGATGGTCGAGGACGAGGAGCCTTAGGTCGATGATGATGGGAGAATATCATTTCAGGCAACTTCTTTTCATTTAGTGCCAACCATGGAGGAAGGTTAGGATCTTGTCAAGACTCCTACTTCATATCACCTTATAAGTGTCGTACATGTTGGAGCCAAGTCACACCCATGAGTGATGTACGTGCAGGTGAGGTGCCAGTCATGGTAGATTCAGGAGCAACATGTTCCTTGGTGTCGACTACCATAGCGTGTCCATTGGGCTTAGAGGTGATGACATCAAATTGACAAGTGAAGATGATATGAATTTGACACCTAGAAGAGTGGTGGGGTTGGCGAGAGCATGCTAACTTCGGGTGGTCAGATATATATGACAGTGGTTGTGGAGCTTGTCTTGGGTATGATTTCTTGCTCGCCAAGTTGCCACACCTTTTAGGACTCATATGTATTGATATAATATATTGATGAGAGACAACTGGGGTCTATTACTCAAGTGGATCACAGTTTGAAACCAACTATTGTACATGTGCAGCCAGTAGTTGGTGCAGACAAACCAAGTGCATGGAGGACGATTTGAAGCCAGAGTGTTTGGTGTTAGAGCTAGATGGCGACCGAATCCGAGGAGTGACTACCATGGAGGAATTCTCTTGCCAAGGCTTCGAGGGCAAGGTCTCCCTTAGCCGAGAGGATTATTATAATACATCTTTTAGGAGATCCACATTCATACATTGTGCTTGGCATGAGAGACAGGCATGTTGAGGCTAGGTCCATAGAGCCTTGTTTAGTTTCTTTTAGGGTCTTTCTATTTGGGTTGAGTCATGTGCTACACGGTCCTTGTCTTTAGTTGAGTCCAACTAGGGGACGAACCATTAAGATCTGATTTTCTTTAGTTTTGTTTTCTTTATATGTTTTTGGGTTTTCATTTGGTTTGGATTGAAAATTTTTATTAGGATCTGTTTGTATTAGTTGAGATAGAGCATATAAACTTCTTTTGAGGTCTTGTAATAACCAGTCATTTGAATAAAGCTCCACTCTTTTTGGAATAAGCACCATCATCGTCGTCTTCTTCTCCTTGCTCTCAACCGAACAATTATAATTGCGTGTGTGTGGTGTAACAGGTGAGAATGATATATCATGCTGCGTGTGTGGGAAAGGCATCAGTAAAACAAGGCCGAGTCTTTCACAAGTGAGTTGAACGAGAGCGGTGGCCTTTCATTGTCATCACTGAATGCTTCTAAAGACGAAATCTTCAACTTCGATAGAAAGGCAATAACACCTCCTGAGTTGAGGATATATACAATATTGATTGTTGCGATGCAAACATCATGCAGGTTGTGTACCAACATCAACATGGAGATCTCAATGCCATGACGAACCAACCTGATATGACAGTCTCCAAAGTCGAGGTCCCTGATGATATTGAGGTTCCATTGCCGCGCTTCCCTGAGCTGACTACGTAGGATATATAGCCTAGGATAAGAATTGTCTCTTACCTTGTGTCCAAGCTCCTTTCACCTATTGTAGAGTCTAGTCATGGCATCATCTTGAGTTGGAGTAGTTAACTGTGTACATGCACATTTCCCACAGGGTGTCAAACAATGATCACATACCTCGTGTATTTCCCCTCCACAATTATAACAAGTGAATGTACAACCAGCCTGCCTCAACTGATCTTGGAATGATCACCTCGACTGTCATAACGAGGTCCACTTTTTGCGCTAAGGTTTTGAACTGAAGATGCAGATATTATACACTTGAACTTGTCTTTTAAAAGTTTGATGTCCTAACATCTTCCTCTACTAATACTCCACCGAGTTATTCAATATACTCAAGCCAAGGAAAAACAAAAGGTTTCTTATGCATCTTGATAATTCATGAGTGTAACTCCTTAAGAACCCATCATCAAGCCTATAAAAGAACTATTTCCCTCTCCAAATAAAATAATTTATTTTCTAAACTCATGTTACCTGGCCTCAAATTATCAAACAATCATAGAAGTGATTCCTTGGTATGTGAGTAGTGGTCATAAAGGATGCTCCTAGACTTCTGCCAAGTTCATGGTCCCTGATGTGGAGTCTCCTTTGATCTTCACTATTGCTTTTGCCAATTCTACCTAGTGCTCATCTTCAACACACCCTAGGGCTTTGAACGTCTCTTCCACATGCAAGTATCTATTGTGGCAATGCCAGTGGCATGCACTTGTGGGGGCACTATCGAGGGAGGTTCCACCTACCATCCATATTGATCAAGTGGTATGACATGAGATAGAGCCATCCGCCTGATATTGATTAACTTCTTCAAAATGGTACTATAGCAACGATAGAGCCCATATTAAGGTTGAATAAACACAAATAAGGCCAAAGAACCAGTCATTATCATAATCCCTAAAAAAACAGAAGCTCTTATACCACTTTGTTACACCTCGGCTAGGCAAGGCCCACCATGTGCCAATCGCCTTGCGACACGTAGCCTAGCTTCACAGGGCATGATAATAAATGGGTGCATCCAATATAGGTGTGTGCAATAAAGTCAAACTTAAATAACTTAAATAAAACGTCTCACGATTAAAAGTAGCATCAAATTAAATCCTCATAGCAGAATCCACCAACAAGTCTTAATTAAAATAATAAATAAATAAGTTTAAATAGGATATTGTCTAATCTCAAGAGCAAATACTACCTTCTCTTTCTACCCGTTGCATGATCCAACTACAACTTGTCTCTTGGTACCTTCGCACTACTCGCACTAGGAATAACTATAAAATAATAAATAAGTTGGCTTGAGCTACAACAACAAGTGCCTAGTAGTTGAACCACCCACTTCTCCATAATATCATATTAGAACCATATAGATTTAAACAACAATGAGCAATAGTTATCAATCTTATCAAATAAACACAATTTGAAACAATTCAAATCACCATGGTCTCATGTACAATAAAATGAGCATACATACATAATTTAAGTTTCAATTATTAGGCCCATCCATTTGGGCATTGGTGCAAGAGTTGTCTAACTCTCCTCAATGCTCAAGGCCAGTTGTTAGTCATAATCAACAACTAACTTTCACGGTACAGTGCTCATGCAGACATCCTGTAATTACTCTTGCTAGAATGTTGAGTCAAACAATCCTTGTGCAAGGTAAGCATATGCAGACAATTAGGTTCCAATTCTTCTTTATTCACATGAGCCAAGAACGATATTCATATTCATTATCAATAAAATGGCACAAGTACCTCTAGCAATAATTTTTAATAAGGTTAACATCTTTCAAAAATAATATTCAAGCACAAACACATATCTCTCTCTTGTCAAGCATGCATGTAGATAATTTCAAACATTTAAAATCATAATTAGTCATCCTTCCATCATAAAGGTAGTCATTCATAAATCAATTAGAAGACATGCACCTTAAAAGCTACTTAAAACTATCCTTAGCAGAATGCTATGGAAAAAGGGAGGAGACACTTACCTCAACTCCCCAAACTTCATTTCTCACATACAAATGCAAGTCTTCCTCTGTAACCTGACCTAGATTTCTACAACTACAACTACAACTACAACTAAGCCTTTTCCCATACTAGATGGGGTCAGCTACATGGATTCTTTGTTTTTTTTTTTGTAGAATCCATGTTAAGTCCGACAAAGTTTTACGCTGGCTGTCGAAAGCCTAACACAACCCTCCTTTTTCCGGGCTTGGGACCGGCCATGAAAAGGTGATTCCTTACATAGGCGGAGTTTAACCTGACCTAGATTTATCAAAGGAAAACTAAGGACAGCGGCAATTGGCATTTTTTGTTGGGACAAAAAGCAAACATGTAGGTCTCTATGAGATCTACAGAACCATATAAAATTTTCTGGCTAGATGTGTGAAAATTATGAGAAATTGGTCAAAGACCATAGACAGCTGATGAGACTAGGGTTTGGACTTTTTAAGAACAGGAACGAGATTTCTGATGAGGTGACCAAGAAGTACTTTCCTGAGATACACCGATTCTACATAAGTGGAACTTGATTTGGCACACCATTCGCTAGAATCATATTTTCTCTTGGATAAGAAAATCTCGCTAGAGATAGATGAGGCTTCTGATCAATAGTTAACAATTCAATTTTAGCATCAAGGGGGAATCATTTTGATTACCAGAATGTATGGTTAGAACAACTACATAAGTTGAAGAAGATTATGGTCAACTTTAAGGACTTCTAGGAGATTGGAATGCTATGAGAAACAAAGAGGAAAGATTTGGTGTTCATGGCAATCCTTATGCCGAAGCGGAATTTAATGAAGTTAATAGTGATAGTGGCTTCCTTGAAATCCCAATCCCAAGCTCACTCTATACGTGCTCTAATCGTCAATTGGGTGGACAATGCATCAGAAGCTGTTTAATTAGAGGGCTGGCTAACTTGGAGTGGATGGAGACATTCCTATCGACATGGATCAAGACACTACCTCACACAATTTCAGATAGCAATTGATTCTACTACTACTACTACAACTAAGCCTTTTCCTACATAGATTCTTTGTTTCCACATAGCCCTATCATGTGATATATTAGCCGTTAACTCAATATATGCTAAATAATTGTTTATTGTTTCTTTCCAACACTTTTGTGGTCGTCCTCTACCTCCTTTAATACTTTCAAAATCTAGTTTTTCATACATTCTTATAGGTGCTTCTTTTGTTCTTCTTTCTATATGTCTAAACCATCTTAAATAATACTCTCATTTTATCTTCTATTGGTGCTACTCCCAATTTGTTTCTAATAACCTTATTATGTATACGGTGTTTCCTTGTATGACCACTCATCTATCTAACATCTTCATTTCTGCCATAGACATCTTTTGTACAGGTTGATGATTAATTGCCCAATACTCAGAACCATGAAACATGGCAGGTCTAATTGCTGCTCTATAATATGTAAATTTTAACTTTAATGGTATCTTCTTGTTACAAAGAATACTGGATACTCCTCTTCATTTTAACCAACCTACATTAATTCAGATAATAATTTATTGCTCCTACATATGTCCAATGACAACAAGGGTCCTAAGACACCATTTAAATTCTATAAGAAGTGGACCAACAATGCAACCTGAGAGCTGATCATTCAACAAGCCTGGCCCACTTAAATTAAGGGCTCACCTATGTTTAGAGTGGCCAAAAAGCTTAGAGCAATCAAGAGGGCACTGATTGACTGGAACAAGCAAGCAGTTGGGAATCTCATTTTGGTATGTACAAGATCATATGTGAATTTTTGATCTCAAAGAACCTCAACCCTTAATACAATCTTTTTAGAAAAAATATTGAAAAATTAGTAAATAAAACTTGAAACGAGATTACCTCCTAAAGTAACTTTTGTGATGTGGGTCTATATGAGTTCTTTTCACTGAAGTTCTTGCTCTATCCAGGAAGTGTCAATTTCCCACGCTATCAAAACTATTTGCTTGATTGAATATGAACTTCTTGAGTTATAAGTTTTGGTAAGCCTCAAAATACATGACTTGTTGCGAAACTGATCGCTTGATTGACTGGAACAAGCAAGTAGTTAGGAATCTTGCTTTATCAAAAAATTTTTTGTACAATATTGTACGTGAATTTTCAGTTTCAAAGAACCTTGAGCGATGGCACAATCCTTTTACAAAGAAAGATGAGAGAATTAGGAAATAAAATGTGGAAAGAGATTGCCTCATAAAGCTCCTTATGTGATGTGGGTCCGTACAATTTCTTTTTGCTGAAGTTCTTGTTAAGTCGAGCAAGGATTGACCCCCCGCACTACCAAAACTACTCACTTGATTGAATCTAAACTTCTCTAGTTATAAGTTTTGGTAAGCCTCAAAACACATGACTTATTGCAAAACTTTCACAAGGTTCTTAGGTAAGGAAGTGACTAAGAGGAACAAGCTTTTAGTGAAATTGAACTAGATCTGGGTTAAAGAAAGGATTTTGTCTAACTTAAGCTGGATCAATTCTAGTTCATCTGAATGGGTGGAGTTTAAGCTTGGTTGGGCCCAACTAGAAATGGGTTTGGGTGTGGTTGAAATAAATGAGTTGGTTTGGTTTATAGATTTTGGTTAAACTAAGATCTTTGGATCAATCCGAATTAAGCTAAGATTGGGCCTTGTGGGATTGGACCAGGTTAAATTGGGTTGTTTTAAACTAATAAAACAGATTGGGTCGGGTTAATTTTGATCGAATCTAAAGGAAATGGGATGTTGTTTTGGGTCGAATTGGGTTGGGTTGATATGAATCTGACCTAAATGACATGAGATCCGGTTTGGATTGCAAATGAATAAGATTAAACACTTTGGATAAGGATCTAGATCGGGTCCAACCAAACTGGAATGGGGGCTTTTAGGTTTTAGATCTAAATCGGATTAACCGGATCCAAATGAAAGAGGATCCGAGTCCAAGTGGCAAAATCAAGAAGTTCCGGATCAAAAGGAATGGTCCGGATCCCACCAATCGGATCCAATCTGCTCCGCTCTTAACTGAAGGGCTGGGGCTCGACGAAAAGGGGATTTCAGCAGAACGAGAGAGAGACGGGAAACGAGGGGGAGAGAACGTAGAGGCCAGGCTCGTCGGTGGTCGACGATGATCCAAATGAAGGTGGTGGGAGGTTGGAAATGAAGCGAATCTGGTGGTGGACAAGCCAGGAAGAGATGGAGCGGCAACCAGGGTTTTCAATTGGTAGATGGGATCGTCCGCGGGTTGGACGGAGGCGATTGAAGGTGAAGCAGGTGGAGATAATGGAGGTAAGGTATTTCTTTCCCCCCTTTTTTTGGTTTGGCTACTGACTGTAGGGAAGCGGTGGAAAGGGGAGGTGACCATGGTGATAATGGAGGCGTTTATGGTGGTTTTGGAGGCTTCTAAAGGTTTCTGAATTGGTAAAGGCGTGATACGAGAGTGAATGGTGGTATTTGATTGGAACTAGGAAGAGTCAGATGCAAGGGCTGGGAGGAGGATTTCAAGCAGCGGAATGGAGGCGTGTTTTGGTTGGTATAAGGGTTTTTGGTTGGCCTAAGGGTGGCAGTAAGTAGCTGATGGAGGGATTCAAGGGTAAGTGGCGGCAAAGGAAGCTCGGATTTTAGACAGCTAGGTGGCGACAAAATGGGGGGTGATTGAGGGGATCTGCAGGCGCTGTTGTGGCTGGGCCAAGGGCAGCCATGAAGCAGGTGGTTGCACACAGTCACACGCAGAGATATGGAGGGAGAGGGATGGACGGACCCAGTATGCATCGATTTCTTTTTTTCTTCTTTCTTAGTCTTGACGGGTATACAATGGAGTGGATCCACTCCGTAGGTGAATACTTGGACAATATTACAAAAAGTCCATAATTCAGGGTTCTACTGCAGCTCGATCCAATATGACCACAATTCAAATCTGATTCATTTCAATCCAATATGACCACCATTTAAGAGGAAGACAAATGAAGAGCGGACATTTACGGAACATATTCGGATCCACTTTATCAATATAATATGGATATAAATATTTAAAAGAAAAGAGACATGTTAGATAACAACGTAACAAACGTATGATGGTTCTTCCACGAGTTGTCCAACATATTAGGACAACTAGGGGTTGGGGTCCAGCCCTCTTTCTAGGTACATTTGAGCTCAGGTCAGCCTCTTTGAGAAGTCTTGTACCCATTTTGTCCGAAAAGCATGTTGAGTCGAGCATAAACTACTTTATACGTATCAATAACGTTTTATTTATAATATTATATATACATGTATGTTATATGCATTAAATATGAGGTTTAACCTAACTTCAAAATATTTAAAGCTTTATTATTGATAAAAATATACATAAATCCTTAAAAAACATGAGAAATGTTTTGGGAATACTTCATTTGTTTTTGGTTCCTATCTTTATACTTAAAAAATCTCTACAATCCTATCTATTTAGGAAACCAAAATTTGCTTTTATTTATGTAAGTAAATAAATCATTTACTTTATATTTATGCCTATGTAATTAAATCATATATTTAAAATTTAATTAGGGTGGTTCGATTTTGGCTTGACCTAATTCGAGTTTAACCCTGTAAGGACTCACAAGAGCTAGACCGACATGGACATAGGGTCACTTCATGCCATGTGACCGAATCCCATGAACCGTCAACAACGAAGACTAAAGATAAAAGAAAAATCAAATTACCAACAATCTATCAAATCTTACAATAACATAGAGAAATAAAAAGATCCGGTCTTCAAGTGCTCCAACCACCTCAATGCTTCTATTGACTAGGCCATCTAATATTAAATAGAAATATGTGTACCACAATTGTACTCATAGATGAATATGATCCCCTTAGTTCTAACGATATGTTATTTCTAATTCATATATTACAATAAGAAATCTATATCAGAAATTTAAATTAGCATCATCATGTCAAATATGCATGCATATTCAAACACTCACCAATAATACAAGTTTAGTTCCGATCACAAGATCTTTATCGTCCAACCACAATCACGTTGTAGAAATCTTCCGAACCCTCCTCTTATTCGGTCATGTGGCCTATGACAACACTCTTAGACATCGGACCCAAGGCCTTAACGACCGAATCACCTACTTGTTAGGTCTGGTCCCTCAAGTCTATGGGACAAAGTATGAATACAACAGTAGTAGAGTATTCACTCAATTAATCTCAATAATTTCATACGTCCATCTAGGGCCACTTCCCAGATCCATGTGATCCACCCGGGGCCACTTCACAAGCTTTATATCTCCACATTCACATCATGTGTCCAATTACTAAGTGACACATATCAAATATCAAATCTACTTTAATTTACATAAACTCTTTACTCTCATTGACTAGTTCTACGTGTCCCCAACCTAAACATGTTATATAACGAGATATGAGTTCCTAATGCAACTACAAATGTTACTAGCGTAACCAATGAAGTAGTCAATACAACTCAACACATATACGAGTTAGCACTATCTGGTACAATCATATACGATTCAACAATGTCTTATACCACCGTGAAAAGTAGATTCATACCCGATAATGTTTCACTCGCCTATAACAACAACCTACGAGTTAGCACTAATCGATATGTACATTTACTATCCAACGACATCCCATACTATCGTGGAAGGTAGATCTATACCCATTAATGGTTTACTCTCTCACAAACACACTCATGTTGTGCATCAACATATTCAATAAAGTATTTCTAATTCTATATAATAAACCAACGCATATATAATTATTTTGAAACATTAACATTTTATAATCTCATGCATCATTAAAAAATAATTAAACTATCTCTAACATACATATAGAGAAAGAATACATCCACTACCTCAATTTAATCCCTAAATCATCATAAAATATAATATTAATATTCTACATTAAATTATGAAATCAACAATTCATACCATATCAAAATCGAACCTCAAACAGGCCCGAAATACCCTAAAATTCTATCCGAGTTTGATTAAGAGATCCAAATCTATTTTATTTACTAAATTGGATTCGAACGTATTCTATACATCTACTCCAGACCTGGAATCATGTCTACACGAGGATACTTGGTTTCATGTCTAGGTCAGTGTCGCCAACAATCGACACGACATGCGATATCGGTCCACCCATCAGCCGTCTTACGATTGCCAAAACCAACAGTTTTTGTCTGGTTCTTCCCTAGTTGCCACCACCCAATGGTCCGCCACTGGTCGGCGGACCATTTGCCCATAGTGACAGTTGCCCATCGCCGGAAAAAGGGTTTGCCCTTTTTCCAACATCTTACAAAAAACCTAATAGTTTTCAACGATTTTTGGCTCTATGAAAGCCAGAAAACAACCCATAAGGGCCTCCTCTCACCTCTACACCTTTCCCCCTTTAAATCACTAGTTTAATGGCCAACAAATCCAAAAAAATACATTAAAAACACATACCTCCAAAAGCCGGTGAAAGCCTCTGTTTTCTGGCATGTTTTTGGACTCTCGCTTGCACTAGGATGTCCTTTCCCCCCTCTCGAAGTTTCACTCTGGATGGAGCTTGAGCGATGGCCACAAAGGGTTCTTCGTAGCCATCGTTTGCAGCCTCTACATACAAGTTTTATGTAGGACCCGGATTGGGTTGGGTCCGATTCCGAACAAGCCCGACCCGATTCTGATTTCACATACCCAACTAGTTTCAACCCACTTGACCCTGACCTTAGTCCTTCAATCTAGATCAAGTTATATTCAGTCCACTCCATCCTGATCCAAATAAAGTTGACTCAACCAACGTTAGCCTACACAAAGTTCAACCATTTTGCCCCTATTTGATTTAACTTCATCTGAGCCTAGTCGACCTACACAAGTCACTTGACCTTGGTCCTTGCTTGTGTCACTTGGTTGCTTATTTAATTCAAATTATTTTATCCAAGATGCAAGGCTTGACTCGACTCACTTTGGTTGGCTAAAATGTCATACGAAATTGATATGGTGTTTTAGAGCTAAATGAAGTCAAGGATAGAAAAAGGCCTGAGATGTTCCACCCTGGGCTCAGCCAAGTGGGTATTTGGTCTAGCCAAGGAATCAAATGAAGACTCACTTGCTCTTGGAAATTTCTGCTCAAAGATTATTTTTATTTCATCAAAGCCTATTTTCTCTAGATTCTTGTGATATTTTCTCATTTGATTCTCTCTTTGGGCTCTAAATATAAACTATGAACAGGACTCCAACCCTCATTATAAGTCAATCTCTCACAATTATCAATTTGAAGGAAGCTTCTTGCCGTCGTCGATCCCTTCTTCTCCTCCTTTTCCTTCTTTATGTACATGTTGTGAGAGAGTTTAAATAAAACAAGGGTCGACCAACCTTGCATCTCCCAAGAGGTATTTCATCAAAGACAAAACCACCTAGCATCTCTAGCTTTATATTGGTTTCTTTCGTTAGGTAGTCTTGATTAATTTGCATTAGGTTGCATGCGAGATATTTATTTCCTTCATATATACTACTCAGCATTTGGTCTTCTTTTTATTCAACACATTAATTTTTAATTCATCTCTCATGCACGAGTAGGTATTGAGCACATTAATATCTAGTACATACTGATTTCGGTAGTTTCATAGCATACTGGTTTTAAAATTATATTGCATGTTAAATAACATTGAAATTAGATATCATAGCATATTAACTAATCGTACATTTGCATATTAGTTATTGCACATTTGGTATCCGTGCATGCTAGATATTCTTACATGATAATTAATTTTCTTGCATGTTAGATATTTTGAATATCGATCCTGCATATTGATCATATATATTAAGTATTTTTGCATGTTAATTAATCATGCATATTAACCTTACATATTTAGTTTCTTGCATATCGATCATATTAGTCTCTTGCATATTTAGCTTTCTTGCATCTAAATTCATCTTATTGCATGATAGATAGCCTTATTGCACATTAGCCTTGTTAATCATCACACAAATGTTATTATCCATATATATCAATGCATTGACGGCATATTATTCCTTCGTGATACATTAAATAACCCAAACCTGTTTTACTTCTGTCCAACCCATTCAGAATATCGTTCTTGACTCATAGTTCATCAATATTAGTTTACATAATCCATATTTTTTTATCATAGTATGCAAATCTGATGAGGATAAATTCTGATAATTGCACTTAATTCTGTAACACCTCGTTGTTTATATTAGCCACACTCGGGCATTTACCTTCTACTCTCAAATTGCTGATATCAAAGTCACGATTATTGTTGGATTGCTTTGGCATAGGGTCTGAATTTAATTCTGTGAATCTGCATCACTCACGGTCATCTCCTATTATGAACCCTCTTACAACCTGTCAATAATACAACTTAGCCATCCCTATACCTGACCTGAGTTCTTAACCTAATTAACTCAGCCTAAAATTCCCCAATTGAACCAAACAAAGCCCATACAGCCTGTAGTGCTTAGTTAAATCTGGTCAATCACATAGTCAAACCTAAGACCTTTACCCAACCAACACTTAGTCGACCCCCAGTTATTTAAAATCTTACCTTTGCTATACCAATCTTGTGCAACACATCTCTTACCATACTTAGGCAACAAGTAAAAGCTCTCTCGTGCTCACCTTTCATTTTAAGTGTGATTTTTTTTTTTATATTTAATTAGTCAGATAAGTTGTTAATGCAAAGGTTGGCTCTTGATTGGCGAAGTGCGAGACTTTTTGTGAAAGGAACTAGGACGGGGCCCCATAATACATTTGGAGCGATTGAAGGAAGGTCCTGAACTTATTTTTGTTCCTCTTTCCTTTAAGTAGGTTGTACTTATAAATCGCAGTTAAGTAAAACAAAAAATTTGCATACATGTATCATTGTAATATGCACCTTCTACCATTATAAAATGCGTTTTCCCCTCTGTTGCTTTTTGTCATACTCTCAGTATTTGTTTTGGCTTATGTAATGGTTTTTATGTGAATGTAATGGAATGGATCAATTCATACGCTCTCAATTTTCTTTTTGCTTAGAATTCTTTGTAATAAGTTGGTGCAAATTATCATTGTTGGATGTATTTTCGATTGTCAGATGTTGGGGGGATGATCTTCCTGTCATGGGTTCATGGCTGCCATTTTGATGCATACCACACTCCTTTAACAATTGTTTTTAGAATTTCAAGGTTTTAAGGCATTTCCTTATACATATGTTCAAATTTATTCTTGCAATTGTTTTCCAGGAGCAAATTTTTGAGTGTTTATGACTATGTTATCAATAGCGGTTAGCGGTTGACCCTGATATAACGATAGTGGGGATATAACGAATTTAGCAGTATATTTTTATTTATGATTAAAAATTATATATAATAAATTCTCTAATTTCTAAGAAATATAAAAAAACACAACCACTTCTTTTAAATCAAACTAAATAAACAAATTCTACTTCTAACTTCTAAGAAAACAAACAATACATTTCATGTGGCACATGCATATTGAATTGTTAACCTTAAATTAGAAAACAAAAACATAAATGTAACAAAGTTATTCTAAGCATTAAACAAAAGAATTCAAAGAAATAAATATATAATTACTTATCTACTCAAGTACGGTGAATATGGTGTCACCAAGCCTAACCCCTCTCTTACTCTTCATAACCTATATGCACATTACACATTTTGCTCAAGAATTGTCCACAACTAGTAGTGAACATGAAAAAATAGTTCACATGTAGTAATTAGTAATCATGTTGTCACAAAGGAAAATGTTAAGATACATATATAGAAGCACAAATGAAGGTATAGCTAGTGCAGTGAGAATCTCATTTTAAGGCATCACATTCGAACCACCCAATAAAAAGTAAAACAATCTTCAATTTAAGGCTAAAAGAGATCTTCAACCAAGAACAAGACCGAAAACAAAAAGACAAAGCATCATACATCAAATTTTTTTGAGAATCTCATTTTTCATTCATCCACAATATGCTAAATGGTTATCAAGATAATTATGCTGATCAAAGATAATAGCCAACGTGAGGCTTAAAATATTTAATAATAAAATTATACAACATGATGTTAGTAATATAAGGTGCAGAGTACTTTGAGAATATGAAAGAGCTATTAGTCTCAGTGAGTATTGAATGAAAGTGAATCCCAATCTAGTGGTTTGAAGAAAACTAAAAAAAGTTAAGATAGAGAAGGCAGTAGAAGGCGGCGAAAGGCAAACACAGCTATAGACATGAGAGGTGGGAGAGAGAGGAGAGACACAAATCACATTTAGGTTTAGCATTTTATTGTTTTTTGGTTCGGGTCGATCCAATGGAGATTGAATCGACCCGAACCAAATAAATACTGTATGCGACCCGACCCAAATAGGTATTGTATGCTAACAGTGCTATAGTGGGCCGCTATAGCGGTGTCAGCGACACTAACAATACCCTGGAAGGATGCCGCTATAGCAAACATGCAATAGCAGTTTTTGTTTTGCTATATAGCACATTATTGATAACATAGGTTTACATTAATCAATTGGAAATCATTCAAGCAAACATCAATATTGGTGGTGAATGTAGAGAAGGACCAATTGCTTTGGGATCAACTTAGAGAACTTCATGACACGGAAGACTTTTTGCCGACAAAGAGCTGCCACAAGTGGTTGAACTATGGGATAAGATGATTTCTTATTGCCCTACGAAATTAAGAGGAACATATATAAGGGATTTTCAATACGTTACTGAAAGAACCAACTTGAGGTGAGGCTCTTAAATGGCCACATAAGTCATGCATTGAAGAATAAGTCGGTTAAAATCTACCGACTTGTGGTGTAGTTGTGAAATGGCTACACATGATATTTAGTGCGCAAGATAGTTGTTTAACTAAAATTGACTTATATACATGGTTGGAGATAAGCCACAAAGTTGGCATGAAAACTGAGGATATCTTGTGCTTCGTGTAAGGCCTAAAAAGCCTGATTTTTCAATAGCTTGTTTGCTTTATAAATAGGGTGTAGACTATTTTTAGAGACACCTTCACCGGTTATCCTTGCATTCCCTTACTGTGCCCTATTCTTGATACTAAAACTCTTTTGTAATCCTTAACCATATAACTAAGAATTGTAGAAACCCATCATATAGTGTCATGATATGTATAAGGCTTGGCTACACTATGTTGAGAGTATGAAACAAGATGCTGGACATTCGTGGCTGTTTGTGAATCAGATTTGGGATCCAGCTTTGTTCTCTTTAATTTACTAGTATTATGTTTCTTAAGTATTGTTTTTAAAGGTTGCTTTAAATAAGCCTTATTAATGGCATTAGGTAATTTTGTAACTTGTAATGCTGGTAATTAAAAGAGAAAAACCCTACGAGCAAATGTACACTTTTTATCATGGAATAGAAGAAAGAGAAGAGAGGGGCGACAACCATGAGATTAGCCGATCCCCCTTGCCATCTTCTACTTTCCTCCTATTGCATCCTATACCTTTATTAGCTGTTTTTTAAACATGGTATCAAAGCCTTCACGACAAATTTAGACGAGAAAGGTAAGTAGACATGGATTACGTTGGGTTAATTCACCATTAGGAGGACTACAATAAGATATCATGATAGACTTGGATCTGGCTAGCAGCGGCATACCATAAGCAAAACAACAATTTTACAACAATCTTGTGATTGACTCAACAGTAGGTGTTGTGGCGCAACATGGAGAAAACTTAGCAGCAGGTATCACATTGCAACATAACAAAAATGTACAAGGAAAATATGTTATGACATTGATTATTAAAGAAAATGAACAACAGATTGAAGGAGGAATATCATGTCACTGCATATGGTAGTGATTAGACATTAAAACTTTTTCAAATCACAAATATACAACTCGAAAGTACAAACTATAGAGAATGGGCATGATCGATTGAACTGGTTCTAAGATCTCGAGAAAAACTATCAATGATAAATATAAATCAGATTCAACCGATTGAAGATAGTTCAAATTTTGAGCGATGGTCTAAGGATGATGCTATGGCGAGTTCGTGGCTAATTCAATAAATGAATCTCTCAATCAACAAAACATTTATGTACATGGAATCAATTATAGAAATCTGGTCTATAGTGGAGGAGACATATTAAAGACAAAGAAATATAGCCAAAGAGTATGAAATTTTTGAAAAACTAAGAAAATGTCACCAAGGAGACAGATCTATAAGTGAATATTATGGAGAACTTAGGGGGCTTTGTAATGAACAAAGATATATTGTGGAAAATAAGTGCAATCATTGTATAAAAGAGGGAACAACCAATGGTGAGATTCAAAAAGTGTTTGATCTTTTATCAGGAATAGTGCTTGAGTATAAATCAATTAAGCTGAATATTCTCAGCAAAGAAAAACTTCCTTCAGTGGGAACTGTATATTCACTTTTGTTGAGAGAAGAAGACATAAGGAATTTAGAAAAAGGAGAGCAGATTCAAACTGAAAAATCTACATTTGTTGATAGAAGATAATTCAATTTTCAATGAGAAAAATATTTAACTAGAGGTAGAGGAAGAGGATAAACTTAAAACTATGAATATAAAAGCAAACTACAATGCACATATTGTGGTAAGAGGAGACACATGCGTGAACATTGCTGGAAAATTATTGGAAGGCCAAAAGACTACGGTATTCATGTAGCAGTTACGAGTGAGAAAAAGGCAAAACTTGGCTAGATGGATGAAATGATGAAAATAACGAAGAAACTTGCAAAAATTGAATTCAGACTACGTGAACAACCCTCTACTTCTTCACCAAAAAATGAAACGAATCTTCCCACTTCGTACAATATCAGTGGTAACTCCTTTCTTAAAAATAATGTATGTTTTAATTTTGGGGTTATAGATTCTAGATCCACTGATCACATGATAGGTGATAAGTCAAATTTTATAAGGTATGAAACTGCTTCCATACCACAATATGTGAAAGTAGCAAATGACTCCTTAGTTCTCATGGAAGAAAAGGAAGAGATTCAAACAACAAATTTTAGATTAAAATCAATAATTTATATTCCCAATTTCCCAATAGATTTATTATCAGTAAGTTCCTTGATTAGAGATTTGAATTGTTCAGTCACTTTTTCTTCATTTAAATGTATTTTTTAGGATTTGAGAACGGAAAAAACCTTTGGATATGGTGAACTGAAGAATGAACTATACACACTTTCAGGTCATCAGTTTTTCGAGAAGAGAAAAGCACTTGCAACCACTATTGCAGAGGAAGAATTGATGATTTAGCATAGTCGTTTTGGTCATTTACCTGTGTCAAAAGTTAAAGAGTTTGTTCCTCTTGTTATTCTAAATAATTTGGTCCTTGAATGTGACACTTATCAAAGGGTTAAACATCATATAGCGTAATTTCCAAGTAGGGAGTCTAGATCGTCTTTTCCATTTGAACTAGTCAATTCTTATCTATGGGGTCCATGTGTGACACCTTCAATGGGAAAATTTAAATATTTTATTACTTTTATTGATGACTATTCTAGACTTATATTTGTTTATCTTATGAGATCTAAATATGAAGTCTCCTCAATTTTTCCTATAGTTTATAATTTCATTAAGACTCAGTTTGGGTATGCTATTTAGAAACTTAGATATGATAATGGTGGTAAATATATCAAGTTTCAATTGCAATAATATCTTTAGACTCATGGTATTTTGCATGAGACTTTATGTGTTTATACTCCATAGCAAAATGGAGTAGCTGAATGGAAGAATAGATATATTCTTGAAATTGTAGAACTTTACTTCTTAAACATAATCTTTCTAAATATGTTTTGCCTGATACTTTACTTACTGCATGAATTCCTTCTGTGAATCGACTTCATTCTGTGATACTCTTTGGAAAGTCACCCTTGAAGTTGATTAAACCAAAGGACAATCCATTTCATATCACTCCATGAATTTTTGGATGCCTTTGTTATGTTCATATACATGATCAATTCTATGACAAGCTTGATCCTAGGACTGTTAAGTGTGTTTTCATTGATTACTCGTGCGAAAAGAAAGGGTATGTTTGCTATGATCCTAAAACTCATAGAAAATACATATCTATGGATGTCACATTCTTTGAAATCAAACCATATTTCTAGAGCCAAACGAATTGCCAACTTCTAGCATGGAAGAATAAGTACTTCTTATGAATACTACAAATGAAGATTTATATGAAGATCACAATGCCTTAAAAAATGATCAACTAAAAGAAGAAAAAAAGCTGAAAGAATACACAAAAGGAGAAAGAAAAGTATTCATTTCCATTTATAAGGAAACCATAGAACAAGGGGAGAATCTTCCTCAAATCCCACTGTTGCTCTAAAAGGTGAAGAAGACGTGAATATGCCTATTGCACTTCGAAAAGGAAAAAGGTTACGTGGTAATTATCCGATTTTTCAATTTATATCGACTATGAGGAGACATTTGCTCTAGTAGCGTTAAGATGAACACCGTAAGAATCTTACTCTTACTTGCTACCCACTTTGGGTGGGAATTATACCTAGCTTGATGTTAAAAATGTCTTTCTCCATGGCGACTGCAGAGGAAGAAGTTTATATGGAAATTCTCCTTAGATACGATTCCACTAGTGGAAGGAATGAGGTGTGCAGATTAAAGAAGGCTTTATATGGGTTGAAGCACTTCCTCCTTCCGTGTGTTTGGTTTGGCCGTATTCACAAAAACAATGGTGTCCATGTGGATACGTACAAAGTCAAGGTGATCATACTCTCTTTTTTAAACATTCAAGAAGGTAAACTCACGCTCTACTTGTTTATGTTGATGACATAATCATAACTCACGGTGATGATGAGCTTGATGATATTTAGTTTTGAATACGAAGAAACTAACATAGGTCAAGTTTGATAATGAAGTGACCTAGGAAGTTCTCTACGATGTTTTCTGGAAATGGAATTTGCTTGATCCAAGGATTGAATCTTCTCGCTCAATCGAAATGCATGTATCTGCTTGAATATTCTCAAATGAAAGCAAGAACTGACCGGTTAAGGCATAGAGGACACTCCATTATAAATACTCAATTCGGGCAATTGTCTGAAAGCAAAGATTCTTGCCTAATCGAATTGGTTTACTTTTTGTACGACGCTTACATATACCATACTATTAGTTGGGAGCTTGGGTTTATCTTGGCACTATTACTAGACCCATAGTATTGCATTTGAAATTCATGCATGGTTAGTCGGTTTGTTGCTTCTCCTACTACGGACCTACTCACTTGGGCGAGGCATTCTTCGTATTTTGCGGTATCTTCGCGGTATAGTCCGTTCAAAGGAGTCTTTGTATCAAAACAGGCCACCTCTTCCTTAGAGCTGACGTGCGTACTACGGATGCAAATCGTAGGTAGTGATCCCATCAATCCTGAAGATCTACTTCTAGGATTTCTAGACCTTTGTAGGAGTGATTCTCTGTCATTTATTGGCATAGTAGAAACAATCTAGTATTGTGTTACAAGTATCGCAGGCGATTGAATTTCTAGGGTCAGTTGCACATGGATTTTGTGCAGTGTTACTGGACTCAAAGACTTGTAGAAGTTACACTGAAGGACTTGTACACCCAACACTTATTAAAGTCTATCAATAAATAAAGCCGCATTTATAAATTTCATAATCCAAATTTACACGACAACAAGCATGAAGTGGATAAACACTTCATCATGAAAAGATTGACAAGCATGCATTATGCATGTCCTATATACCTACCACAAGTCAAGTAGCATATATATTAACCAAGACACTTAATAGAAACTTATTGAGCAGACTATGTGGCAAGTTATGTGTCACATCCATCTTTCACCCAACTTAAGGGGAGTGTTGAGAGTATGAAACAAGATGTTGGACATCTGTGGCTATTCCTGAATCATATTTGGGATCCAGATTTATTCTCTTTAATTTGCTAGTGTTATGTTTCTTAAGTATTATTTTTAAAAGTATCTTTAAATAAGCTTCATTAATGACATTAGGTAATTTTGTAATATGTAGTATTGGTAATTAAAAAAGGAGAAATCCTGCCACTAAATGTATACTTTTTATCATGGAATAAAAGAAAAAGAAGAGAGAGGCGACAACCATGAGATCAACCTATCCCCCTTGCCATCTTCCCAATTTTCTTTTTGCTTAGAACTCCTTGTAATATGCTGGTGCAAATTATCTTTATTGGATGTATTTTGTTTTGTCAGATGTTTGGATGACCTTTCTTTTATAGGTTTATGGTTGTCATTTTAATACATATCACATTCTTTCAACACAATTTTCTGAAATTTTGAATTTTAAGGGATTTGCCCATATATATGTTCAAATATATTCTTCCATTTATTTTTCAAGAAATGAAACAAAATTTTGGGTGTTTATAGATCTTCCTCTTGGCATCAATCAATATAAGACTTGGTTGATATCGAAGAAGTAAACATCAAAATTTTGGCTCACAGAATAGAACTTTGTCGAAGATCAATTTGGGACAAGTTGAAAACTTTTATAAAATCTGGTATGAGAACATGGTGCTTGGGAGAAAATATCATGTGGTGGTATTATGGCCTGAGTTTGGCGAAGGGTGTCTTGTCAAGGAATTTTTCAGAAACTGTATATGTGACGGCCAACAAAATAAAAGGAAGAGAGATTTGTGAGAAAAATGATTGATTCCATAAAGAGATTTTCATATCGATATAGGAAATATTTTTTCCAAACTCAAATCTTAAAAAAAAAATGTTTGAAAAAGATAAGTAGCTGATTTTTTTGAAGTTATCTTAGGGCTCTAAAAGAGATAACTTTGTTCTTCTTGGAAGAATGAGCTTGCTTTTTATGAAACAAATTTTAAAATGATATATTTAAACAACTTTGAAAAAGAAATATTCTATTGATATGTATCAACCTTATAATAGATATGTATGATAGTGTAAAAACTTATGTTACGATATACGAAGGAATGATAGATTTCTTTGACTTTAATATTGGATTACATCAATCATCAACTTTAAGTTTATATTTATTTGTATTAGTTATTAATAAGGAAGCAAAACATATTAAAGATGAAGTTCCTTAGTGTATGTTATTCACAGATGACATTGTGTTAGTTGACGAGTTTAAGGAAAAAGTTAATAGAAAATTGGAACTATGGAGAGAAACATTGGAAAGTAAAGGCTTTCGACTTAGTAGAATAAAGATAAAATACAAGTCTGATAATTTTATTACTTCAAATGATATAGAAATTAAGATTGACATACATTGTATCACTTACAGAGTATCTAGGATCAGTTTTTCAAAGTGATGGAAAAATTGATAAGATGTTATTATATAGAATTACTAGAGTATGATTAAAAGTGAAGAGGTGCATCGTATATTTTATGTGACAAGAAGATATCATTAAAGTTGAATGGTAAATATTATAGAATAACAATTGTAAACACCCCAAAATCCCACGATTTTCTCAAATATACCTGGTTTTGCAAAAGCAGCCCCAAAGGGCTATTTTGAATGTGGAAACCCAGGAGCCTTCCAAACAACCCTGTACATATTCCAAACCTGTATATATGTTTTAAAAATATATACATATAGTTTTAAAACCTTAAAAAGGTATTTCGAAACCCCAAAAAGCAGCTTGGCCTGATGAAAGCAGGACCGAAGAGGCAAAAGAGAGCCCGAACCCGGAGCATATTTCAAGTCCGGCACATAAACTCTCGTATTAGAATCATCCTCAGATTCTCGGACATCCAAGCCCCTGATATCAAAAATTTGTTCAAAATGATCTCCGAAAGGTGAGAAGAAGAGCGGACAACAATGTTGGCGAAAACCCAACGCAAGATGGAGTATTGATGCAGTCAGGCCTCGCATAAACCGTCCGTTTCGAAACACCATGAAGGAATCAGAAAATCAGATTTGGGTCGGATCTGGACCATATATATCCAGATCCAAACCCAACATGCATTTGGATTTGGATTTGGATCCAAAGATCCAAATCCAATATCCACATCCATGGCCCACATCACCTTCTCATAAATAGAGGTGGGGCCCACAAGCTATTTCACATGAAAAGCTTGGGTAGAGAGAGAAGGAAAAATTTAAAATCTCCCTACCTTCCTCGTTTATATCCCCAAAACCAAAGTTTCCATCAATCCCTTAATATCCTAATGCCTCTTTACCGACATGTCCATTTAAATCTTCTCCTAAACAAATCATCTCCCTTTGTAGAATCTTTTGAAATACCTTATCTAACTCTTCCCAAAAAAATGTCTTTATACTATCTTCTAGTCCTACTTGGGGGTACGTGATAAAGTATGAGTGAGAAAGTTGGTAGGCTTGACTTTTGGTCAAGGGTGGGTTAACCTTGTGGGTTTAGCCTAGAGTTTGGGTTTGAGCTTGTATGCACCTACACCTAACTTGGGGCTGCACCAACTTGAGCTTGGCTCCAACTTGGTCCATGGGCTGACGCCAAGGGGAGGTTCCTAAAACCTAACCCTGAGCTAGCCCACCTCACCTAGCCACTCCCCCCTAAACTTGAGCCAAATCCTAGCCGTCCTCACCCAAAACCGCCCCAACCACACCTAGCCGAAGCCACGAATAAGACTCTCATTAGCATAATTGAGAAGACTTTAGAGAAGGGTAGGACGTGGCATGAGAAGCTGGATGAAGCCTTATGGGCTTATAGGACTTCCATCCGAACTCCCACGAATGCCACACCATTCGAGTTAGTCTATGGCACAAACGCCATTCTCCCCATTCATACCAAACTCCATTCATTCCATACATCCATTGCATTCGACCTCCCCCTAGAGACGCTTCAGCATGCTAGGATGGCCGAACTAGATGTGTTAGATGAGAGGCGACTCCTTGCTATGGATCATGCTCATGCATACCGGTAAAGGATAGCCCGACATTATGACAAACATATGAGACCTCGCCACTTTGAAGTGGGAGATCTGGTTTTGAAAATCATCCACTATCGTGGCCCACATCCACTTGGAAAGTGGCGCCCCAAGTGGGATAGACCCTATGTTGTGCGTGCAACCACCACGAACAACTCATATTGGTTGATCGATGTAGAAGGTAGGAATTTAGCAGATCCTATCAATATTAAATACTTAAAGAAGTATTATGTGTAGGGTTTGGGTTAAATTCCAGTTTTCGAAAATCCTTAGGGATAGCTGCTTTGAGACTTCGAAAGTAAGGTTCAAAGGCGAATGGTGTGACCCTAAGCAAGAGAATTCGCACTTGTGAAAGAAATGCCTAGTTCAATATAGCAAGATACTTGCAAGTAGTACGTGCTATTTCTAAATAGGCTGATCTGGAATGGATCGAGTATGACCTTGGGATAAGTCCTCCCCTCTTCTCTTCTCCTTCCAAAAGGAAAATGTGGCCAAAACAAAGGGAAATCCCCGCCAAAAAATCTCTTTTCCAAAGAAAGAAACCAGAATCAAAAAGAAAAATTCGATTCTCTTATGAAAAAGAGGGATTAAAGAAAAAATACTCCCAAAGGGAGACCCTCTATGAAAAAAAGGAAGAAAAGGCCAAAAAGCTCAAAAAGAGCAGTTTTCCGCCTTCTATGCCTCAAACCACGGGATGCTTCAGAAGGGACCGTGGTATCTCTTTCCCATCCCTGGCTTATCCCAAGTAAAACATGGTTCATTTCGAGAAATCCTAAAGTAAAAATAGGATTTACTTACTTGAATTTCATTTTGTTTGAGAATTCGACGTTTCGAGTAAGGCGTAGGAATTTTGAAATATAGCTTGTTTTCTTATAAAACCTCCGCTAGATTAACGAGTGTCAAGACTCAAGCAAAGGCAAACACAAAGAGTTCGAGATCCTTAGGATTGAGGCTAAAAGTGGTTTTCCCTTTTGTAAATAGATTTTGAAAAATCGAACATCGAGCAACATAGGGTCTGCTCACTTGGAGCAGCAGATCTTCGTAAGTCTCAAGAGTTCGACCATTCCATCTAATCTCTGGGAGGTCGCCATTCTTGGCGTCTCATCCATGTCATGTATGTGCATATCCACGCATGAACACTTGCATAACATGATCCCATTTAGGACCAGAAGCCATAGAAATCCCTTTGGCGTGATATCTCCTCCTATCAGGTTTTAAAGAGAGATTTTACTCAAAAATTGGGACGATCCTATATTTTCGTGGATAGATCTAGGGAGACATCAAAAGGGGTGTTGTCATCTTTGCCATTATCGAAATAAATTTGGATAATGCCAAAGAGAGGCATCTGTAAACACCCTAAAATCCCACGATTTTCTTAAATATACATGGTTTTTGAAAAGCAGCCCCAAAGGGCTATTTTGAGTCTGGAAACCCAAGAGCCTTCTAGACAACCTTGTACATATTCCAAACCTGTATATATGTTTTAAAAATATATATATATAGTTTTAAAACCTTAAAAAGGTATTTCGAAACCCCAAAAAGCAGCTTGGCTTAATGAAAGCAGGACCGAAGAGGCAAAAGAGAGCCCGAACTCGGAGCATATTTCAAGCCCGGCACATCAACTCTCGTATTAGAATCATCCCCAGTTTCTCGGACATCCAAGCCCCTGATATCAAAAATTTGTTCAAAATGATCTTCGAAAGGTGAGAAGAAGAGCGGACAACAATGTTGGCGAAGACCCAACGCAAGACGGAGTATTGATGCAGTCAGGCCCCGCACAAGCCGTCCGTTTCGAAACACCATGAAGGAATCAGAAAATCAGATTTGGGTCGGATTTGGACCATATATATCCAGATCCAAACCCAACATGCATTTGGATCCAAACATCCAAATCCAATATCCACATCCATGGCCCACATCACCTTCTCATAAATGGAGGTGGGGCCCACAAGATATTTCATGTGAAAAGCTTGGGTAGAGAGAGAAGGGGTGATAAAGTATGAGTGAGAAAGTTGGTAGGCTTGACTTTTGGTCAAGGGTGGGTTAACCTTGTGGGTTTAGCCTAGAGTTTGGGTTTGAGCTTGTATGCACCTACACCTAACTTGGGGCTGCACCAACTTGAGCATGGATGCAACTGGGTCCATGGGCCGACGCCAAGGGGAGGTTCCTAAAACCTAACCCTGAGCTAGCCCACCTCACCTAGCCATTCCCCCCTAAACCTGACCAAATCCTAGCCGTCCTCACCCAAAACCGCCCCAACCACACCTAGCCGACCTCACCTAGCTCACCTCACCTAACTAGACCACCTAGACCCTAACTAACTAAACCTAAACCCACCTTAATACACCTAATTAAACTCCTAACCACTAATTCCCAGCCCCCCTAACTGACCTACCATAAACCACCAAACAGCCTACCCTAACCGACCTACCCCAAACCACCCCACAAGCCCACCTTATTACAAATATTTAGCCTAAACCACCCCAACCGACCCAGCCCTCTTGGGCCTATAAAAACCCCTCTCTTGCGGGTTTTTTACTCTCTCTCTTCCACTCACATCCCCTCTCACTCACTCCCAGCTGCACCACTTTCACCGCTACCTTCCACTCGACTGCCATCTTCCCCACTTTCACCGCCACTTCAACACCCGGCTGCCACCTCTCCGCTTCAACAAAACTCCAGCACCTTCCACCCGGCTGCAACCTTCTTCCACCACCATCCAGCCACCACCTTCATCCACCAGCACCCCTGCTACCCACGGTTAGTACCCCACCTCAACTCCATCTAACCTTTCACCCCTTTCTTACCTGGCTGCACATTCCACCACCCGCCACAACTGCCCAACCTTCTCCCTTACACCCGACCCAACTGCACCCTACCTCACTACCTTCCCTTAGATATCATTAAAGTTGAATGGTAAATATTATAGAATATTGTAAACACCCCAAAAATAATTTTCTCATCATCCACCTTAGCTCCTAGCTGGATCTCCTCCCTTAGTCACCCACTTCCCAGCCCAACATCACCCTAACCAGCACCCCTAACTTGCCGCCCCTAACGACTTCATCAACCGGCCAGCATCAAGACTCCACCCAACTTGCGCCCTACCTGCCGCCAATCCACATCCAAGGAGCTCCCCTTCGGTTGTCCAAGGCGACTCACTAGGCCAAAAGCCAAGCAAGTTGAGCACGGACCAGCTACACATAAGTGCCTAACTCGGTCCTTTATATGAACTTGCTTGCATTTAATTAAATTTGATACGGGGTTGTAATAATGGAGCGTTGTCTCCCCCCAGTTGTATTAATGTGGTTTGGCACACCAACACACACATGCACTTGAGCCATTCCGCTCTTAGCTACACACCATTTTGGCACACACACGGGCCTAACCAGCCCCTAAGATATAGTTATACGTATCTATATTCAGTTGCGTGGGTTTTAATTTAAGTCGTGGGTGTTGTCTTTCAATTTCCACACTCACACACATTGAGCTTTCGCTCTTACTCCCAAGACCCTAGTAAGGGCCATATTGCAATTTCATTTGGGTGTTTTAATTCAAGTTGTGTGCGTGGTCTTTCAATTCCACACTCACACACATTGAGCTTTCGCTCTTACTCCCAAGACCCTAGTAAGGGCCGTATTGCAATTTCATTTGGGGTGTTTTAATTCAAGTTGTGTGCGTGGTCTTTCAATTTCTACACTCACACACATTGAGCTTTCGCTCTTACTCCCAAGACCCTAGTAAGGGCCATATTGCAATTTCATTTGGGTGTTTTAATTTAAGTTGTGTGCGTGGTCTTTCAATTTCCACACTCACACACATTGAGCTTTCGCTCTTATTCCCAAGACCCTAGTAAGGGCCATATTGCAATTATATTTGGGTTTTACATTACAAGTCGTGTGAGTTGTCTTTACATATACACACAACACCCACGCACACGTTGGCGACCTTCGGGCCCATATATATTATAAGTATTTCCCTTCGGCTATGTCTTTAAGATTTGGATTTTAAGGTTCAGCTGTGTGCGTAGTCTTTCCATATATACACGACACACTTGCACAATTGAGCCTTTCCGCTCTTAAGATATAGCTATATTTCCCTTTTGCAATTTCCCTTTTGCAATTTACATTAAGTCATTTCCCTTCCGCATTGTCTTTCAATTCGGGTTTTCCCTTTGGAGTTGCGTGAGTTTGCATTGCATATTCGCCATACCACGAGTTAGGATGCATATTGCATCAAAGCAAGCCCCACACTCCCGTGCAAAAATCGCCCAACCTAGGTCACTTGTGCACACACCTAGTTGGCCCTAAAAAGCATAAAAAGAAAGACATAGGCACGTGCAAATCCCACGTGTAATAAAACTTGCAATCGTACAAACAAAGCCCAAACACTTCGGGTATTTTTCAAAGAGGTTTGATTTAAAAGACTTTGCCAAGCGTATAGACTGACCCTTGTGCATCGGTGCAAGAAGGTCTGCGACGAAAAGAGCTCACTTGCTCACAATCGCCCTGATAGAGTCAGATTTTAAAACTTACTTCGCTAGCTTAAGCAAGCTAGCTGGCACGCCCTTTTGTTATAAAAATGACTTAGACATACGAAAAGGTTCACTTCGGGCCTAAGAACCAGAAGTGAGAATTTTCCATGTCTACAACAGTTTAACCCATTATACTTTATGATTTCAGTGTTGGACAATTAATTATCGACATGTACTAAAAATCTTCGTGGTAGAAATGAAGATGTTGAGATGAACGAGAGGTCACACAACAAAATATCGTATATGTAATGAGGTTATTATAAACAAATTGTGAATGACACCAATAGATTACAAATTGAGAAAAATCATTTAAGATGATTTGAACACATAAAAGATGACCAAAAGAAGTTCTGTAAGAATGTATGAGAAATTAGGCTATGAAAATGTTAAAAGAGAAAGAAGAAGACAACAAAAGTGTTGGAAAGAAATAATAAAAATGATACAACTTATATTGAATTAAATATTAGTATGACACATGATCAAGCTCTATATAAACAAAGCATCTATGCAGTCAACCCCATCTAGTATGTAAAAAAGCTTTGTTGTTGTTGTTGTTTGTATTTGAAAAGAAGATGGAGTAATTCCTTAAACCTCTGTTCTTGAAATGGAGAAGAGCCTAATAACAATGTCATCTTCTTTCTTTTCCTTTAGTCATAGTTGCTCAAGCTTGAGCATATATCTAATCATCCTTGAGTTCCTTCTAAAGTGTCTTCAAGGAACTCACATAGGCAATTTTAGAGATGGGTTATGTGAGACTTAGGCAACACATATTGCATGCACCTAATCAAACTTATGAGATCCTGAAATATATCAAAAAGAATTTTCAAAAAGATCAAGTGAATGCATTATAGTCATGAAGAAGACAATAACACAAGACTAACACTATTAAAAGTACAAAAATATTGAGGATATACTAAGCATTCAATGAAAACATGTATATGTAAGATATAAGTACGAGTGTCAATGTGAACGTGAAGTGAAGTGAAAGAAAGAATGTGTTCCAAATAGAAAGAACCCATAATGGATTGAGAAGAACCTCTTTGAATCAAAAGACTATTATGTGTAAGGAGCATAAAAAAACACCTTAGCCATAGTAAGTATAGATTGTGACTTCTAATGTCAAAAGGAAAGGACTGACTTAACTCTTAAGATGAATGAAAAAAAGAAAAACACCTTACATTGTAAGAAAATGCATCTACATTATGAAAATGCATTATGTAAATGACCCAAGGTACGTAGTATGCACAATATAAATGATTCCAAGTGTTAGTAGGACATGTTATGTTCTTGTTAGGATGTCATGATGATAGGTATGCATTCTAGTATAAATTAAATAAAAATAAAAATACACATCTAGCTGTTAAAGCAAGAATGAACATGCAAGTACTAACAGAGTAAATAGAAAATACACAATAATTCGTTATAGATGATCATGAATTCTGTGCTGGTTTTATAAATTTGTAAAAATGTATACAACCAAAAGAAATAGACTCAATTTTAGTGATCAAAATATCAATTTTAAAATACAAGAAATAACTATTTAGTAACCCATAAATAAGTATGTTAGAACAACCTAACTCCAAGTGAAGCATGAACCCTTCTCCTAATGCAATAGAATCTGAAGATTGATCACATAACATCTAAGAAAGATGGACAATAAGAGCTCTCTCGTTCCCTTTTAAAGTGTCTCGAGCATATAAAAGGATAAAAATTCAAAGAATGAAAATATAAAACTTGGCAGTGGAATTCCTTTTACTTTTAAACTTTTCTTTTCTTTTCTCTATCTTTTTATAGTCTTTTGGCTCTTTACTTTTCTTAAAGAAAAATAAGAGACAGACTTAAAAATCTTTTGCATTGAGTATAAACACCTTAACATGCAACAATAAATCAAGAAGACATTACACAATCAACAAGTTAAGATATCTTGAGGATGAATCATTTCAAGATTTTAAAATCCAAGATAATGTCACCAAAATACAGGCTTTGGTGATTTTCTAAACTTTTTCAAGACTGAAAATCAAGTGATGACAATTTATTTAAAAGGATTTAATTTGAAGTAATTTGAGACAAGATGAGGTCAAAATTTTTTGAACCAAATCAAAAGGCACAAATTGATGAAAACAATATAAGTAAATCAAAATTTCAAAACTAAAATATAGAAATAGTACTCCCGACCTTGAAAGCAGCAACTCTAAGAGGTCAAGCTATGGGTGCACAATACTAAGAGTAATACACATATTCCTATCTTTTGGTCATTTTTAATAAGTATCGTCTTACCATCCATAAAAAACTAGCTACAAAAATATATGTCAAGATCTAACAAATATCAAGTATAATATTTCTTTAAATATTAAATATTCATTAGATCTGATAAATCTCTACCACCAACATATGTGAGCTAGTAGGAATTATTAGAGGTGACTCTTTTTATAATGTAAGATCTCTCTCAATTGAGATGCTACTTACCTAAAGGAGGAGGGCACCTATGTTGTATCAGTTTAAGAACAAGATCACCAACTCAAAATTTTCGTTTCATGAATGTATTTGCTATAATGCCCAGTAACTCAATGCCTATATGACTATACATACTCAACAAAAAGTAGTCACTTCTCATTTAAATGATATAACTCAATCAACTAAGCCTCGTGATATACATTAGTCGACATTAAAAAATGCAATTATGTGAAGGAAAGAAAATTGAACCTACATTGATAGTATAACCTCTATGCCATATACTAACTCAAAAAGGTATGGCATAGTAGTCCTAATAGATGTCTTATATGCTCAAAGTATATCATGGAATTTCTCATGCTAAATTTGACCTTGACTGATGGTTTTCTTTATAATGCCAATGAGTGTTTTATTTGTTATTTATCCTTGGTTATTTCTTTAGGGATAGTAAAGTGAGAAAAAATATTGGGTAAAGCTAAGAAAATAACACATCTTATCGATATGCTCATTCTTGAAATGAGTCTTGTTGTTACAAGAGATGTTTTTGGAACATGAAAGCAAGACACAAGGCTTTTTCTAATGAAAGAAGTTACAAACTAACCTAGAACTCTAGATAATGACACATCTTCGGCCTATTTGGTAAAGGACTCTATGGTGGTTAATATGAGACCAATGACATCAAATATCCTCATGAAAAAATGTCAAGAACTAACTATTGGGTGAATCTATAACACAAGTGCATGAATTATGTGACAATCATGACTCAAAATAGACATGTAATCACCGATTCTAAGAATCTTCTTTGTCATCATATGAAGACTAACATGGCCATTGCAATCTCCCTCTGAATACTCATATGATGACCTTAGTCTTATCTTGGTTAACAAATTTGAGTAAGATACTAGAAAACCCTTTCTTATAGAGAATATCCACAAGAAGGTGGTATTGGTGGATAGTTTCATAATGGTTTTTTATTTTTATAGGTGGTATGTGGATGAAACTCTCCTCTCTCAAGAAGGATTCTAATGTCATAAAATCAAGGTAAACATCATCGACAAGCTCAACACTATATATAGTAGACTTAGTGGGAGAATGTTTGTAAGTAAGCTGGGTAAGTTGTTAGCAAATGAGTTGTCCCCTCATATCCTATGTGTGTGAATGAACAATAATCAAACTATTGGACTAGACTCTATATGACGAGATAATAGAGGCTTAGATTGTCATGGTTTACCTATCAAAGTCTAATAACTTAGTTTATGACTAAGAGAGAATTATCAAACACATCGATACGGTTAGCACCTAGACTTAAGAGAATCTTTAGTCATGTATGAGAGCCTCATACTCAACAACAGTGTTAGAAAACTCAAGTCTAGTCAAAAGGACAGAAATTTGAGATCCTTGAGGAGAGATTAAGACAACCTTGATACTTGCCCCAAGTTGGGTACTAAAACCGTCAAAATTTATTTTTCAAGTAAGGTTGACTTCCTCATTTGAGAGAATATGGTGCTTCCAAAGGTCGATTATCATAAGGATATGTTGATTAGGAAAAATATTGGGTACTGTGACCTTATCATCTAGGAGTAGACTAATTAAATGATTGGTAAAGACTTGACCTTTGATGGATTTCTAAGATTGTTACTAAAGATCAAACTTTATGAGGAGTGAATGCCATTTATCTAGCTTACATGTGAGGATAAGCTTCTCTAAAAGGGGCCGAATAGGGTATAAGTTAAAGACAACACAAACATTGAATGATAGCATATAGTGATGTAACCTTTGGGTTTCTCACGCTAACTTCCTTGCCAATAAACAAAAAGTTACTCGAGCATACAACAAACATATTCGAGTGAAACAATTTTAAGAAGAGGATTTAGTTTAGAAGACTATCTTATTAGTAGTCCTAAAAGATCCTTAGTTTGAAAAATAGTCTCCCAATTGGAATAAAACTTATATAGTATTGAAGGTTCACCAAGAGGAGCTTATGTAATTACAAAAATCAAAGGGAAAGAATATTCAAGGAGCATAAATGGTAAATACTTGAAAAAGTATTATCCTTTAGATTGAGTAGGATAGTTTATTTGAAGAATTTAATGAATATGAGTATGAATTACAAAGAATATAAAAAAAGAGTCAACTTTGGACTATGGCCATTCGATACTCTTCATATTCTCGTTCAAAAGTTGCATGATTCTCGGCCGTCGGTGGGGAGTTGTGTGATTCTTAGTTGTTTATGGTTCTTTTGGTGCTTCATTGCTCGAGAGAGCTTCCAAATAGGTCTCTTTTAAGTCCCATAGTTTTTGTCATTCCTCTTCGTAAGCTCAAGTCACAACTATCAATTCTAGGTAGCATAGGATGAAACAATCAGTTGTGAAGTTAGGGAAGCGACTGTTCGGGAAAGAGAAAGTCACATCCAAAGAAATCAATCCACTCATGAGCTTCTCGACATTGGTCCATGTTGTCTCATAAACTGAAAGCATGATACCGAAATCTACCATGAGATACCCTTGATTGAGCTCATTGTTATGCAAAATGGTTCAATCTAAAGCAAACATTTAACAAGTGTTAATGGTTTATAGACATCCTTGATAATTGATAGTTGATAATCCTTTGGAGATCAAAGAAAACCTATCTAGCCCAGAGAAGTACATCTAGATTGGTAGAAGAATAGAAGAAAGTGTACCTTCAAGACTCATCCCTTCTTCGATCCCTACTAAATATACTTCAAATGAATTCTACATCAATATTGATTTTTGAAGGTGGCAAGAGCATGACTTCTTCTACAAGTATAATGTCAATATTGATTCTTGAGGGCGGTTGTAGTACAACTTCTATGAGTATAATGATGTCATCGTTTGACATATATGCATCATCTACAATCCCTTTTTGAGGAGCATTGATAACACCCTCTATGGGGTAGTTTCTAGTCTGAAAGGAGTGATTGTTAACAAATTTTTCGAGTGAGGCTCAAGGGTATTGATGGAAAGAAGTATGAGAATCCCTTCTAACCCAGAGCCACAGGGGCTTTGACTTAATTCTCTTTCTAAGGTTTCTCATTATAAGTCATCTAGATTGGGATTTCTGAGATTGGAGTTGGTTGCAGTAGCCATGATCGAGATGCCTGTTGTAGAGTCGCCTCATTTACAAATGAAATCAAGATTGCAGTGAACTCAGCTTGAGCTTCCTTTCCGAAAATTGGCTCGGTTATCAGAGGCAGAGTAGAAACTTGGGTTTCTTCTTGATAGGGTGCACTAGTGGCTATGGTCAGATTAGTGAAAATACGGGTCATCTTTTGATAGAGTATAATAATTGCTCTAGTTGAGGCAAAGGCTCAAGGTTTTTTTTGAAGAATTGTAACTACTATAGTTGAACTAGCGAATATTAAAACGGGACCTTTGTTCAAACTTGTGGGACAAGGAAGAGCTTCAACCATAAATTCTTATAAACGATGTTCATATGTTACAAAAAGAAAAAAGAGATCCATTATGCCTGTAGACACCACCTTTAGGGTTAACCTCACGGTCTAAAGAAAAAAACCTAGTGATCCTAAGGAAAAATAAGCAAAGCATAAACCAAAGGCCAAGATCTAAAATAAACCGAAAAACAAATTATGCTAACTTTGTGGTTAGATTGGACATTGGGCGAGGGATTATCCCTCAAAGAAAGCAAAGAAACATGCAACCATTGAAGGAGCTATGGTAAACATGGTGGTGACCACTGCACCTGCTAGTGATGGGTATCTATCCCTTAAACCCCATCTCCTTTCTATTTATGAGCCACAATAATAGATAATAGACAGTGGGGCTAATGTACACGTATGTGCTGACCAATCTCTCTTTGTATCTTACCAGGTTGTATATGGGCGAACAATGACCTTAGGGATCATTCAAAAGTTGAAGTCAAGGGAGAAGGGTGTGTGGATTTCAGGTTTCTTTCAGAAAATGTTCTAACTCTTCAAGGAATTAGACACATTCCAATGATTCACCGAAATATCCTCAGTGGTTCTGCTTTAGTTAGGAAGGGATTAAGGTTAGATTACAAATACAATAAAATCGTTATTACACGATTTAGTACTGGGTGTTTCTTTGGTAAGGGTTATTTGTGTGATGTAGATGATCTGTTTAAAATTCAGGTAGAACCAATTGTTGATTATTGTATGAATTTTAATGACAATAAAGTAACTACTTCTGCTTCATCTTCTTCTTCAGTGTATAATGTTGAACCATCTGATGTATGACATGCTAGGCTGAGTTATGTAAACTTTCATTCCATGAAAATAATGATGAATTTAAATCTTATCCCTAAAACTGTCTTAGATAGAAAACACAAATGTGGTATATGTATGTAAGGAAGTAACCTATAAAACCTTTTCATACAGTTGAAAGGAAATTCGAGATTTTGGATTTAGTGCACATTAAAACTTATGAATTCAATGGAATGACTACGGGAGATAACAAAAGATATTTTATCACATTTATTTATGATTGCAGTAGATATTGTTATACTTAAAAGTAAAGATGAAACTTTAGAAAAGTTTCAAATATTTAGAAATAAATCACAAACTCAAAAAACTCCGCCCATGTAAGGGATCATCCTTGCATTGCCGGTCCCAAGCTCGGATAAAGGAGGAGGGTTGTGTTAGGCTTTCGACAGCCAGCGTAAAACTTCGTCGGATTTTACAACATGGATTACAAAAATTATGAGCATTGCTTTGGGGCGTCCCCGCCTAGCGACGTGCTGCAGAGCTCGAATGTAGTAAGAAGTAAGCAAGGGCCACTACATTTTCACCCGAATGTAGTGAATCAATTGCAGAGAGGGTTCCCATATCATGGACGGGTGTGGGTAAAGAAGTTAGTCCCGCTACATTGCCGCCCCAATGTAGTGAAAAATTTTCAGAGAGGGTCTCCGCATTTTGATTATGGACGGATGCGGGGGGTAAGGAAGCTAGTCCTAGATAATAAGATTCGTATTGGTTCTTGGAATATCGGAACATTATCGGGTAAGCTAATGGAGGTGGTAGATACTATGATTCGGAGAAAGATTCATATTCTATGTTTACAAGAGACAAAATGGGTTGGAGAAAAAGCAAAGGAGATAGAGGATACAGGTTTTAGATTATGGTACTCAGGTAAAGAAAAGGCTCGAAACGGAGTTGGTATTATCATAAATAAAGATTTAAAGGAGTGTAGTAGACATACAACGATATGGTGACCGAATCATGACGTTGAAATTAGTGTTAGGAGCAGAGGTTTTGAATATAGTTTGTGCTTACGCACCCCAAGTAGGAGTAGAAGATAGTATAAAGACAATTTTTTGGGAAGAGTTAGATAAGGTATTTCAAAAGATTCCACAAAGGGAGATGATTTGTTTAAGAGGAGATTTAAATGGACATGTCGGTAAAGAGGCATTAGGATATCAAGGGATTCATGGAAACTTTGGTTTTGGGAATATAAACGAGGAAGGTAGGGAGATTTTAAATTTTGTTATGTCATTTGATCTTTTTGTAGTCAATATAATCTTCAAAAAACGAGATGAACATTTAATTACTTATAAAAGTGGCTTATCACAAACACAAATTGATTACTTTATTTGTCGAAAAAAAGATAGAGCGTGTTGTAAAGATTGTAAGGTAATTCCAGGAGAAAGCTTAACCACCCAACATCGACTTTTAGTTATGGATTTACAAATAAAAAAGTGGACAAAGAAGAAAAGAGTGCATCGAGCTATTCGGACTAAATGGTGAAACCTCAAAAGCGAGAAAGAAGATATATTTAAACAGAAAGTCCTTCAAGGAGATGTTTGGAATTATGTTGGTACACCCTGTAATATGTGGAAGAATATGGCTATACATATTAGGAAAGTGGTGAAAGATGTGTTAGGGGTATCTAAGGGAGGTGTACCGGCACAAAAAGAAGCTTGGTGGTGGAGTGAAGTAGTACAAAATAAAATCAAGGCAAAGAGGGCATGTTACAAATTACATTATGCTAAGAAAACTAGTGAAACTTTAGAAGCTTATAAGAAAGCAAAGAAGGAAGCGAAAAAGGCCGTTAGTGAAGCAAAAGCTAAGATTTGGGATGACTTATATAAAAAACTCAACTCAAAAGAGGGTGAAAGAGATATTTTTAGGATAGCTAGGGCTAGAGATAAGAAAACTAAAGATCTTAATTATGTTAGATGCATAAAAGATAAGGAGGAAAAAATTCTAGTGGCAAATGATGATATAAGAAATAGATGGAAAAACTATTTTTATAATCTTTTTAATGAAAATAAAGATGTTAGTATTAGTTTAGGAGATTTAGCCACGTCAAAAAAGTATATAAACCACAATTTCTACCGACGTATTCAAAAGAATGAAGTCAAAGAGGCTCTTAAACATATGAAGAGTGGTAAATCGGTAGGACCAGATAATATTCCTATAGAAGTTTGGAAAATACTAGGAGAAATAGGAATCACTTGGCTCACAAGGCTATTTAATGAAATATGGAAAAACCAAAAGATGCCCGAGGAATGGAGAACAAGTACACTTATACCCATATATAAGAACAAGGGAGACATTCAAAATTGTGCGAATTATCGAGGTATCAAGTTAATGAGTCATACTATGAAATTATGGGAAAGAATTATCGAACGTAGGTTAAGACAAGTATCAAGTACAACACAGAACCAATTTGGATTTATGCAGGCAGATCTACTATTGAAGTGATTCACCTTTTGAGACGTCTTATGGAACATTTTAGAGCAAAAAAGAAAGACCTTCACATGATATTTATTGATCTAGAAAAAGCTTATGATAGGGTACCGAGGGAGGTTCTTTGGAGAACTTTGGAAAAAAGAGGTATCCCATTGACATATATTAACCTTATAAGAGACATGTATGATGGTGCAAAAACATGTGTGAGGACTCATGAAGGAACGACAGACTTCTTTGAAGTTAATATTGGGTTACATCAAGGATCAACTTTAAGTCCATACTTATTTATAATGGTGATGGATGAGTTAACAAAACATATTCAAGATGAAGTACCTTGGTGTATGTTATTTGCAGATGACATTGTATTAGTGGAGGAGTCTAAGGAAAAAGTTAATAGAAAATTAGAACTATGGAGAGAAACATTAGAAAGCAAAGGCCTCCGACTTAGTAGAACAAAGACAGAATATATGGAATGTAAGTTTGATCATTTGGCTACTTCAGAGGACATAGAAATTAAAATTGGCACACATTGCATTCCCCAAAAGGAAAGTTTTAAATACCTAGGGTCAATTTTTCAAAGTGATGGAAGAATTGATGGAGATGTTACACATAGAATTAATGCTGGTTGGTTAAAATGGAGAGGAGCATCAGGTATTCTTTGTGATAAGAAGATACCATTAAAATTAAAAGGTAAATATTATAGAGCAGCAATTAGGCCTGCCATGTTTTATGGTTCTGAGTGTTGGGCAGTTAATCATCAACATGAACAAAAGATGTCTGTGACAGAAATGAAGATGTTGAGATGGATGAGTGGTCATACAAGAAACGACCGTATACATAATGAGGTTATTAGAAACAAATTAGGAGTGGCACCAATAGAGGATAAAATGAGAGAACATCGTTTAAGATGGTTTGGACATATAGAACGAAGATCAGAAGAAGAACCTGTAAGAAGGGTAGAAAAACTAAATTTGGAAAGTATTAAAAGAGGTAGAGGACGACCACAAAAGTGTTGGAAAGAAACAATAAAGAATGATCTAGCTTATTGGGAGTTAACTGCTAACATGGCACACGATAGGGATCTGTGGAAACAAAGAATCCATGTAGCCGACCCCGTCTAGTATGGGAAAAGGCTTAGTTGTTGTTGTTGTTGTTGTTGAATCACAAACTCAAAAGGCATGATATTTAAACTATTAAGGTATGATAGGGGAGAAGAGTATACCTCAAATCTTTTTCAAGTATATTGTCAAAACACTAGTATTGTTCATGAGGTTACTACTCCGTACTCTCCTCAGTTTAATGGGATAGATGAATGAAAGAATAAAATCATGTGTTATGTGGTTAATATTTTACTTCAAAGTTTTGGGTTACCTACCTACATGTGGGGGAGTACCCATAAGTATAAGAAAAATAGTCGATTTGAGTTTTAGAAGGGTCAAAAGACCAATGTCAAATATCTCAAAGTGTGGGGTGTCTTGAGAAAGTAGTCATCCATGAACACAAGAAAAAGAAATTGGAACCTAAAACAATGAATGTTATATTTCTGGGTTACGTGGACACAAGCTATGTGTACAGATTAAGTGGGAATGATAACAAATGTGGGAGGTGACTGTGATTGTATTGTTTCAATATGAGAGGACTCTGAGAAAATAACTAAACCAAGGAGAAGTAAACGATCTAGGATATCAAAGGACTTTGGAAGTGTCTTTATTACTTTCAGTGTTGATGATGGTCCTGTCACATTTTAACAGACTATGATCTCATCAAAGGTTAGGTTTTGGAAGGAAGTCTTTAACGATAAAATCCAATCAATTCTTTCTAATGGTACCTATGAATTGGTGGATTTGCCTCTTGATTGTTCTACTATGAGTTGCAAGTAGATCTCTAAAAAGAAACTGAATGCTGACGGAATAATCAATAAGTACAAGATAAGATTAATTGTTAAGAGATATACACAAAAGGAAAGAATAGATTACTTTGACACATATTCCTCAGTTTCCTGAATTATCACCATCCCAGTGCTTATAGCATTGGCCTTCGTATATTACCTCACAATCCATCAGATGGATGTGAAGATTGTTTTACTGTAAAGTGACCTCTATGAGAAAATTTATATAGATCAGATAGAGGGATTTGTGATTCATGAGAATGTGTTTAAGGTGTATAAGCTTATTAAATCATTATATAGTTTAAAACAAGTCTCTAAATAATGGCATGAAAAGTTTGATTATGTGATATTATCATTTTAGCTTCGTTTCTAATGATTATGATAAGTGTCTATTGCAAGTAGGCCAATAATGCTTTCATCATTCTTTACCTATATGAAGATGATATATTGTTTGGTTTCTGTAAACACCCCAAATTTTCCAAAAATCAAAAAACTCTCAAAAAAACACAAAAAGCTCATTTGAGCCAAAACGATAACCTGTTTTAAAATGTAAAAACAGGTAACAAAGGCAAAAGGAAAGCCCCGGCAAGAAGAGCAAATCAAGCCCGTAGTCTCGAAAGCTACCCCCTGTTCAAAAATGGAAGAAAAAAGAGCCCGTTCGGAGAAAAGCCCGACAGAAGGGTAAAAATATAATTTGGGTCAAAGAAAAAGCGTAAAGCAACTCCAAAATGCAAAAAGAAGCCCAGTACCTGAGGAAGTCGACAGAAGTCCGAGACACGTCCCGTCAGAATGAAGAACAGAATCCGTGCGGTAATCTGAGTTCGATATCAACAGGAACCGGCCAAAAACCAAAACGGTGGACCGAAACGAACGCCGAAAAAGTCCTGAAAAGCAGAACACCGATTAGAAGAAAGACTTGGGGAAGACCCAGGCCAGAGTTGGGCGTCCGATGAATCGAAGCCCGCTCGAAATCGACGGTGAAAAGCACCAGAAAACCAAGGAGCAGAAGAAAAGTCTAGATTGGGTTTGGACCCAAAAATATCTAGATCCAGATCCAAATTGTGTTTGGATTGGAACTGGATCTCAAAATATCCAAGATTCGAGATCCAAAACCAAATAAATATTTGGACTGGATCTGGATCTCAAAAATATCCGAGATCTGTGATCCAAATCCACATAAAGTTTGGATTGGATCTGGATAGCCAGACCCAAATCCAAGACCCAAGATCCAAGATCCAATTAAAACCTCTATAAATAGAGGTGCTGGGCTTGAAAATTGTTGGGACGTGAGGCTCAAAGGGGAGAGGCCTTCACGTGAAAATAAAGGGGGGAGGAGAGAGAAGAGGCCTTATTGGCCAAGGTGAGTTTGGTTTGAGAGTTTGGATTGGCTCATGGAGCCAAGGGCTGCACCAACCAAGGAACGTCCCCTACAAGCTAGCTGGGAGCATGGCATGGTGGAGCTTGGAGGCTTGAGCGGCGGCTTGGAGCGGTGCTGCAACTAGGTAAGCCCCTAAGACCTAAACTAAACATCTTCTTTCCTAACCACTCTAGACCACCCATCCTACCCAAAACAACCCCCTAAAATCGCCACCAAAACAGCCAAGTCCTGGCCGATTTTCACCAAGGTTCCTACCCTAGACCACCACCTAAACAACCTATCCTAAGACCTAAACCAGTTCAGCCAGGTGCTGGCCGAACTTCACCTTGAAACCCCATCAAGTTCGGCCAACCTTGGCCGAACTTCCCTTTTGAAAACCCACCTAGCTCGAGCCACCTTGGCTCGAGCTCTTTCCCTAAAACCCACGGCCTGCAAGTGCAGGCCGTGCCCCACTTTCTACCTAAGTCCTTGCTTGCCCTAAAGGCAGGCCAACTACCTAAGAACCAGCCCAGCCTTTGGTTGCTTTCCCTTTCCCATACACCTAAAACAGCCCGGCCAAAGGTGGCCGGGCTTTCCTTATTTTCACCAAGAGACTTGGCCTGCCTTTTGGCAGGCCACCTAAATCTAAACACACGGCCAAACCAGGCCGTGTGTTCCCCCACCTTAACCAAAGACTTGGCCTGCCATAGGGCAGGCCACCTAGTTAAAAACCCACGGCCTAACTTGGCCGTGTACCAGCCCCACGGCCGCCTTGGCCAACCCTAGGTAACCAACCCCAGTTTCACCTTAAACCAAACTCGAGCCACCTTGGCTCGAGCCATCCTAGCCTAGACAAAAACCTAACCTAGGACTCAACCCCAACTCTACCCTAAACCAAGTTCACTCAAGCCACCTTTGGCTCGAGTCACACAAGTAAACCTAAGGCCAAGTGTTGGCCGAACCCTAGAGGAAATCACTTCACTCGAGCCACCTTGGCTCGAGTTTCACAAGACCAAAACCTAAGGCCAAATGCTGGCCTAATCCTAAGTAAAAAACCATACCTAAATCCAAGGCCAAAGGTTGGCCGAATCCCACACAAAAACCCTATCACTCAAGCCAAGGTGGCTCGAGTCTTACCTTGCCCAAACCGGCCCAAGTAGCCCCAAACCCATTATAGCTTGCAGCTCCTGGAACTCCAAGCTCTCAAGCTCTCCGACTTCGCTCCCACATGCCCTAGACTCCATAAGAAAAAGGTGGATTCGCCCCTTGTACGATCCTAACTCAAAAGGCTGGAAAGTGTAAGTTGATTTCCATATATATCAAATCCCTTTTCATTCAATTCAATTCGTCATATGGGGTTGTAATAACGGAGCTTGTCTCCCCCCGGATGTAATATATGTGCTTGATGCAAAACACACACGTACACTCGAGCCTTTCCGCTCTTATCTGCACACTTTTGCACACAAACGGGCTTCAACAACCCATAGGATATAGCCCTATTTATTTACATTCAGCTGGGTTTTAAGGTTCAAGTCGTGTGAGTTGTCTTTCATTTTATACACTCAAAGCACTCACTCACATTGAGCCTTTCCGCTCTTACGTATATATACATATTTTCCTTTCAGTTGGGTTTTAAAATTTAAGTTGTGTGAGTTGCCTTTCAATTTATACACTCAAAGCACTCACTCACATTGAGCCTTCTCGCTCTTATATATATCTATATCTCCCTTCTGCTGCGTTTTACGGTTCAGTTGCATGTGTTGCATTTCAATTTATACACAACACCCACGCACACATTGAACCTTTCCGCTCTTAAGATATAGATATATTTAAATTTCTGCAATTTACATTCAAAGTCGTGTGAGTTGCATTCAATTTAGGTTTTTCCTTCTGCTAAGTCTTTAAATTTCGGGTTTTACATTCAAGTTGTGTGAGTTGCATTGCATACTCGCCATACTCGAGCTAGAGTGCATACCTGCATCAAATAAAACCCGAACAAAACATGCAAACACGCCTAAGTGGATAAAATTGAAAGACTTAGGGTCGCCCAAATCAAAAATTCACCAAGTGCACGATTTCAAAAGGATTTTCAAAACACTTTCTTATTCAAAAATCAAATTTGAGTTTAACTTGTTCAAACGAAGTCTCTAAGCATACAGACTGACCCTTGCGCGTCGGTGCAAGAAGGTCTGCGACGAAAAGATTCTGCTTGCCTACAATCGCCTTTCAAAAGTCAGATATTTAAAAACTACTTCGCTAGTTTGAGTAAGCTAGCTGGCATGCCCTAAAAACGAACGTAGATTGCAAAAAGATTCGCTCCAGGCCTAAGAACCTGGAGTCGAAGATTTTCCATGTCTACAGTTTCGATATAAGATTAGTAAATGAGACTAAGTCATTCTTATGTAATAAGTTTGAGACGAAGAACATGGGTATGACTGATGTGATTTTAGGGCTTAAAATCACAAGTTCTAGTAATGGTATAATAATCTCTTAGTCTCACTACGTTGAGAAAGTTTTCAAGAGTTTTGGATATACAAACTATAGACCTGTTAAAATCTCATATGATTAATCTAAGGTTTTGTATAAGAATGAAAATGATATTCATGTATCTCAACTATGATATTCTCAAATTATTGATAGTTTAATATATCTAACCAACTATACATGACTAGATATTGTATTTTCTATGTATAAGTTGAGTAGATACTGTAATGAAGACGATGCTCCAATATAGTTGTGGAAGATCGATGAATAAATATCACCACAATGTAACTATCACAATGCCTTAGAAAAGGCTATAGCCGAGTGCAATGAGGGCACACCAAAAGAATAATGAACACAAAGCAAACCAACTGAATAAATAATCTTTATTGATTAGCCACGAAATGCTTGATGTTTACAATGGGGTTTAGAAGTATTTATAGAGAAGATAAGAGGAAGTGAGAGGAAGAATACAAGAAGTGAAGGGGAGCTGGTCACAGCCAACCCCCAACGGCTATCCAACTAGCCGTTGGAGGCCTAGGCCCCCAACGACTAGTGGGCCAGGGCCAAGCCCGAGTAACCCTTTTTTCTAACAGATACACCAATTGTCTAGATAGAACCTATTAGAAAGATCTAGATAGAGCGCTTCACTATGTGAAGCGAATGGTTTCCCTTGGACTACATTACAATAAATATCCTTCGGTTCTTAAAGGATTTAGTGATGGAAATTGGATAACAAAGAATTTTGGGAGTAATGGGATCACTGGATATGTGTTTCTTGTGGGTGGTGGTGTTGTCACCTGGAAATTCGAGAAACAAACTATTTTGACTCATTTTACCTTTGAGGCAAAACTATATGCTTTGGATGAGACTGGATTGAAAGTTGAATGGCTTAAGAGAATTATGTCTAGTTTACTATAGTAAAAAAGTCACTTCTTTTAATTTTAATGTATTGCGATAGTATAACTATAATTGATAAGATCAGTAGTTCCAAGTATAGGCAAAACTAATGGGGACACATCCTGAAGTCTGTAAGGGCTCTTGTGTCTGATGGGGTCATTGATGTAGATTTTGTTAGATCCAAAGATAACACAGTTGATCCTTTGACTAAGGGTCTATCACTAGCCTTAATTGAGAAATAAAGATTGGGGATGAGACTGAAACCCACAATTTATTGACAAGTAGTGGCTATCTAACCTAACTAAGTGGAGATCAAATAAAGTAGGTTCAATGTGGTAGTAACAAACTATTGGGTGAATAGGATGGCTCTTTGTATTATGTAATACTTTCAATATTTGTATGTCTATCTCCTATAAACCTAAAATGTCATGACTACAAGTTTAGCAAGAGATTACTCTCTTAACGAGATTGAATCCTAAGACAGGATGCTAGCAGTACATCCTTAGAGATGCTTAGCTAAGTGATTGACATTGTATGACCGCAATAGAAGAATTGGGTTATTCCCTGAAATCAATCATGATAAAGGATATGAATGCATGATCATTAATGCATTACTCCTATAAATCATACCATAGTCTTTTATTATATTGTTACCAATAGACACTTTTATACCCAAGGTTCAAGTTGAAGACATGTTCACCTAGTTCCTATAAGAGTAATATTGGATAACTCAGGTAATGGTTCAAACTAGAAGGTACCATTACTTAAAAAATAATATGATAGTTAGGTTAAGAGGGTACTTTACACTTAAGGACTTTGTGAGAGATTGTTGGATTGAATGTTTATTTAATACCATTTAATTCATGTTGGTATCTCTAAATATTTAATTAATATATGTAAAAGTCCTAAAGTGTAAAAAGTAACATATAAGGGACTTTTACAAAAGATGACCAAGATGAGACAAAGTTTAGTCTCATACACATGCACGCCGGGCCTGGTTTGGGCTTAGATCTATCTTTTTTGGGTTTGGGTCAAGAGTTTTTCAGATCACGGATAGGGATAAGTGGGATGGTTCCAGATTAAATGGGATGGTTGTAGATAAAACAGTATATCATTTGGATCAAATCCATGATCTGTGATCAACACCCGCACCTTATAAATAGGTGATTAGGGGTCCTCCTTAAACACACAGTTTTCAGTGTCTCTCTTCATGTCTCCTGGTTTCGTCTCTCTGCTCATAGTGTTGCTCCAATCCCTGTGCCCGTGGTTAGTCTCTCTCTACCCCAATAATAGGTGATTGAGGTGTGTTCGAAGTCGACTTGAAATTAGGTACATGCTCTTCGAGTTGTGTGTGCATTTTATCCTAAGAGGAAGGTAAGGTACCCCATACATACTCATAGCGGTGCGCTGATTTTTGTCTGTAAGAGCAACTTGTATAGATAAGTTTCTAATTTTGTTTCTGCTTTTATTTTCTTTATGGTTTCATTATGACTTATTTTGGATATGTGACTATTGTTTATGATTGTGGCATGTTTACATTTGTTGTATATTATTTTATTATACATATATGTCTATTGTTATTCCCAATAAGTTATACTTGAGCACTTCCCGCCACAAAAGGACTGGACGTTTAAGCTTAATGTTCACTCAATAGGTGGTTATCACAACAGATTTGGATTAACAATCAGCGGTAGAGATTGTCTTTTGAAGGTGGATGGATTTCTCATTTGACAACAAAGAGTGATGGAATGGACTTGGTAGAAACAGATCTGAGAAGAACACAGGAATATCAATATTATTGTTGAATCAGTTAGGATCAACGTCATCCAAGTAGTCACATAGGCGATGAAAAGCAATGTTAACTGCATCATGATAGAATTGTCCAAAAGGTATGGGAGACCCATCAGCCTAACCCCATTTTCACAATAAAAGGACATCAAATTTTAAAAACATGTCGAAATGCTGATGAAATGTTTCAGTGGTGCTTCGGTTTTTCCAAAACAAATTTACTGGATGCATAATTCTAATTACTAAGCACATACCTCTTTTTCTACTTAAACCTTATTTCAGTTGTCATCGAAACCCGCTCACTGCATCTCTCCTTCGCTCTCTCTCTCCTTTTCTCTCTCCCTCATACCACCAGAGCCCACGATGCCTCTATCCGTCGCTCTCTCGTATCATCGAACCTTGTTGCACTCTTTCATGTGCTTCCTCTTGTGCCATTAGAGCCTGTCACTTGAGGGAGTCCACCTCTCGTTTTACCCTCCATCACTGCTAAAGGGCCCTCTCCTCTCCTTTTCTCCACCCGAACCCCCCTCCTTTTCTCTCGCCTCTTCAGAAAAGATGTGCGCGTTTCCACGAGTCTACATCCGTCTTAAAAAGGAGATATGCTTTAAGAAGAAACGCACTTAACGTACATATATGTTTAAAAAGATACGCACCTACTTAATGTGCATTTGAGTTGTGTCTCCTCTCAAGAAGAAACACATTCGAGCTGTGTCTCTTCTATTCCGTGATGTGTGATGTGTGATGTACGAGTAAGAGCTGGTGTGTTTAGTGAAAGAGTAGTTTGGATTTTTTTGGCACTAATGTGCGCTTAGTAAAAAGAAGTGTATGTATAGTAATCTCTTTAACAAAAATAAACCTCACAAAGAAATATCAATATGTGATCATGGTGCAATTGGTTATACGTGTTGCTTAGTACGTTTTAGCTGTCTTCTTCCATTTTCTTAAGTACATTTTTTTTCTATTTGTTTTTTATTTTCTACATGAACATAATGAAGACAGTCAATCAATATAGATTGATCTGAAATCTATTCAAATCCAGCACCTATGGGTGCATCCAGCACCTATGGGTGCTGAGTAATAACATTAGAAGTCCTCCTTGGGCGCCCACTGTGGAGTGCCCATTTTTCTCGATAGATCATAGCTTAGTTCAAAAGTCAAAACAAAAACACTTTTATAGGTATACTTCATATATGACTTTGATTATCGAGAAAGAATGGAGCATTAGACTTACCATATATATATATATATATATATATATATATATGTACATATATACATATATATGTACATATATACATATATATGTACATATATACATATATATGTACATATATACATATAAAGAAAGAAGGTGTCCTAGTTGCATAATACATTTTAGTGTATAATCTTGCATCAATATTTTCACTATTTGATTTTTAAAATAGATGATAGAGATTTGAATCAGTTGCATTTAACATACTTATATGCATTAAATGTAAGTACAAAGTATAATAGTACATTTGATTCAAATCCCTGTTATCAATCTCTTAAGATCGGATGGTAGAAATGTTGGTGCAAGATTATGCACAAAAATATATTATGCAGTTAAGTCTACCTCTCTCTCTCTCTCTCTCTCTCTATATATATATATATATATATATATATATATAGATAGATAGATAGATAGATAGATAGATGTAGACATGTCCAGTTCAGAATCGGTCTGGCAGTTCGAACCGCTCTATAAACAGGATGGAACCAGAACCACTGGTTCTGATTCTAGAACCATAACTGCAACTGGGTAGGTCCCAGTTCGGTTACGGTTTTTGGATTTCGGAAATTGGTCTGAAATTGGAACCAAAACTAGTACCACTATCAATGGTTCAGTTTCAGTTCAAACCGTAGGGTTGGTTCTATAACCAAATTGGAACTAGTTGATTGGATCCATATAAACTGCCGGTTTCAACTCGGAACCGATAGTAAAAAATTTTAGAAAAATTAGAGGGTTCCACATGATGCTCGGGTAGTCAAACAAAGGCCGACGGCTTGGCAATTACTAGGATTTAGGCCAACTGTCAACTGGGCAAGGTGCCATGTGGTGCTTGGGGTCAATCAAATTATACTCATGCGCCACATGGCACCCACGTTGTGGATAGATGGTCAACATTGTTGACCCCTTTAATTTATTTTTTTTAAATATAAATGGGCACCACCTGGTGTGGGTTATTTGCTGATAATCAATCAAGTTGCATGTCTAATTGACATGATTTTTTAAATTACAACAACAACTAAGCCTTTTCCAATACTAGATGGGGTCTGCTACATGGATTCTTTGTTTCCAAAGATCACTATCGTGTGCCATGTTAGCAGTTAACTCACAATAAGGTAGATCATTCTTTATTGTTTCTTTCCAACACTTTTGTGGTCGTCCTCTAGCTCTTTTAATACTTTCCAAATTTAGTTTTTTCATACTTTCTTACGGGTTCTTTTTTTTATCTTCTTTCTATATGTCCAAACCATCTTAAACGATATTCTCTCATTTTATCCTCTATTGGTGCCACTCCTAATTTGTTTCTAATAACCTCATTATGTATACGGTTTTTTCTTATATGACTACTCATCCATCTCAACATCTTCATTTCTGTCACAGATATCTTTTGTACATGTTGATGATTAACTGCCCAACACTCATAACCATAAAACATGGCAGGCCTAATTGCTGCTCTATGATATTTACCTTTTAACTTTAATGGTATATTCTTATCACAAAGAATACCTGATGCTCCTCTCCATTTTAACCAACCAGCATTAATTCTACGTGTAACATCTCCATCAATTCTTTCATCACTCTGAAAAATTGACCCAAGGTATTTTAAAACTTTCCTTTTAGGGGATGCAATGTGTATCAATTTTAATTTTTATGTCCTATGAGGTAACCAAATGATCAAACTTACATTCCATATATTCTGTCTTTGTTCTACTAAGTCGGAGGCCTTTGCTTTCTAATGTTTCTCTCCATAGTTCCAATTTTCTATTAACTTTTTCCTTAACATGATTTTTTAAATTAAATATTTATTTTTTAAAAAATACATTATTGATGAATAACATTTTTCGTTCATAAATAGCAGTTTTGAAAGCCGAAAATCACACAACTCATAAGTTCTTTCTCGGTTGCTCTTACTTTCTCTCAACCTCACTCTTTCTCTTCCCCTCAATCTCACTCTCATTCTTTTTAGTGTTTCATTTTCATTTGTGTGGCTCTAATTTCAACAACAAATAAAGACTACAATGTACAATTTTACGGAAACACATTTGAGTATTCCTTTAATTTCTATCTCTAATTTCTCTATTTTCATATTATCATACTCTTAATTTATTAATTTATTCAATTTATGTTACTAAGTTAATGTCTTATCCTAGTGATAGTTCTTCCAACTCCAAAAAATAAACGTTGTTTTGAACAGAAGTCGTAGTTGTCATATTCCTCAAAAACCTATGATTCCAATGTCATTGAGTCAAGAAAGTATAACATATATAAGTAGTGCAAGCAGTCTAATGTATCATTTGTATAGGAAACCATTTTTCTACTAGAAGTTCGACAAACACAACTTACACATGTATAATGCCCTCCAAAAAGTAAGTCTTAAGAATCTGATTTATTTAAGGTTTACTTTGCAAAATTATATGATAAACAAGGCATCATGAATTGGGCAAAGTACAATTATTGTGATAAAATATACAATTTTATGCTAAGAGATGATTAGAGTATACTAAAAAATCATTTTATAAAAAGTATCTCAAGGTAATGGGTTTAGATGTTCATCAAACTCAATTTTCTGTGTAGAAAAGTTTCTTTATTAGTAGATATGCTTCTATGAGACTTTTTCATTATAACCCCATTCTAGATACAGAGAAGTTTGCATGTTTTGTTTGAGTATAACATATTCCTTCTTATTTTGATCAAAAACTTGAATTTATTAATTACATAAAAAATTCTCATAATACTTTAACTACACCTATTTCTAGGCAGTCAGTTAGCACACATATTCATAAATTATATAGAGAAAAAAGAAGTTAGATCCATTTTTTAGTTCATTTGAGTGTAATTTATCACTATATGCTAATATATGGACTAATAATTGACAATTGCGCTTATATACGGAGTTACTATTCATTATATAGATGAGAGTTGGTCAATTTAAAAATGTCTTCTTGTACTTTATTATTTCAATTTCACTTAATAATACTATTGCAAATACCTGAGTTATTTTTGAGTTACAAAGAATATGACAACCTATTTTAGGCAGTAAATTTTTTCATATTCAGTGTCCTTGAAATGTACTTAACCTACTATGTATACAAGATGGTTTTAAGATTATACAACCTAAAATACAATTTATTATAGACGACTTTAATTTTGTTTGAAGTCATTCTAATATTTGAAATGAATGAGCAAATTTTTGTAAATGAAAAAGTAGAAGACCAAGAAAATTTCTAAAAGACTTTGGACATTGTTGAAATTCAACCAATCAAATTTTGCCTATGATCATTCTCTATACAGACTTATTAAAAGAGTTTATATACCTCATTTTTTGCAGTCGAATTTGTTTGAATCTAATTGGGATGTTTGTACATATCTTTTAGATCTTTTTTTATTTTTAATAATACTACAAATGTATTTTCTAGTATTTACTACTCAACTTGTCATTTATTTGTTAATTAAGATTTAGAAGTAGTTCATAGATTATCATAATTTCATACTGATTCTTGCTTATCTTATATTGTATAAGAGATGACAAAAAAATAGCTTACTTATTATATAAATCTTTTAGTAATTAGTTTATTTGTTGCTACATTAGATCCTACACTAAAATTAGAAAGCTTAGTTTATTTTTGAATACTTATTATAAGAATCTTTTATTAAATGGGCTTAAAGATATCAATAGTATAATTAATGATATAAGATTACACATTAATCAATTATGTGTCGATTATTGTTATGTACATAGTCATCTTGTTATACAAGTACAAGAAGAAAATAGTGACAATCATGCATCATTCTCTCTTGGTGGTAAGTTTTTTAGTTATATTTTGAAATCAAAACTTAAAAAGTGGCTAAAATCTATGGGCTCAACTCATTTTGAGGTATATAATACTATTCATTAAAATATTCGTGAATTTGAAGAAGTTGATAGTAGAGAGAAATTAGATATTTTAAAATGTTAGTAGAGCATCAACTTATTTATCTAATTTTATCTTTAATTATTAAGGATGTTTTTACTTTTCTAGTTTTGACTATTATTTTAGAGCATGTATTAAGTGCAAATGATAATATATTAGACACTCTAACTTACAACCTGAGACCTTAGAAGCTCAGGCTTTCTAAATGATCGGACAAGAGGAAGAAGACATCGATTATAGGACCATGAAGAAGTACCTATTGACATATATACTAAAGACTATAATGAAGAAGGTACTAGTATGGGTACTATTGGCACTGATGCTATGCAAGCATTAAGTGACAATCATGATTAAGTTAAGAGTCAAATCACTTTAGTTAAGGGATTTCTACCAAAAGGGAAGATAATTATGTTGACTTTTATTCTTATCCACCGAAGAGGATACGTAGAAGGCATAATTTATAAGTAAGCAAATTATACTCAAGTCATTTATTATTTTTATTTTTATTATATATTGAATCTTGTATGAACTTTATACATATATAGTATTATATTTTATAATATTATAACTTAAGTTTAATATTTGATTATTTTATATATATAATATAATACTTATATTACATAATACACTACATATATCATATATGTAATATGCTATTTACTTACATAGTTATAGTATTACATTTCATATATTAATATATACTTGTAATGTAATATATCATGTATGTATAAATAATTGAATGTAATACTTATAAGTTATAACTTATAAAAACTTATATAATGTAACTATACCCTTTTAAATATAATATATACATGTATAATTTAATACTTATAATTATAAACTTATATAGTTATATAACTTATAGTCTTACTCTTAATCTTATATCCTTTAAAAATTGGATCTAAGTCTAATTATATATTTATGTAGTTATATAATATAAGTATTAATTATATATAATTTATACATAATATAATACTAATATTTATATCAAAATCTATCCAAAAAAAGAATCACAATTGTCTCGAAATCGGAACTGAAATCTCATCGAATCCAAAACCGTCTCAAAACTGAATTGAAAACCATCTCAAAACCACCCCTAACCGGACATATCTAATAGACAGGTATCTATAATATATGCGTATAATATAGAAGATCGGCGATAGAATTTAAACGGATTTTCTTGAGCAGTCACTTTTTCATTCAGAAAAGAGTGGGTCCCATACCCCGTCACTCCCTCAGTTTCATTCACGGAGAGAGAGAGATTGCTCGTTTTTACAACCATTGCGGTGTACTTATCCGCACTTTGTTGACGGCAGCTCTGTGGTTACCTCTCTCTCTAGAATTTTCTTGCTTCATAACACAGAAGAAAGAAGTAGCTGAAACCAACAGATCATGAGGCCAAAGATAGTTCTTTTCGGGGATTCGATCACGGAAGAGTCTTTCACCGGAGGAGGGTGGGGAGCATCTCTTGCCAACTATTTCGCTCGCACTGTACGATCTATAATCCATTCAGAAACTCTGCATCTTTATAATCTTCATCATCATTAATCTCATCTGACTGAACCAAACCGAAACCTATCTTTTTTTCACCAATAAGATGAATTAGATAGAGATCGAGTTGCCATTAAATCATGTCGGCGTTGAGTTCTAACATCAGGATGATTTCCTTTCATAACGCCGCTCATGTCATTGTAGATTGTTTCTCTTTTCTCTTAAAAAATCTATAAAGAATTCATTGTTGATGCTTTTGCAATCTGCAATATATCGTTACTACTGATTTGCATTACAGGCAGATGTTGTGCTGAGAGGATATAGCGGCTACAACACCAGGTGGGCGATCCGAGGGCTCGACCGACTCCTCTCTTCGGTGGAATCTCCACCGTTGGCTCTAACCATCTTCTTTGGAGCCAACGACGCGGCGCTCCCTGACAGATCCAGTGCCTTCCAACACGTCCCGGTTGATGAATACCATCAAAACCTCATCACCATTATCTCTCGAATCAAGGTTATGCATCTTCATTATTTGTATAGCATAATTGGCCATTACCAGTTGATTGATTCATATAATAACCCTTGTTTTTAATATGGATTAGGTGAGGTGGGGGTCTACATTGATAGTTTTGGTGACTCCACCGCCCATTGATGAAGAGGCCAGATTAATGTTGTTTAATCATATCTAATTGATATTAGCTTGATAGTTTTAATGGGTGTCATTACAACGACACTACATTGTTAATCTTCTCTTTATTGATTTCGTGGTGTGTTTGTCTTTGTTGGTAGGGACCCCTATGGTGGCAGTGCAAGTGGGCAGCCTGAGAGGACCAACCACAGCGCACGCTTGTACACAGAGTCCTGCATCTCTGCGGGTAGGGATTCCGGTGTGCCAGTCATTGATTTATGGTCAAAGATGCAGACAATCAACGGCTGGGAGAAAGCTTGCCTTCGGTAAACTGAAAACTTATCCCTCCTCTCTTTTTTATATATATAAAGGTCCTTCGAGACATTACAAGGTTATTTAGCTAGTGGTTCGACTGGGAGAAAGCGTGCCTTCGGTAAACTGAGAACTTACCCTCCCCTTCTCTCTCTCTCTCTCTTTATATAAAGGTCCTTTGAGACATTACGGGCTGTCTTTAGCTAGTAGCTATTTGGTTCGTGGCATTTTTGTATTTTTAAGTACGCTGTGTTTTGTCTGATTACTTTATACACGCGTCGTAACATGTACGTATGCCCTTGATGAGCGCTGTCACCGTGACTCGTAGAGTAAAAGTAGGTGACTAGGTTTGACACACGTGTGACGAACTTCCTTGGAGTAGAATAAAAGGACCCATGTAATTAGGTTACTTATTAGAAATTGTTCTCCAATGTTTTAACTGTAAAACTTATTTTTCTAATAAAATGATTTAAATGAAAGCTTTATTAGAAATGATGCTGTCGTGAAGAAACTTAGGGCCTCGGTGATGGAATCATTTGAGGAGGTACAAGTACTGCATGTGGGTCTTCCACAGCCTGTGCCAAGAAGTTGGCTGTGGGAATCATTGCTTGATTCAGCAGACAATCGATTACTATTTGCTATGGATTATAATCATTGTGGTTTTCTAAAATTTGGATACAATTGACAATTGATTACGATTTGTGATGTGGGTTTGAACGTCCTTTTCGACTCACCTTATAGGGTCTAAACTATGTGCGCTTCTTCCGCTCATTTAAAACTTTTATAGGTACTTCAGTATTTGTGATCCGCATTGACATTTCATTTATTTATATTCACTGAACAAAGTAATTTCTGATGTTTTAATTTATGAAGAACTGTTTAATTGCTTTCTTGTTCCTAGGAAACTATGTTTGACATCATAGTGGGCATAAAATAGCAAATTTCTTTCTTACATCCAAGAAGGTCATCATATAGGCCAAGGATGAAGTGAGAGAGGACGAAGTTTGATTCTTTGGTTGTTGGTCCTCGTGGTTGAGATCCAAATGTAATGTAGGTAGGTTACAGTGGGGAAGTGCATCTAGTAGTTAATGTGGTATTAGTGGAATTTTAAGGCCAATATTATTTACTAACGCTATTCCTCGCTAGCTAGACGTCAGCATGTGCAAAAGATGAATGCACAATAAAAATGCGCAATAAATGAAGATATTGAGGTGGTAAGTGGCCACCCAAGGAAAAAGAGGAAATATCAATGGAGCTGTTAATGTTAGTGTGGTATGAGCAAGACTGCCTTCTATATTTTGAAATGCAGTAATTGAAATGCAATGATGAATCAGAAATTAGACGGAGAAAACTTTAAAAGAAAGAAGGCTACAAGCATGTTAAAAGAAACTATAAACATTTTGGTTGTTTGCTTTCTCTTTTTAGCTAGTGATTCTTGTTCTCGTATTATTTACAATCGATTCACTATAATTGTCGACATGGTCTCCTTCATTAGCCCTTATATGTCATACACATGCTTGTGAAGTCAATCTTGGATAGATGGCTGAATCACTTGAAAATCAATTCATCATCAAGAGGAGGTTGAGAGTTGGATAACTCTGTCTCATATTGTACCCGTCTAGGATGAGAAGCTAAGGACTAGCGAGATGAATCGTATGATACTGAAATACGGTTGATGTGGATTACTGAACTATGATCATGGTTGGTAACATCACTATTGGTTGAAGTAATCGATAGTCGTGATCACATCATGTTTGCATACATTGGTCAACACCAAAAGGCACAGTATCCTTCTGGGCGTGCCAAGGATTGTGTTTACTACTCAATTTGAATGACACTCATATGATCATGCTAGATGACATTTGAGGAGTGTGAAGCATCATAGAGAACATCAACCTCTATGCTCAAAGGATTCAAATGGGACTCAGGCGATGACTGTATATCCCAGTGCCTTTGGTACTAAGAGCCCAAGTGGATTGCAACATGGTCAATGAAGAGAGAAATAAGATAGAAGTTTGGAAGGTAACCTTTATCTCGTTCGCGACAGGGAAGCTATTATATAACTTAGGCTACGTTACACTACTCCGAGGAAAGGAAAGAAACAAAGGTAAAGGACGGGTTTTGATTGATTGATGCTTTCATTGGTCACTTTTGTTCTCATCTATAGAGTTCTTGAGGCAGCAATGTGTAGACTCCCCCTTCACTTTTGTGACTCAACCTTGAGCTTCAACCTCCATAATCTAGTTCCTGCCTTTCTAGTATCGTGAAGATAGGTTTAATCTCACTTCTTAGCACTAGATATCATTAATCATTCCATAATACTCCAATTCCTCTCTATGTAACTGACTACCTTGCATTCAATATAGGGTACCTCAAATGCTACTCATGCTGTCTTGATTTTCGGTATCAACAACTCTATAAAGGGGAACAAAAGAGACCAACAAAAGCATTGATTAATCAATCAAAATCAATCCTTGTCTGTAATAGCTTCCTCATCATGAATGAGATAGTGACTACTTTCTAGACATCTATTTTATTGCTCTCTTCTCCTACCAAATTGTGATCTACTTGGGCTCTTGATAATGAAGGCATTGGGATAAGCTCATTCGAATTCCCAAGAGCTTGCAACTATCATGTGATCCTTATATGAATCCTTTGAGAATCGTGGTCGACATTCTTTGTCATACCCCACATTCCTCGAATGTCATCCACTGGGATTACATGTGTGCCATCCGAATTGGGCCGCCTCCAATGGAAACAACTTGATAAGCTGAAATAAGTTCAGCTCATATTTTATTGATACACCAATATATTTACTTGTGTCAAAGATAGTTAACTCTGAGTGTTTTGAGCCTGAAGATCACATTTCAGTTACTTGTACTAGAGGGTAGTTGTAGTTCATTACATAATTCCTTTGTATGTGTGCATGTGTATATGTGAAGTTGATACTTGGTCAAATTGCAGGGATGGGTTGCACCTTACGCCTCAGGGAAATAATGTGGTGTTTGAAGAATTGGTGGACACATTCAAGAAAGAAGGGTTGACATCTGAAAGCTTAACTGTTGATCTCCCTCTTTTATCCGAGATCGATCCTCAAGATCCCCTCAAATCCTTTAGCCGTCGTTAAAATGACTTGACACATTCAACAGGTGGAAACCATATGTTTCATTCCCCGCTTGTGAAGGTTGCAGCCTTTCGCTTTCTTTGGAAACTCTCTCATGGATTCAGTTTGTGAATAAATCTTATTAGTATAAATGTGTTAACCATGTATTATGTTCTTTGAGGAATGTTGTGTTTGACATTTAAATTCTTTTATCTAATCATCAACAACAAACTCCGCTCATGTAAGGGATCACCCTTGCATGGCCGGTCCCAAGCCCGAATAAAAGAGAAAGGTTGCGTTAGGTTTCCGACAACTAGCGTAAAACTTTGTCGGACTTATTTACCATGGATTCTACAAATTATGATAGGGCTACATGGAAACAAAGAATCCATGTAGCTGACTCCATCTAGCATGAAAAAAAGGCTTAGTTGTTGTATCTAATCAACAACAAACCCATTCATTTGCTTCCTCACTACTTTTGTGCTTTGTTTGCAAATTAAGTTGCTTAAGGAGACAAACAATTTCATGGAATGTAGCAGCGTGGAAAGTGCTTGTGGTGAAATCACAATCAATAGAACTCTTTTTGAATTTTAAAAAATTTGAGAACTCGCAGTTTGAAACCATTAATTCCAGTTTCAGATGTTTCCGAGTTTCAATTCCTGGCACAGTCCGATTCTGGTTGGAACCATCAGGCCGGTTCCAAACCAGCCATTCTAGTTAAGGCATTGGGCTTTTCTTATTCGATCAAAGTAAGGTTGTTAAACAAGCTACGATGCTCTTTGTTCAGTCAGTCCACTTGGCTCATGAAGCCATAATTGGTGAGCCCAAGTCTTTGGGCTTGAGTGGAGCATAGACACTAATGTGACGAGATGAAACATAACCAAACAGAGTTGAATCAATAATGTTTCTCTAAAAGGATGACCAAAGACCTCTTTTACTTTTTTTTCTTACAAGGGGAGACCGAAGCCTTACTCACACAGGGATGCAATCATGCATGCCCTAATAATCGAATTCACCACGAGCAAAACACATCTAGGAGTCATGAAGTCCTAGATGAGCTAATGCTCTGACCTCTCTTTGGTCAGGCAAATGAGAGGTGTAATGTGTACATAAAAGTCATTTTACTCTTTGATTACATGGAACTAAAGCTGGGGTTTGTCGATGGTGGTCTCCATGATCTCCTGAATGAGGTGCAATAGAGTGTGAGGGAGAACGGGGGAAGGAGAGTTTGGCCCTCGTTGCAGTCACTATTGATGACGTTGTGAAGAGGTGGGTATAGGACAAAGTCTATAGAGTTTTGGCGTTTAAAGCATAAAAGGGGTTCCCAGCTATGGCCCACGATCTTACAGCAAACTGCAGGAATCTCAACCATCAAAGGAGGAAGAAGCTCCCTGATGGAACCAGTAAATGCATTAAGAACGGGGGAAATTTATTGATTGATTGGTAAGCTTATTTGCACCCGCCTTTTAACCATTTGGCTTTGGGTCGAACTATGGAGTGAGTATGGCGTCTAGCGAGGGAAGTCAACTTCCAAAAGATCGGAGAATACATCGTCTTGTTTGTGTTTTATAGGAGGAAGAATAGGGAACATATTCTAAATGGCTGACCTCTTAAATAGTGGTCATTCTCGGCAACTCAACACGGTAACAACTGAACTGACCATCCATACCGTTATCGTGTCTGGAGTTACAGATAGGGCCACGTAACAACCGGACCGTTACCGAAAAACTCGGTAACAGTCCGGATATGGATACTCCGGATGAAGGAAGCCCAGCTGGATAACCAGGAGACGTGGAGCAGACACTGCTCTATAAATAAGAGCAGTGCGTACAGTGAAATACAATACATAGAAATACATAGAATAAAATACACAAAGTCTCCCTAGAAAAGGCCGCTCTTAGGAAACCTCAAATGACACACACCATTTCTGCTGCAGGTGTACCTAGAAAACTGAACGGAGAACAGATACAATATCGAACTCTAGCAACCAGAAAGCTTTAGTCGGCATCAGTAGCATCAGGGCCTCGTTGTTGACCCTACAAAAAAAAACACAAAGGTATGCATTAATGTTCTACAAAACAGAAAGAGGGAGAGAAAAAAAGAGGGAATGAGTGAGAGAAGGAAAGGCTTAAAAAGCGGTAAGGCAGTGGTAGAAAGCCGTAGTCGATCGAAAGGCCAGACCAAAGCTGTAGACGGCAGAAGGCCAGAACCAAAGCCACAGACGACAAAAGGCCGAAAGGCAATGCCCTAGACGGTAGAAGGCCGAAAGGCCAAACCAAAGTCACAGACGACAGAAGGCTGAAAGGCCAGAACAAAAGCCGCAGATGACAGAAGGTTGAAAGGATAGAACCAAGGCCGTAGACGGCCAAAGGCTGAAAAACCAAAACCAAAGTCGTAGACGGTAGAAGGTCGAAAGGCCAAACCAAAGTCGCAAACGGCAAAATGCCGAAAGGACAGAACCAAAGCCGGAGACGGCTGAAGGCCGAAAGGCCAAGAAAAGGAAATACAACCTGCCGTTGGCTGGGAAAAGAAATAGAAGGACGCTGACCACCACAAAGGGCCATAAACCACCCTCTCTCTCTCTCCCTCTTTCAGATCAGACCGCGCTCTCTCTCTCTTAGTTGTTTAATCAGATCCAGAAAATGCCATGCGATTTTTAGAAAACCATAGGCCGAAACCAGCGGTTTCGCAGAAACCACCTCGGGTCGCGGACTGAAAAGTCCATTGTGCCCAGAACGATTTTCTAATATTACAAAACTGCCCTTGGACATAAGACTGTTTTGCCCTTATTGAGCAAAAAATTGTTTTTACCCTCCAGTAGTTTGTGAAACTTACGAAATACCGGGCTGTTGTTTTATGTTATTTCCCTTCTCGGTTTAAATTATTACTTTTCTGCCATTGTATCAAAAGACAAATTTGTTCCTGTACTTTTGAGAAAATTAGTGATTCGAGCTGAGGGTTAAAATTATAGATTTAACCCTAATCAGTTACAATTTTTACAGAAATATCAAAGAGAAATTTTATGAGTCCGTCCTTAGCCTTTTTAGAAAATTTCAAAAGTGGACAGATATTTAAAATTATAGTTTTACCCCTAGTATTTTTTGAAAAAATGCTAAAGGCAAAATTTTTTTGAAAAATTGTGAATTTATCCTAGGTTACTTATAAGTTATTTTTAGCTTATTTTTATGATATTATGCATCGTTCTAATAAGGTTCTTGCTATGTGTGTTTGATGCTTATTGTTTGTTTCCTTTTTAAACTGTCTAATTATTATAATTGCCAAACACATAAAAATGAGTACAAGAATACATGTGTTCGAATTGGCAAAAACCGAAAAACTAAACGGTTTGAACTTCGAAACATGGAAGAGGAGAATCCCACTTACTCTAACACTTGAAGGTGTTGAGTATGTATTAAAAGAAACCATGCATTCACCACCACCAAACGCAACTGAGCAATAGATAGAAATGTATAAAACATTTCTAAAAGATGACACAATAGCAAGGACAACCATGTTGATATACATGGAGGATGACTTGATAAGGTTCTTCGAAGAATACGAGACCACAAAAGAGCTATTTGATTCAATAACAGCTAAGTATGACACAATTGTCAAACTATATGTACAGTTGCTACTATAAAGGTACAACTCCTTCAAAACGAGAGAAGGAGATAACGTAGTAGAACACGTAAATCACATGTTAGTAATGGCTAGGGACCTAGCTGTGGTAAAGTCAATCATCCTAGAACTGATGTAAATATCAATAATCCTTAACAGTCTACCCCCGTCATGGAACATGGTCACCACTGCCTTCATGTTAGGGCCAGAGATTAACCTTTTAGAATTGCCTCTGAAACTAGCAATAGAGTAAGAATATATGAACAAAAACAAGAAAGAAAAATTGCTAGTGGTACAAGATGAGATAGGGTCTAGCTCCAAACTCAACTAGAATAAAAATAAACCAAACAAGAGATCGTCAAGAATAACAAGAAGGGCGGTCAAAATTTTAAGAAATCGTAGGAAACAACTTCTCGGGTTAAGTGTTTTAACTGTGAAAAGATGGGACACTACAAGAGGGATTTTCGTGACAAGAAAGGTGAAGAAAACAACCCACAACACGGATAATTAGAGAAGCATGATATAATCTACGTGATATCAGAATATTTGTATATGGGCTGCCCGATGATAGGTTGGTGGATAGACTCCGGAGCTATCAAACACATCTCAAAGACCAAGGAAGGGGTAATAGATATAAAGGAATTCAAACCAAGCGAACATCGTGTGTACATGGAAAATAACACCTTCTCACATGTTTTGGGTAGTGGGTCCTTTAAAATTTATGTAAAAGGCAAATCGATTGTATTAATTGATGTATTAATTGTTTCATCTATAAGGCGCAATTTGGTCTTAGTCCCTATCATAGTAAAGAAAGGTTTTGAGATCAAGTTTATTCCTAGCAAGGTGACTATGGGGAAACATGGGAGAATATTATTCTCTGGAAAATTTGATGTAGAGCATGAACTGTTTAAATTATGTGATAATGAAATTGGTAGTTTTTCTGCTTATATTGAGTATGCCTTTAATGTTAATGTGAATATGTGGCATAAACGCCTTGGGCATATAAGTTTAGAAAAGTCGAGGAAATTATCTAACTTTTACTTACTGCCTGAATTTGAGGAAAATACTTTCAACAAGTGCGAAACTTTTATATAAGAAAAAATGACAAGAAAAGTTTTTCCCAAGGAATCAACAAGGGCAACAACCTTGTTGGAGGTCATTCACACGGATTTATGTGGACCATTTAGAGTAAGGTCATATTGTGGAAAGGTTTATTTTATAACCTTTATCGATAATTACTCAAGATATATGTATTTATATCTTATGACACATAAATCTAAGGCACTGGATGCTTTTAAAGAATATAAGCAAGAAGTGGAAAACCAATTAGGGCATTTGATCAAAGTCTTAAGGTCAGATAGAGGTGGTGAATATACCTCTGCAGAATTTCTTTAATTCTATAAAGACTTTGATATTGCAAAGCAAAATACAATGCCCAAGACACCTCAAAAAAATGTTGTAGTCGAGAGATACAATAAAACCTTATTGAATATGATAAGGTCAATGTTAATCGATGCCTCTCTACCAAGGATATTTTGGGGAGAAGCAGTAAGTACAGCGGTTTACATACTCAATAGAGTACTGTATAAAGTTGTATTCACTACACCATATGAGATGTGGTTTGGAAGAAAACACAACCTAGGTCTTCTCAAGAGGTGGGGATCTGTTGCATATGTAAAGATCATTGATCAGTCTAGAGATAAACTAGACAGTAGGTCCTTAAAATGTATATTCATTGGATATCCAAAAGGTTCAAAAGGATATCGGTTTTATCATAAGGACCACAAACTAATTGAAAGAAAAGATGTTGAATTCTTAGACGACACTAATAATGACATCTTGGAAAACAATGATGAATGTATTGATGATCTAGTAGACTTAGATCAATCATCTTTTGAGCTCATAGAAGATCTTTTTGAAACAACCAAAACCTTAAGTGGACATAAAAGGCCAAGTGACACTCCGCCCTACTTAAAGGATTATCACACTTATCTTGCAGAAGAAGTGTGTAATTTGATGGATTTAGATGAGTTGACTGATAACTTAACTTATCAGCAAGCTATGAGCTCATCGGAAGCATCAGACTGGAGGAAAGCCACGGATGAGGAAATTGAATTTATTGAGAAAAACCAAGTCTTGGAATTAGCTGATTTACCAAAAGGAAGGAAAGCCATAGGCTGTAAATGGGTTCTGAAAAAGAAATACATGGTCGATGGTTCAATCGGCAAGTTTAAAGCGAGGTTGGTTGCAAAGGGTTTTTTCGCAAAAAGAGGGGATAGATTATGTTGAGACATATTCTCCAGTTGTGAAATTTGTATCGATAAGAATAATCCTGGCAATATCTGAATATTATAATTTGGACTTACATCAGTTAGATGTAAAGACAACATTTCTAAATGGAGATTTAGATAAAATCATATACATGCAGCAACCCAAAAGATTTGTAGTTGAAGGCCAAGAAGATAAAATATATAGGTTGAGAAAATCCCTATATGGCCTGAAACAGTCACCTCACCAATGGTATTTGACTTTTTAAAATGCTATTATAGAATTTGGGTTTGTGGCTAATAAACTTGATCACTATGTATATGTCTGGAATAGTAGGAGTGACTTTGTCATCCTATCATTATATGTTGATGACATATTGTTGACTGGAAACGACAACAAGATGATTGTCAAAACCAAGTTATGGTTAAACTTAAAGTTCAAAATGAAGGATATGGGGGAAGCATCCTATATACTGGGTATAAAGATCTCTCGAGATAGAGAATCTAGACTCTTATGTCTAGGTCAGGAGAGATATATTGACTATATCCTTAAGAAGTTCAAAATGGGTGAATGCAAGTCTGTTGTTACACCTGTTGCAAAAGAGGTTAAACTAAGTAAGGCTGATTGTCCCGATGAAGGAGACGATAAGCCTAACGTTCCTTATACACAAGCTGTTGGTAGCTTGATGTATGCGATATTGTGTAAAAGACTTGATATCAACTTTGCTGTTGGTCTTGTAAGTAGATATCAAAGTAATCCTTGATGGCAGCACTGGATAACTATAAAAAGGATTTTAAGATATCTGAAAGGAACAAGAGACTTGAAACTATGTTTTCACGCAAATGAACTGAAAGTGGTAGGATACTCAGATTCTGACTTTGTTGGGAGCAAAGATGATAGCAAATCAACCTCGGGTCAAATATTTTTATTTGGATGTGGTGATGTTTCTTGAGCATGTAAGAAACAGGGTTGTGTAGCATTGCATACACAAGAAGTTGAGTATGTAGCTTGCTGTATGGCTTCAATGAGTACTGTCAGGATAAGTCACTTCATATGTAATTTGAAGTTGGAAATAACCGATGAGCCAGTTGTCATTTACTGTGATAACAACGCAGGAATTACTCTTGTTAAGTAATGGCTGGACTGACCATCCAGACCGTTACTGTGATTGGAGTTACAGATAGGGCCAGGTAACAATCGAACCGTTACCAAAAAACTCGGTAACAGTCCAGATATGGATGCTCCGGATTTGGGAAGCCCAACTGGATAACCGGGAGACGTGGAGCAGGCATTGCTCTATAAATAAGAGCAGTGCATACAGTGAAATACAACACATAAAAATACATAGAATAAAATACACAAAGTCTCCCTGGAAAAGGCCTCTATGAGGAAACCTTAAATGAGACACACCATTTCCGCTCCAGGTGTACTTGAAAAATTGGACGAAGAACAGACGCAACATCGGACTCCGACAACCATAAAGCTTTAGTCGGCTTCAGAGTCAGCATCATCACTATGGTCTTTTCATAAAAATCTTCTTATCATCTAGGTCTGACAGGAAAATCCGGCAATCAGAAATAGTATTGAAGCTTTCCCCCTTCTAGATACAGGTGGATCATTGGTTGTGCGAGTGACGACGAAGGAAATAAGGGAGCATATTGGTAATGCTAATGGTAGATGTCTAGGGGTCAATAGAGATAAATAAGGGAGGATTCTTGGTAGTCAGTTGTAGATTTGTGTAGAAGTAGATATGATGAATTCTCTTCATCATGGCATCGTGTTGAAATTTAATGGGCAAGCCATGCATTAATGATTTTTCATCAAACATGAGAGATTGCTAAGTTATTGTTATGGTTGCGGAATGGTAGGACACATAGTCCAATTGAATAGGAGTTTCAGTTGGGAGAGTGACTTTGAGCTTCTATCGACTTTCGGTTTAAGTGAAGGACCCTATCATCTGAAGTATATCGACCACCCAAACAAATGGGAATGGCGACATATGTGAAAAGAAAAAGAAGAGAAGCAAGTTCATCAAGTGAAGTTGGTAGCCCATTGAAAGGTGTGAACGGAAATGCAAATGGATCAACCGCAATTGCCGGTGCTGGATTATTGCTGAGGTGAGAAGAGAAAGATAAAATAAGTCATGGTTGAAGGGGAGAGAATTGTGAAGTCGACAAAGCGAGGAACAAAGGCATCCAGTGGTCAGTACCAAGGAGAATCCAAGTGAGGTTTACGCCAAGGTGTTAGCAGGAGTTCGGGCACATTACATCATACGGAGCCTTTAGCTCTAATTAATATCATTCCTACATCAAACCATTCAATAAGAAAGTTAGTAATAAAGAAGAAAAAGACTCTAATTGATATCCTTCGATGACCAACTTATTGAAATCTAACACTCACAAGAAAAAGAAAGTCTCAAATTTGTAAATTATTGAAAAAGTAAGAGAAATACAAGATAGTGAAAAGACTGCAATTACACGAAAAATATGAAAAGGATGTAATACATCACTCCACAGAAAATGGAACCTAAACATAAAAATAGGGGAAAACTAAGAGGAGAAGACCGAACGATGAAGAGTCGAATAGAGGAAACAAAAGAAGGCTGATGGCTGAGAGATATCTAGGGTGTTTTGCTTCCTTATGCCACCACAAAAGTATGATCTCTTACACCAGAAATTGATACGAATGCTGATAAAAGTAACACAATCCCAACTAGTTGATAGGGAAAAGACATCTAGCAAAAAACAAACGGTGATACTCTAACCATTTTTCGGAAAGAGGTAAAACATTTAAAATTTTGAAATAGAACAAATCAAGCAAAAACTACTTTAGTGAGAACTATTATTCTAAATTTTGAATAATAGCAACTACCAAAGCATTCTCAAAACTATGATAAACATCAAGACATGATGCTACTGTTTTCAATATGCAAATTGTTCACAAGTAGATATATAAGTATTTCATCGAACATGTTAAATGCAAAAAATAAAACATAAAAAAACATTCAAAGTAGAGGAAGAGAAGAAGAAGAAAAAAGAAAAGAAAATTGAGGGTTGACGAAGAAAAAGAAAACATAACAATAAATGAGAGTGAGAGATGAGAAAGAAGAAGAGGAAGGAAAGCCAACACCAATTGGAAAAAGCATCATGAGAGAGAGTCGACATACCAAAAGAGAGAGCAATTCCAAGCTCCAACTCTATAGGCTCACACCTTAACATGGACCAATTCTTTAAGTGAAATATAGCCCATGAAACCATAGTTCTATGATCCTCTCCTATTTCTTAATTGATTCAAGACCTCATACATAGTTCCTAAAATTGAGAGTCTGACTCACGTGGTACCGTGAGTCAAATACCCCTCTAGGGCATGCGCTTCTTGTTCTCATTCCTCCTTGTTGAACTGGGATTTTTTATTTTTTCGAAGTAGATTTCTTTAATCTTCATTGGTCTACCATCTGTAAATATTGTTTTTTTGAAGTAGTATGATCGATCATGTTCTTCTCTTTTGTTAGATGAATACCTTATGCTATAAAAATAGATTTGTTTTCTTCTCCCTTTTTGTCTTGTTTTCATTCATTTTTCATGTGAGATATCAGTCTGCACCAAAAACATACTTTTGGGAGCCCTTCATAGATTATGTTCTGTTTCTTGCCTTTAAACTCAAAAGAATATTTCAATGGTTGTTTGACATCCAATTCCACTATTGTTGTCGTGAATTTTCAACTATCAAAACCAATTACGTTGTAATCAATCCGAATCACTTTACCTAGTTTGTTCCCAAGAGCATGTAGGACTTTCTTGTGGTACATGTGTAGGCTTAGAAATCTCACCCATCCTACAAGCTTAGTGATCGTCTCCAATTAAGTCAAGAATTTAGTATGTCAAGGCTGAACAATAGGTAACAATTAATTTATTGGTGGTCACTTTCAGTCCCAATAATTACATTCATGAAATACGGGAAGAAGGATCCTCTTCTCAAATTTCATGACATGTTTTCAAACAACCAAGATAAGCACTTACAAAAATAGAACCAAACAACAACAACAACTAAGCTTTTCCCATACTAGACGGAGTCGGCTACATGAATTCTTTGTTTCTACATAGCCCTAAAATGTGTCATGTTAACAGTTAACTCACAATAAGCTAGATCATTCTTTATTGTTTCTTTCCAACACTTTTGTGGTCGTCCTCTACCTCTTTTAATACTTTCAAAATCTAGTTTTTGATACCTTCTTATAGGTTCTTCTTTTGATCTTTTTTCTATATGTCCAAACCACCTTAAACGATATTCTCTCATTTATCCTCTAATGGTGCCACATAATTTATTTCTAATAACCTCATTATTTATACGGTCTTTTCTTGTATGACCATTCATCCATCTCAACATCTTCATTTCTGTAACAGACATCTTTTGTACATGTTGATGATTAACTGCCCAACACTCAGAACCATAAAACATGTAGGTCTAATTGTTGCTCTATAATATTTACCTTTTAACTTTAGTGGTATCTTCTTATCACAAAGAATACTTGATGCTCCTCTCCATTTTAACCAACCAGCATTAATTCTATACATAACATCTCTATCAATTCTTTCATCACTCTGAAAAATTGACCCTATGTATTTAAAACTTTTCTTTTGGGGAATACACTGTGTGCCAATTTTAATTTTTTATGTCCTTTGAAGTACCCAAATGATCAAACTTACATTCCATATATTTTGTCTTTGTTCTACTAAGTCGGAAGCCTTTACTTTCTAATATTTCTCTCATAGTTCCAATCTTCTATTAACTTTTTCCTTGGACTCCTCCGCTAACACGATGTCATATGCAAATAACATACACCAAGGTACTTCATATTGAATATGTTTTGTTAACTCATCAATCACCATTATAAATAAGTATGGACTTAAAGTTGATCCTTGATGTAACCCAATATTAACTTCAAAGAAGTCTGTCATTCTTTCATGAGTCCTCCCTCACACATGTTTTTGCACCATCGTACATGTCTCTTATAAGGTTTATGTATGTCAATGGGATACCTATTTTTTCTAAGGTTCTCTAAAAGACCTACATTGGTACCCTATCGTAAGCTTTTTCTAGATCAATAAATATCATATAAAGGTATTTCTTTTTTGCTCTAAAATATTCCATAAGATGTCTCAAAAGGTGAATCGCTTCAATAGTAGATCTGCATGACATGAATCCAAATTGGTTCTTTGTTGTACTCGATACTTGTCTTAACCTACGTTCAATAAATATTTCCCACAATTTCATAGTATGACTCATTAACTTGATACCCCGATAATTCACACAATTCTTAATGTCTCTCTTATTCTTATATATGGGTATAAGTATACTCGCTCTCTATTCTTTGAGCATCTTTTGGTTTATCCATATTTCATTAAATAGTCTTGTGAGCCAAGTAATTTTTGTTTCTCTTAAGATTTTCTAAACTTCTATAGGAATATTGTTTGGTCCTACCAATTTATCACCCTTCGTATATTTAAGAGCTTCTTTGACTTCATTCTTTTGAATAGGTCGGTAGAAATTGTGGTTTATATACTTTTTTTATTTGACTAACTCTCTTCTAAGCAAATACTCTTTATTTTCAATAAAAAACTTATAAAAATAGTTTTTCCATCTATTTCTTATATCATCATTTGCCACTAGAATTTTTTCATCCTCGTCTTTGATGCATCTAATAAAATTAAGATCTTTAGTTTTCTTATCTCTAGCCCTAACTATCCTAAAAATATCTTTTTCACCATCTTTTGAGTTGAGTTTTTTCTATAAATCCTCCCAAATTTTAGCTTTTGCTTTATTTACGGCCTTTTTCGCTTCATTCTTTGCTTTCTTATAAGGCTCTAAAGTTTCACTAGTTTTCTTAGCATTATATAATTTATAACATGCCCTCTTTGCCTTAATTTTATTTTGCCCTACTTCACTCCACCATCAAGCTTCTTTTTGTGCCGATACACCTCCTTTAGATTTACCTAACACCTTTTCGCCACTTTTCTAATATGTATAGCCATATTGTTTTACATATCACAATGTATACCAACATAATTCCAAGCATCTCCTTGAAGAACTTTCTATTGAAATATATCTTCTTTCTCGCCTTTGAGGTTTCACTATTTAGTCTAAATAGCTCGATGCACTCTTTTTTTCTTTCTTCATTTTTTTATTTGTAAATCCATAACTAAAAGTCGATGTTGGGTGGTTAAGCTTTCTCCTAGAATTACCTTGCAATCTTTATAACATGCTCTATCTTTTTTTCTATAAATAAAGTAATCAATTTGTGTTTGTGATAAGTCACTCTTATAAGTAATTAAATGTTCATCTCATTTTTTGATGATTGTATTAACTATAAAAAGGTCAAATGCCATAGCAAAATTTAAAATCTCCCTACCTTCTTCATTTATATCTCAAAACCAAAGTTTTCATGAATACCATGATATCCTAATACCTCTTTACCGACATGTCCATTTAAGTCTCTTCCTAAACAAATCATCTCTCTTTGTAGAATTCTTTGAATCACCTTATCTAACTCTTCCCAAAAAGTCGTCTTTATACTATCTTCTAGTCCTACTTGGGGTGCGCAAGTACAAATTATATTCAAAACCTCTACTCCTAATACTAATTTCAACGTCATGATTCGGTCACCATATCGTTGTATGTCTACTATACTATCCTTTAAATCTTTATTTATGATAATACCAACTCCGTTTCAAACCTTTTCCTTATCTAAGTATCATAATTTAAAACCTGTATCCTCAATCTCCTTTGCTTTTTCTCTAACCCACTTTGTCTCTTGTAAACATAGAATATGAATCTTTCTCTAAATCATAGTATCTACCACCTTCATTAGCTTATCGGACAATGTTCCGATATTCCAAGAACCAATACGAATCTTATTATCTAGTACTAGCTTCCTTACCTTCCACATCTATCTATATTGAAAATGCAGAGACCCTCTTTGTAATTTATTCACTACATTCGGGTGGTAATATAGCGAGACTAATTTTTTTACCCACACCTGTCTATGATGTGGGAACCCTCTCCGTAATTGATTCACTATATCTGGGCGAAAATGTAGTGGCCCTTGCTTACTTTTCATTGCATTCGGGTTCTGCAACGCATCGCTAGGTAGAGACGCCAAAGCAATGCTCATAATTTGTGTGATCCATGGTATAAAAATCCGACAAAGTTTTATGCTGGCTATCGAAAGCCTAACATAACCCTCCTCCTTTATCCAGGTTTGGGACCGGCCATGCATGAGTGATCCCTTACATGGGCAGAATTTTTACAAAAATGGAACCGCTTTGCTTTATTAAAAAGTTACGAAAATCTCTCACACAAGATCATGCCTTTAACAAAAACCCAAAGAAGAAAACAATAGAAAGTAAATCCAGGTATACAAATAGACATGAGTTTGTTTATGAAATATGTGATTCAAAGAAATACAACTTTCCTGTCCATGAATAATGTTTTCTTCTTCCTCTCTTCTTCTTCTTCTCTAGTTCTTTGGCTCATCTTTCGTTGTAATTCGGTTGCTCAAGTTGAGACAATCTTCTTCATTGGTATAAGAGTGGGCACTCGCCTTGCTTTGTCCTTCTATGTTGTTGCATCATATCATGTATGTGGTCTTGCTCCAAAAGAGAGGAATAGGCAAAAAGATAGAAAAAGAGTTTGTTTCTTGAACCTATGAACAAAAACACAAATGAGAGTCTTCTATTTTAGGTTTTGAGGAACACAAATTGTTGAGTGTTTCTGTTCATCTATATAAAGAAATAGAGAATCATTGTTTTCTCCAAACAATGAACAAAATCAAAAGAATTCCAGTTTTCTGTTCATCCTATGAAATACAAAAAGGAAAATTTGATTGGTTGAAGTTCTTCAATTGAGTTTCGTTCTTACTTGTTTTGCTTGGAGTTTGTATAGTATGAAACAAATAAAAAAGAGGCGAATAAAATAACAAAAGGAGAGAAACTAACAAGAAAGATAGCAGAAACCAAGGGGCGGATGGCAGGATTGATGGGCTAAAAGATAGTTTTGCTCCTAATAGGGTTTAAAATCACAGTTTGCTATTGAGCAAAATTATGGTTTACTCTAGATATTTTCTGTCAAATGATTATAAGTACTCTTGCTTATGTGTTTGTACAATTTTACCCTTTGGCATTTAGTTTAAATTACAATCTTATCCTCACATATTTTGGAAATTTACAAATCGAGTTTAGTGTTTTTTTTTATTTCTATTTTTATTAAAATTCATAGAATTTCCATTTGACAACAATACATTTTTGCTCATGAGTGTTTTATAGAATTACAAAAATGCAAATAGGATAGATTTACGGTACTACTTATTGAATTTACAGAATAACCAGTCATAACAATTTTAGTTTTCTACCCCTAAGGTTCTAACAAAAACAAACAAACATGAAATATTACTATAATATCCTCATACTTGTTTTGAAATTATTAAATTTGTCTAAGTTTTGCTTATTTATAAAATGGTTTCTACAGTATGTTTCATATTATAGATAGGTGCCTTGAAATATTTACAACTTAGAACATGGATATTTTTTTTATAGTTTAGTGCCTAACTAGATTTTATTAGATGTTTAATGGAATTAAATTTAATTCATTTTATCTATTGCTTGTTATTATTTTAGACCACCTTGTTTTTTCTTTGTTAAATATTTAAAAATAATAATCAAAATTTGTGTTTTTGAGTTGACAAAGACAGAAAAACTAAATGGCACAAATTTTCAAACATGAAAAGAAAATTTTCATGGGTCTTTACCCTAGAGGGTGTTGACTATGTACTTAGGAAAATAATATTATCCCCTACACCAAATGCAACAAACGAAGAAAAAGAAAAATATAAAACTTTTATAAAAGATGACACAATAGCCAAGATTGTTATACTTACATACATAGAGAATGATTTGATTAGGGTTTTTGAGTAATACAAAATTGCTAAAGAATTATTTAACTCTATAACAACTAAATATGATACTACAACTAATTTCATGTTCAACTACTCATTCAAAAGTATAATTCTCATAAAATAAAAGAATTAGACAATATAATAGGACACATAAACCAAATGTTGGTTATGGACTTACTTGTAGCAAAATGAGTCATTCCTTAACTCATGCAAATATCTACTCTCTTAAATAATCTTTCTCCTTCATGGAATATGATGACCACAATCCTTAGACTTTGGTCTTACTTTACTCTTTCCAAACTTCCTCTGAAACTGTCAATTAAAAAAGAACATATGAACAAGGGTAAAAAAGAAAAACTATTAATTGCTTGGAATGATTTAGGGTCTAGTTCAAAGAACAACCAAAATAAAAGAAAGCCAAATAAAAAGTTTGGCAAATACAAGAAGGGTAGTCATTTTTTCAAGAAATTGCACGATCTTGCTTTTCAGATCAACCGTTTTAATTGTGGTAAGACGAGACACTTAAAAATGAACTACCACAATAAAAGGAATAATGATAGCAATACTCACTATCACGGTCCTAAAGAGAAGAAAGATATAATTTGTGTTATTTCTAAGTGCTTGTACGTAGATTACCTAGTGATTGGTTGATGTATCAATTCTAAAGCACTCTGACACATCTAAAAGAGTAACAAAAGAGATATAGACTTAAAAAAATATCAACCTAGGAAACATTAAGTCTACATAAGAAATAATTTATTTGCTAATGTTCTAGGGGTTGGGTCCTTTAATATTTTTATAAAAGGTATATTAGTTATACTTATTGATGTTTTAATTATATCTTCAATTAGACTTAATCTTATATATGTGCCTACCTTGGTCAAGAAAGGTTTTAAAGTTAGATTTATCCCTAAAAAAGTCACTATGAGAAAGCATGATAGGATAGTTTTCCTAGCTTTTTTTTAGCATGGTTTGTTTAAGTTGAATATTAATGATAATGAATTTTTTTATTACTTATACTAATTATGCATTTATAGTTAGAGCATATAAGTTTGAAAAAGTTGAGAAAATTAACCAACTTTGATTTATTGTCTTAGTTTTAAGAAAATACTTTTAATGAGTGTGAAGCTTATACACAAGAAAAAATGACTTAAAATTATTTTCTTAAATAAATAATTAGAGAAATAATTTTATTAGAAATCAATTACAAAGATATATTTGTACCCTCTAGGATAAGATGTCATCGTAGAAAAATTTATTTTATAATCTTCATAAACAATTATTCAAGGTATGGATATTTATATCTCCTAATATATAAGTCTAAGGCACTAGATATATTTAAAGAGTATAAGCAAGAAGTTGAAAATCAATTATAACAGACAATCAAAGTCTTGAGGTTTGATTGAAGTGGTGAATATACCTGTACAAAATTCTTAAAATATTATAAAGACTTTAATATTTCAAAACTAAATATCATGCCTAAGACACCTCAACAAAATGGTTTAGCTTAAACATACAATAAAACCATATTAAATATAACTAGGTTTATGTTAGTAGATGTTTCTCTTCCTATGATATTTTGAGGAGAAGATTGACTATAGTTGTGTATATATTAAATAGAGTACCATGTAAAATTGTATTCTATACATCATATGAGAGGTGGTTTGGTAAAAAACTAGACCTAAGTCATCTCAGGAGGTGAGGATCCGTTACATGTATTAAAATTCTTAATCATTGTAGAGATAAACTATACAATTGGTCCTTGTTATTGTTATGTATTTTTATTGGATACTCAAAAGGTTCCAAAGAATAAAGGTTTTATAACAAGAATCATGGTTTAATAGAAAGTAGGGATGTTGAATTCTTAGATAATATTAAGAATGTCATCATAAAAAATGATAAGTACTAATGATCTAGCATATCAAGACATATCATCATTTGAACTAATAGATTTTGATTCAAATGATCTTCTAGAATAAATTGAAATTTTAAATGGACATAAAAGACCTAGGGTCACATTGTCCTACTTAAAGAATTACCATACTTGCAGGTAAAGCGTGTAATTCAATGGATTTAGATTAGTTAACTTTCAATTTGACTTATCTGTAAGCTATTAGCTCATCTAAATCAATAGATTAGGAAGAAGCAAAGGATGAAGAAATTAAATCTATTGAGAAAACCAAATATGAGAATTTACAAATTTATTAAGAGAAAATAAAGCCATAGGTTATAAATGGGTTTTTAAAATTATAAAGTCTATAGACCAATCGATAAGTTTAAGGTGAGGTTAGCTACAAAAAAAATTTCATAAAACAAGGAGATAAATTATATAGAGACATATTCTTTTGTTACAAAATTTGCATATATTAGGATTATTTTGACAATTTTCTGTATTTATGATTTGGATTTACATCAATTCGATGTAAAAACCACTTTTCTAAATGGTGATTTAGATGAAATCATTTATATGCAACAGCTAGAAGGGTGTATTGTTGAAGGCTATAAAGATAAAGTATATAGGTTGAAGAAATTCCTATATTACCCAAAATAGTTTCCTTGTCAATGATATTTGGCTTTCCAAAATGTTAGTTTAGGATTTGAGTTTATGGCTAATAAACTTGATCACTGTGTATATGTTTGAAATATATAAGTCGTTTTGTTATTCTATGATTATATGTAAATGACATTTTGTTGACTGGGAACGATAATGAGATGATTGTTAAAAATAAGTTATGGTGAAACTCTAAGTTTAAAATAAAGGATATGAAAAAGACATCATATATTCTACAAATAAAGATTTCTCGTGATAGAGAATCTAAACTTCTATGATTGAGTCAAGAGATATATATTGACTATATCATCAAGAAGTTTAGAACAAGTGATTGCAAACCAGTAAATACACCTATAGCTGAAGGAGTAAAATTTAGTAAGGATGATGTCTCATTAAGGGAGAAAACAAATATAATGTTTTTTATGCTCAAGTTGTGGGTGACTTGATGTATGTTATGTTGTGTACAAGACCAAATATTAACTATGTTGGTGGTATTGTAATTAGATATCAAAGTAATCCTGGTTGGCAACACTGGTTAGTTTTGAATTTTTTTTTGAGATATCTTAAATTAACAAAGGATTTAAAGTTATGCTTTCAAGGAGATGAACTAAAAGTGGTAGGATACTTAGGCGATGTTTTGTTGGGAGCAAAGATAATAGCAAGTCAACTTCTGATCAAATATTCTTATTTAAAAGTGGTGGTGTTTCTTAGGCTTGCAAGAAATAGGGTTGTGTAGCATTGCAAATACAAGAAGCTAAGTATGTTGCTTGTAATAGGACTACAACAATTGTTGTTTGAATAAGTCGCTTTATACATGATTTGAAAATAGATAATCAACGAGCCAATTGTCATTTATTGTAAAAACAATATAACATTTATTTTGATTAAGTGTAATGTTGATACCTCTAGAAGTAAGCATATAATGATTAAATATCATTATATTCATAATATGTTTAAAGAAAATGAGATATCTACATCTTTTATGCCAACTAGTAATATGTTGCCAACTAAAGGCATCTTTGAAGATCTCTTTACAAAGCATGTTTCGTACATGGATTTGAGATATGCTTAGAGTTTTAGTATGAAAATACACTGTATGATTGCTATTGAGGAAAAATGTATTGAGTACAAAAGGTTACTCAACGGGTATAAGTTACAATTCACTTGCAATTGGAAATTGTATAACTTGAGAATCTCCGAAATAGTGGGAGAAAAACCTATCAAATTTCTTTTTGGCTCAAGTGACAAAGTGGGAGATGTAAGTTATCGGTAGCCACTTTTGACCCCAATAACCACATCCATGAAATGCGGCTTCATAGTGGGAAATTGACACCATTTCAAACTTTTGGCTCATGGTACGCACCATTTCAGACCTTAGCTTTACGTATCGTCTTCTATAAAGTAATCAGCATGGTGTTAGCAAACTAGTTAAAAGTACTGCTACTAAGGATCATTTCGGAGAACTGAAGTGCGTTTGTCAAAAATAGACATTACTGAATGTGTTGATTGCTTGTAAGGTGACTCATGATTTGAAGGACAGTTGAACTTAGAAGGAAGGGTTCTTAGCCTTTAAGCTCGATATGAGCAAGGCTTATAGAGTAGAGACCCCCCTCCTTGCAACGACTATGAAAAGGTTGGTTTCTGTGCAAATGGATTCGAGCCTACTTCTCTATGTTGATTAGTGGCGTCCCAGGTAATCCCTTCTACCCAAAACTAGGACTTCAGCAGGGGGATCTCATATCACCTAACCTTTTTGTTATATGCACCGAAGTCCTATCCGGTTTACTTCAAGGACCTATGGCAAGAGGGATGTTATCTGGAGTCCGAGGTGTAGAAACGAACCTGAAATCTCCTACTAGTTATTTGTGGATGACAACCCCATTTTCTCAAAAGTGAGCACTGATGCTGTTTCACATCTGATTCTATTGCGAGGCATCAGCCAATTTGAAGTCTGCTGTATCGTTCAACCCTAAAGTGCCAAGTGAAGGGAACGGTTATGTTTCTATATGAGGAAGAAATTTTTTGAAATATTTCGGTCCACCAACTATGATGGATAGATAAAAAAAAGGTAGATTGAGAATAAAGGAGAGGATTTGGAAAAGACTCAAAACGATAAAAGGAACAAATTCCATGGAAAAAATGTAAGGAGGTTCTACCTAAGTACACGATGTCCTTTCTTTCCTTGACTGCCATGAAATTGAACAAAGTTTGTACAAGTTTTGGTAGGGGAACCATGGAGATGCCTGAGCTTTACACTGGTGTAAGTTTGAGGTGGCTGAGTCGCGGGTTCTGAGATTTACACACTTTTTACATAGCCATGTCAGCCAAAAAATGCTAGAATTAATGAAGAAGATATAGTTTATTGGTCCGAACAACGCAAAGTATTGAAAACAAAAGCCTTATACAAGCTGGTCCGCAAAGCAATCCATCCCGTACATGTGGCTTAATGGCTGGTGAGGACCTAGTCTGCAAAAAGAGCACGGAGCATGTTTGACTCAATGCCGATGCATCGAAAGTCTTTAATGATATTCCTGGAACGAACTCCCTGTCTTAACAGTGGAAGTGTGGGACGAACAATAACAAACATAGGGAGGGAGCGTGCTTCCAAGCTTTCAATTCACAAGCTGCCCAAGAGAGCTTTAACAGTGGCAGATGCAAGAAATATGGGAGGGATATTCAGCCAGGAACTTAGATGCGCATCCACCAGATTTTCAGTTCAAGTGCTGTTGTACTTCCATATAAGAAAGTACTAAAAAAATAGAGTTGTAGCCGTTGCTGGGTGGCAAAAGTGATGAAACAAGTAGCTATTGCTGGGCAACTACATTGAATTTGAGATTTATCTAATCCGTGCCTCCCAGAATTGCACTTGTCAAACTTTTATTAACCAAAGACTTAAAACATTGATATCTTGATTGCGCACTGACATCACAAAACTGGCGAGATCCAACAAACAGATTCAAAACTAGAAGCCAAGTACTGTTCCACCACTAACCGAACGATGCACCTGCTACGTCGTTTTAAAACCAAGCCAGAGGTTACAATAGCATATCCGTGATATGGATTCTACACAAAACAGAGAGAGAGAGAGAGAGAATCTTCAATATGCAATAAGACCTAAAAGCGGAGCAACGCTGTGCAGGAAATGGTTAAAAGGTTGAACTGAACACGTAACTAGAATGAGTTACACTACGATTTTATGTACATCAGCAGAAGTCCACACACAGTAGCACTCCCCTAATGCTTCTACTGTCTTGTTAAACAAGAGACAATGAACCCATCACCATGATAGCTACAGCTTGATGATAATAGTTACACGAAATACAATGAGCGGGGTCTACGAGCCCGTCTGCATGGTCTGGTCTCCCCTGTGGAAACCATAGGCTGTTAATTACCATATCATTCTTTGGAATGAAACAAACCGAAATTATTAAAATTGTCAAACATGAACCTCCCAGCAACTACAAGGATATTAAGTTGGCCAAGCAAATCATTTGTGACAAACCACAGGCGTGCAAGACCTTTAACATCCGTGCTCAAAACATTGACATAACTACCAAAAAGTTTATGATATGCGTGATTTACAAATAGCATTTACAAATCCAGAAGCACCTGAGTTGTGGCCTATCACATGGTTAAAACACATACCCATACGCAAGGCATCTTCTGGCTCAGAAAAGCGTCAATGTAAGTTCCTTCATGGCTTTTCTTGGCTACTGTATTTGAAATAGATTCAATCCTCACAGCCACCCAATTGGTTAGGGTCCCCCATGCACAAGTACAAACTAGTTGCTATGGATTTGGCACCTCAAATTCCAAAATTTCAACTCCGTCCTGATGATGTTCTATGTCAAGTCCGCATGGAACTATATGCTCTGTTCTCAACCAACTAATCTAACCTACTGACTAGTTGCATTATGATGGTGCAAGCGCTTTAGATGAATTGATAATGATAACGATAGTTAAAGAAGCAGCGAGAATGATTAGTGAGCAACAAAGAAGAAAAGAGGCGATAGTAAATGTACATCATGGAGATGGACAATGCTGTGAAACAAGACGTATAGATCATTTAGCCATGACTCATGCCGATACCACATGGTGACTACTTAAAAGCAAAAGAAGTCATGGTATAATGAGAATTTACTTTAAACAATAAATAAAAGAAAAAGTTTTTCAGAGTAAAGCTCATTTTACAACTTGGCTGGTGGTGCATGTTTTTCTAATGGAAGATGGGGTTTGCCTTTTGGTGTGGCACTGGGCAATGTAGTAAAATTGTATCGTATGATACGATTTTATCGTATATCATACGAGAATACGGTACAATACATGCACACATATCACAATAAGCGATTTATCATATTGTATCATATCGTATCGTATGATACGAGGCTGTCTTATGCCGTATTGTATGATATGACCCGTATCGTATCAGTCAATGATGATTTTTTGGTATAAAATCCAAGAATCCGAAGTTGCAAAAATCAATTATGCTTTTTCCCAAACCCTTTTCACGTCATTCTCTTGCACCAAAATCTTTTTCTCATCCTTGTTCTTATTGATTTTGTGGTTTATTCACAAGATTCTCAAGTTTTTCACCAAATTCAACTCCCCGTCACTAAGGCTTTTGTCAAATTCATGACATACCCTTTACTTTTGCATTCAACCCAATTCTTCACTTGAAAAATTTAGAAGATTCTTGACCTCTAAAAAGTTTTTTTCTTCTTATTGATTGTTCACTCTCATTTTAATGGCCTCCGACCGGATTGATCCAACATGAAAATATTACACCCCAGTGTACGAAGGGAATAAGCTTGTGAACAAGTGCATGTTTTGCTATGCAATAATATATATATTTCTCGTATGAAACACTATCATGTGGGAACAAACAAGGATGCTAGTGCTTGTCCTTGAGTTCTTGAAATAGTTAAGTATGAGATTGAGTAGGTATTGGAGGTTTCGAAAGAGATAAAGAGATTAAGGGTGAGAGAGAGAGCAGAAATAAGTGGTTGGGATATGTTTCAACCGTTTCAAGATGTTCTGAATGGATTTATACTGATGAATTTCATAGTGCAGCTGAGATGAAAGAAAAAACGACTGAAGAGAGAAGGAGAAGACAAGAAAGGAAAAAAAAGTGATAATAGTAGTAGAGTTGACTCTTATTTCACTGTAAGGGCTCCTACTTACCCGTTGCCTCCGAGGGGTACTAGAGGAGGAGTCAGAGTTAGAGGTAGTGAGATGCCTTCAATGTTATAAACTCATTTTCTTTTAAAAGTACGGTGGATGCTATTGTCAATGTGAGATCAGGTTATAAAGTCCTTATTTATCATGATTTGAGGGGTACATTACTGTAGAAATGAGTTGATATTGTTAATGTATGGAGTTATGAATTTGGGGAGTCGTGAAAGGACATGGGATGTAATATGATGGCCGATGGTTGGACAAATGATCAATGTAGGTCTTTGGTGAACTTCTTGGTATATTGTCCCAAGGGAACATTGTTTTTGAAATCATATGACTTGTCCATATTTATAGAATGGCATATAATTTACTCCTTATTTTTGAGAAAGTTGTTGAGGACGTAGGTGTTTCAAATGTTGTTCAATTTATTACTGATAATGCTGCAAATTTTAAAGCAACAAGTAAGATGCTTGAGGCGAACCATTATCCTTAATATGGACTCCATGTGTTGCACATTGCATAGACTTAATGCTCGAAGATTTGAGTGCAATGGATGAAATAAGAGAGACTATAGATGCATGCAAAAATATCACAAAGTTTATTTATAATCATTTTTCTATATTGCCGCCTAGCGACGTGTTTCAGAGCTCAAATGCAGTGATAAATAAGCAAGGGCGACTACATTTTTGTTCGGATGTAGTGAATCAATTGGAGAGAGGGTTCCCACATCATGAACGGGTGTAGGTAAAGAAGTTAGTTTCGCTACATTATCGCCCGAATGTAGTGAATAATTTACAGAGAGAGTCACCACATTTTTAATATGGACGGATATGGGGGGAGGGTAAGGAAGCTAGTTTTTGATAATAAGATTCATATTGGTTCTTGAAATATCGAAACATTATCCGACAAGCTAATAGAGGTTGTAGATACTATCATTCAGAGAATGATTTATATTCTATGTTTACAAGAGATAAAGTGGGTTGGAGAAAAAGCAAAGGAGATAGAGGATACAAGTTTTAAATTATAGTATTCAGGTAAGGAAAATGCTCAAAATGAAGTTGGCATTATCTAAATAAAGATTTAACGGATAGTACAGTAGACATACAACGATATGGTGATCGAATTATGACGTTGAAATTAGAGTTAGGAGTAGAGGTTTTGAATATAGTTTGTTAAAGACAGCTTTGGAAGAGTTAGATAAGGTGATTCAAAGGATTCCAAAAAGGGAGATGATTTGTTTAGGAGGAGAGTTAAATGGACATGTTGGTAAAGAGGCATTAGGATATCAAGGGATTCATGGAAACTTTAGTTTTGGGGATATAAATGAGGAAGGTAGGGAGATTTTAAATTTTGCTATGGCATCAAAGGATTCCAAAAAGGGACATGATTTGTTTAGGAGGAGACTTAAATGGACATGTTGGTAAAGAGGCATTAGGATATCAAGGGATTCATGGAAACCATGGAAACTTTAGTTTTGGGGATATAAATGAGGAAGGTAGGGAGATTTTAAATTTTGCTATGGCATTTGATCTCTTTATAGTCAATGCAATCTTCAAAAAAACGAGACGAACATTTAATTACTTATAAGAGTGGCTTATCACAAACACAAATTGATTACTTTATTTGTAGAAAAAAAGATAGAGCATGTTGTAAAGATTGCAAGGTAATTCTAAGAGAAAGCTTAACCACCCAACATCGACTCTTAGTTATGGATTTACAAATAAAAAAATGGACAAAGAAGAAAAAAGTGCATCGAGCTATTCATACTAAATGGTAGAACCTCATATGCGTGAAAGAAGATATATTTAATCAGAAAGTCCTTTAAGGATATGTTTGGAATTATGTTGGTACACCCTATGACATGTGGAACAATATGGCTATACATATTAGGAAAGTGGCGAAAGATGTGTGAGGTGTATCTAAGGGAGGTGTACCGGCACAAAAAAGAAGCTTGGTGGTAGAGTGAAGTAGTGCAAAATAAGAAGGCAAAGAGGGCATGTTAAAAATTACATTATCCTAAGAAAACTAGTGAAATTTTAGAGGCTTATAAGAAAGCAAAGAAGGAAGCAAAAAAGAACGTGAGTGAAGCAAAAGCTAAAATTTGGGAGGATTTATATAAAAAACTCAACTCAAAAGAGGGTGAAAGAGATATTTTTAGGATAGCTAGGGCTAGAGATCAGAAAACTAAAGATCTTAATTCTCTTAAATGCATAAAAGACGAGGATGAAAAAATTCTAGTGGCAAATGATGATATAAGAAATAGATGGAAAAGCTATTTTTATAAGCTTTTTAATGAAAATAAAGATGTTAGTATTAGCTTAGGAGAGTTAGCCAAATCAGAAAAGTATATAAACCATAATTTTTACCAACGTATCCAAAAGAATGAAGTCAAAGAGGCTATTATATGAAGGGTGGTAAAGCGGTAGGACCAAACAATATTCCTATAGAAGTTTAAAAAATACTAAGAGAAATAGGAATCACTTGGCTTACAAGACTATTTAATGAAATATGGAGAAACCAAAAGATACCCGAGTAATGGAGAGCGAGTGAGTACACTTATACCCTACCCGTATATAAGAACAATGGAGACATTCAGAATTGTGCGAATTATCGAGGTATCAAGTTAATTAGTCATACTATGAAATTATGGGAAAGAATTATCGAATGTAGGTTAAGACAAGTATCAAGTACAACAGAGAACCAATTTGGATTCATGCCAGGCTAATCTATTGTTGAAGCGATTCACCTTTTGAGACGTCTTATAGAATATTTTAGAACAAAAAAGAAAGATCTTCATATGATATTTATTGATTTAAAAAAAGTTTATGATAGGGTACCGAGGGAGGTTCTTCGAAGAACCTTGGAAAAAAGAGGTATCCCATTGACATACATTAACCTTAGATGCACAATCATGCAAAAACATGTGTGAGGACTCATGAAGGAATGACAAACTTCTTTGAAGTTAATATTGGGTTACATCAAGGATCAACTTTAAGTCCATACTTATTTATAATGGTGATTGATGAGTTAACAAAACATATTCAAGATGAAGCGCCTTGGTGTATGTTATTTGCAGATGACATTAATAGAAAATTGGAACTATGGAGAGAAGCATTAAAAAGCAAAGGCCTCCAACTTAGTAGAACAAAGACAGAATATATGGAATGTAAGTTTATCATTTGGTTACTTCAGAGGACATAAAAATTAAAATTGACACAAAATGCATCCTCCACAAGGAAGGTTTTAAATACCTAGGATCAATTTTTCAGAGTGATGGAAGAATTGATGGAGATGTTATGCATAGAATTAATGTTGGTTGGTTAAAATGGAGAGTGATGGAAGAATTGAGGGAGATGTTACACATAGAATTAATGCTGGTTGGTTAAAATGGAGAGGAGCATAAGGTATTCTTTGTGATAAGAAGATACCATTAAAGTTAAAAGGTAAATATTATAGAGCAGCAATTAGGCCTCCCATGTTTTATGGTTATGAGTGTTGGGCAATTAATCATCAAAAGACGTCTGTGACAGAAATGAAGATGTTGAGATGGATGAGTGGTCATACAAAAAAAGACCGCATACATAATGAGGTTATTAGAAACAAATAAAATGAGAGAACATCGTTTAAGATGGTTTGGACATATAGAAAGAAGATCAAAAGAACCTGTAAGAAGGTTAGAAAAACTAAATTTAAAAAGTATTAAAAGAGGTAGAGGACGACCACAAAAGTGTTAGAAAGAAACAATAAAGAATGATCTAGCTTATTGGGAGTTAACAGCTAACATGGCACATGATAGGGATCTGTGGAAACAAAGAATCCAGGTAGCCGACCCCGTCTAGTATGGAAAAAGGCTTAGTTGTTGTTGTAGTTGTTGTTGTTGGTTAAAATGGAGAGTAGCATCAGGTATTCTTTGTGATAAGAAAATACCATTAAAGTTAAAAGGTAAATATTATAGAGCAACAATTAGACCTGCCATGTTTTATGGTTCTAAGTGTTGGGCAATTAACCATCAATATCTACAAAAGATGTCTGTGACATATAGAGCAACAATTAGACCTGCCATGTTTTATGGTTCTAAGTGTTGGGCAATTAACCATCAATATCTACAAAAGATGTCTGTGACAGAAATAAAGATGTTGAGATGGATGAGTGGTCATTATAAGAAAATACCATATACATAATGAGGTTATTAGAAACAAATTAGGAGTGGCATCAATAGAGGATAAAATGAGAGAACATCGTTTAAGATGGTTTGGACATATAGAAAGAAGATTAGAAGAAGAACATGTAAGAAGGTATGATAAACTAAATTTAGAAAGTATTAAAAAAGGTGAGGACTACCACAAAAGTGTTGGAAGAAACAATAAAAAATAACCTAGCTTATTGTGAATTAACTGCTAACATCGCACATGATAGAGCTCTATGGAAACAAAGCATCCATGTAGCCGACCCCATCTAGTATAGGAAAAGGCGTTATTGCATTTGACAAAGAATATAAGGAATGTAAGTTTCATTTGGTTACTTCAGAAGACATAGAAATTAAAATTGACACACATTGCAACCCCAAAAAGGAAGTTATAAATACCTAGACCCAAAAAGGAAGTTTTAAATACATAGAAATCTTTTCTCCCGAATGTAGTGAATCAATTGCAGAGAGGGTTCCCACATCATGGACGGGTGTGGGTAAAGAAGTTAGTCCCGCTACAATGCCGCCCGAATGTAGTGAAAAATTTTCAGAGAGGGTCTCTGCATTTTGATTATGGACGGATGTGGGAGGTAAGGAAGCTAGTCCTAGATAATAAGATTTGTATTGGTTCTTGGAATATCGAAACATTATCGGGTAAGCTAATGGAGGTGGTAGATACTATGATTCGGAAAAAGATTCATATTCTATGTTTACAAGAGACAAAATGGGTTGGAGAAAAAGCAAAGGAGATAGAGGATACAGGTTTTAAATTATGGTACTCAGGTAAAGAAAATGCCCGAAACGGAGTTGGTATTATCATAAATAAAGATTTAAAGGAGAGTGTAGTAGACATACAACGATATGGTGACCGAATCATGACATTGAAATTAGTGTTAGGAGTAGAGGTTTTGAATATAGTTTGTGCTTACGCACCCCAAGTAGGACTAGAAGATAGTATAAAGACAGTTTTTTGGGAAGAGTTAGATAAGGTGTTTCAAAAGATTCCACAAAGGGAGATGATTTGTTTAGGAGGAGATTTAAATGGACATGTCGGTAAAGAGGCATTAGGATATCAAGGGATTCATGGAAACTTTGGTTATGGGGATATAAACGAGGAAGGTAGGGAGATTTTAAATTTTGCTATGTCATTTGATCTCTTTATAGTTAATACAATCTTCAAAAAACGAGATGAACATTTAATTACTTATAAGAGTGGCTTATCACAAACACAAATTGATTACTTTATTTGTCGAAAAAAAGATAGAGCGTGTTGTAAAGATTGTAAGGTAATTCCAGGAGAAAGCTTAACCACCCAACATCGACTTTTAGTTATGGATTTACAAATAAAAAAGTGGACAAAGAAGAAAAGAGTGCATCGAGCTATTCGGACTAAATGGTGAAACCTCAAAAGCGAGAAAGAAGATATATTTAAACAGAAAGTCCTTCAAGGAGATGTTTGGAATTATGTTAGTACACCCTGTAATATGTGGAAGAATATGGCTATACATATTAGGAAAGTGGTGAAAGATGTGTTAGGGGTATCTAAGGGAGGTGTACCGGCACAAAAAGAAGCTTGGTGGTGGAGTGAAGTAGTACAAAATAAAATCAAGGCAAAGAGGGCATGTTACAAATTACATTATGCTAAGAAAACTAGTGAAACTTTAGAAGCTTATAAGAAAGCAAAAAAGGAAGCGAAAAAGGCCGTTAGTGAAGCAAAAGCTAAGATTTGGGATGACTTATATAAAAAACTCAACTCAAAAGAGGGTGAAAGAGATATTTTTAGGATAGCGAGGGCTAGAGATAAGAAAACTAAAGATCTTAATTATGTTAGATGCATAAAAGACGAGGATGAAAAAATTCTAGTGGCAAATGATGATATAAGAAATAGATGGAAAAACTATTTTTATAATCTTTTTAATGAAAATAAAGATGTTAGTATTAGTTTAGGAGATTTAGCCAAGTCAGAAAAGTATATAAACCACAATTTCTACCGACGTATTCAAAAGAATGAAGTCAAAGAGGCTCTTAAACATATGAAGAGTGGTAAATCGGTAGGACCAGATAATATTCCTATAGAAGTTTGGAAAATACTAGGAGAAATACGAATCACTTGGCTCACAAGACTATTTAATGAAATATGGAAAAACCAAAAGATGCCCGAGGAATGGAGAGCAAGTACACTTATACCCATATATAAGAACAAGGGAGACATTCAAAATTGTGCGAATTATCGAGGTATCAAGTTAATGAGTCACACTATGAAATTATGGGAAAGAATTATCGAACGTAGGTTAAGACAAGTATCAAGTACAACAGAGAACCAATTTGGATTTATGCCAGGTAGATCTACTATTGAAGCGATTCACCTTTTGAGACGTCTTATGGAACATTTTAGAGCAAAAAAGAAAGACCTTCACATGATATTTATTGATCTAGAAAAAGCTTATGATAGGGTACCGAGGGAGGTTCTTTAGAGAACTTTGGAAAAAAGAGGTATCTCATTGACATATATTAACCTTATAAGAGACATGTATGATGGTGCAAAAACATGTGTGAGGACTCATGAAGGAACGACAGACTTCTTTGAAGTTAATATTGGGTTACATCAAGGATCAACTTTAAGTCCATACTTATTTATAACGGTGATGGATGAGTTAACAAAACATATTCAAGATGAAGTACCTTGGTGTATGTTATTTGCAGATGACATTGTATTAGTGGAGGAGTCTAAGGAAAAAGTTAATAGAAAATTGGAACTATGGAGAGAAACATTAGAAAACAAAGGCCTCCAACTTAGTAGAACAAAGACAGAATATATGGAATGTAAGTTTGATCATTTGGCTACTTTAGAGGACATAGAAATTAAAATTGGCACACATTGCATTCCCCAAAAGGAAACTTTTAAATACCTAGGGTCAATTTTTCAAAGTGATGGAAGAATTGATGGAGATGTTACACATAGAATTAATGCTGGTTGGTTAAAATGGAGAGGAGCATCAGGTATTCTTTGTGATAAGAAGATACCATTAAAATTAAAAGGTAAATATTATAGAGCAGCAGTTAGGCCTGCCATGTTTTATGGTTCTGAGTGTTGGGCAGTTAATCATCAACATGTACAAAAGATGTCTGTGACAGAAATGAAGATGTTGAGATGGATGAGTGGTCATACAAGAAAAGACCGTATACATAATGAGGTTATTAGAAACAAATTAGGAGTGACACCAATAAAGGATAAAATGAGAGAATATCGTTTAAGATGGTTTGGACATATAGAAAGAAGATCAAAAGAAGAACCTGTAAGAAGGTTAGAAAAACTAAATTTGGAAAGTATTAAAAGAGGTAGAGGACGACCACAAAAGTGTTGGAAAGAAACAATAAAGAATGATCTAGCTTATTGTGAGTTAACTGCTAACATGGCACACGATAGAGATCTGTGGAAACAAATAATCCATGTAGCCGACCCCGTCTAGTATGGGAAAAGGCTTAGTTGTTGTTGATGGAAGAATTGATGGAGATGTTACGCATATAGTTAATGCTGGTTGGTTAAAATGGAGAGGAGCATCAGGTATTCTTTGTGATAAGAAGATACCATTAAAGTTAAAAGGTAAATATTATAGAGCAGCAATTAGACCTGCCATGTTTTATGGTTATGAGTGTTGGGTAGTTAATCATTAACATGTACAAAAGATGTCTGTGATAGAAATGAAGATGTTGAGATGGATGAGTCCATATACATAATGAGGTTATTAGAAACAAATTAGGAGTGGCACCAATAGAGGATAAAATGAGAGAATATCGTTTAAGATGGTTTGGACATATAGAAAGAAGATCAAAAGAAGAATCGGTAAGAAGGTATGAAAAACTAGATTTTGAAAGTATTAAAAGAGGTAGAGGACGACCACAAAAGTATTGGAAAGAAACAATAAAGAATGATCTAGCTTATTGTGAGTTAATTGCTAACATGGCACATGATAGGGCTATGTGAAAACAAAGAATTGATGTAGTTGACCCCATCTACTATGGGAAAAGGCTTAGTTGTTGTATTCTTCTATATTGCATTTGATGTGAATCCATACATGTAGAAGAAAATTGATTAGGCCTTCATTGACAATATTTGCTACAAATGTCATTACTGTGCAAAGTTTTATCATACAGAAAAATGCATTGAAAAAATGTTTGCATGTGATAAATGGGGCTCTATTAGTTGGTCAAGAAAGAGTGAGGGAATTATTGTGGTAGATGTTTTTTAATGGTGATTTTTGAAAAATTATAATAATTTTTTTAGGATGATTGTACCTTTAGTTAAAGGTAACGAAAATGATGGACAATGAAGATAAGTATGTTATGCCTTATATATATACATATATATATATATATGATACTATGAGTAACGCCAAATGATCACTTCAAAAAAATATTTGGAAGATAATTTATGCATGCTAGAACCACCAAATCCATCTGTATATTTTCTTAACCTTTCTATTCAATTTTCTCCCAACTTTATAGATGACGAAGTGAAAAGGGTATATTGAATGCAATTGACCTTCTACAAGATTCATCTACAAGTTGCAATATCCATTTAAAGTTAAGCAAGCATATACATAGTTTTGGAGATTTTGGAAGGCCCATTGCAATCCAAGTCCGGTCCTAAATGTGACGGAGTATTTATGTTTTTTATTGATATTCATTTAAGTTATCAATTGATTGACTTTAAGTATTTCTTATTATTCATTATTATGTTTTATTTTAGATGAATGATGAACTCACTTTGATATAGATGCACCAGACTTGTCAAGTTTTGCTCAACGTATATTGATTCAAACATGCAGTTCGAGTGGGTGCGAGAGAAATTAGAGTTTTTTCGAATGTATTCACAAAAAAAAAGAAACAAACTGGAGCATGCTCGACTGTGTGATTTGGTATACATTGCATATAACATGAAGTTAAGGTAAAGGTAACAATTTTAAAAATATGTATTGTTGCCCCTTAGTTCTTTCTTATTAATAATGAATGATTGATAACTATATTGCATTTGATATTCTTGATAATATGGAATGTACATACAACGTCGATAGATAGTATTATGAGACTCAAGTGCTAGTGAAAAGCAATGTTATCCACATCACACCATATCGTAAGCCCAGGGACCTTGGCCGAACAGAAACCCTCATTTTTGTGAGTTTATAAGGTTTGTTCATGGCTCCCTAGCCTTCCTCCGGTGACTCTCCCCCTCCTTGTTATTCAACGCTCCCAAAAAAGTGTTCTACGGTGTCCGCGCAGGTTTCCTAACTCGGATTGTGGTATATTTTGAATGTTTTTCAGAATTTTTTTCTTTGTATTTATTATTTTTTGGTGTTATTTATGCTTTTCTTTTTTTGAATGACAAAATATGAAGTTATTAAGTGCATGGATATGATTTTTATAGCATTCATGAAGTAGGAGACACTCTATTTGAGTGTTATGTGAAGATTGGGGATTTATAGAGTGCTTTTATTTTCAGGTTTTTTATTGAATTGAAGTGAACAATTGAGATGCCAAGAAGGGGTGTTAGGGACTCCCAATCTTGGTCTGATGATCCGGCATGGCATGCGGTACAACACTTGAGGGTTCCAGATTAAAGATCATATGTTTGTTTTATGAGAAGGTGATTAGTGGTGGAATTTCACGATTGAAACACCACCTAACAAGGACTACGAAAGAAGTTGCTCCTTGCACGGGCAAAGTTAGAAGTTTGTCAGAAGGCATTAAATGGCAATGTCTTCAAAATGATTGAGAACATATGAGGAGACAACAAAAAGATGATATAGGGATGTTTGAGGAAGATGATGACGTTATTGGATTGACTAATAGTATTCTTTCATATTCTAGAACAGAGATTGGTATTAGTAGTTATCATTTATCAAATAGGGGAAAGAGGATTGCGGAAGATTTTGCAAGTAGAAGTGGTAGAAGAGGAAGCTCAGGAAGGATTAGAGAAAAAGATTCTTCTAGCATACATTCATTTTTTCTTCCTAGCACTACACATGGTGCTCAACTTGGAATTCATGCTGCTATGACTTCAGAACAACCGCATGATCAGGCAAACCTTGTAGTGGACAGATGATTTTATGATACATGCATTCCATTTAATGCAACAAACAATTTTGATTTTCAAGCAATGACAGATGCAATTGCTAATATTGGTCTAGGATACAAGATGCCCTCTTATTAGAAGTTGAAAGAAAAGTTATTAGATAAGACCGTCGTTGAAGTGCAAGAATATTGTTCGACTTTAAGAGAGTCATCAAAGGAGACATGATGCACTATCATGGGCAGACGGATGGACAGATAGGCAAAAAAGGACCTTCTTAAACTTTCTTATCTACTGTCCTAAAGGATTTATGTTTTTGAGATCTCTAGACATGTCAGAGGAGAGGCACATTGTAGAGATCCTAAAGAAGAGTTTGATAAAGTGATATGCGAGGTTGGACTAGAGATTATAGCCAAATTCATTATAGATAATACCGCTAACTATAAAGCTGCTGAAAAGGAGTTAGCAGATACTTATGGGACTTGCTATTGGACACCATGCGCAACCCATTGTTTAGATCTCATCCTTGAGGATATTGGTGAGATGGATGAGATAAAGGCAGCAACTGAGTGTTGCCAAGATATCACCAAATTTATCTACAACCATGTCTTTGTATTGTGTATGATGAGGAGATATACAGATGGTGCAGAGCTTTTTCGTACAACTACAACTCGGTTTGCAACTAATTTCTTATCTGTACAGAGTATTGTGAGACAGAAGCAAGCCTTCAAGAGAATGTTCTTCTCAGATGAGTAGCAACAATTTATAGAGTTGCCTCAAAATAAAAGAAATAGAAAGTTGAATAAGATTTCAGAGACAGTCTTCAAGAGTACATTTTGGAATGTATGTGTTAGACTGTTGAGGATTACATGTCCTTTAGTGAACGTTTTGAGATTGCCTGATAGCGAGGAGAAAGAAACCATCTATGGGCTACCTTTATGAAGTCATGGATAAAGCAAAAGAAGCCATTAGAAATAATTTTAATGGAAAAAAGAGAGATTATGAGCCTGTGTAGAAAATTATAAATAATAGATGAAACAAACAATTACATCAGCCTATTCATGCAGCAACATATTATCTAAACCCAACATTCAGGTACTAAGCAAGCTTCAAAAGGGATGGTGAGGTGAATCGAGGTATCATTGATTATATAGATAGATTAGTCCCTGATGAGAGTAGAGCAGATGCTATACATTTTGAGATAGAGATCTATGATAATGCTCTTTTTCCTGTAGCAATTCGTAACTGCACTAATATGCGCCCAGGTAAATTGTTTATCTTCATATTTAAGTTTCTTACATCTTATATTATTGTGGATTAAGTCTCTAATGTTTGCCTTTTTCTACATAAGTTTGGTGGAATAGGTTTGAAAGTGATTGCCCACACCCTAGAGATTTTGCAGTAAGAGTTCTAAGCCAAACCTGTAGTGCAACGGGTTGTGAAAGGAATTGGAGTGTCTTACATCCATACAAAAAAGCACAACAAGTTGGAACATAAGCAGCTCAATGACTTAATTTTCATTCGTTGTAACATGCGGTTTCGCCAAAGGTAATCTTATATTAATTAGTACTTAAAGATTCAATTCAATATTTTGTTTGACTTTAATTGTTAATTTTATTTACTAATTACTTTTCTTTCTTTCTTATAGGTAATTAAAAAAGGTTAATAGAGAAGAAAGCCAATTTGATCCAATAAGTTTGGATAATTTTGATATATTAGAAGACTGGATTATTAAAGATAACGAAAAAAATGCCCTCCTAACTGAAGAAGACATTACATTGATTAATTTGGAAGGAGCGCAACAACATTATCAAGGAGATCAAGATTTTGATTTTGAAGTAGAAGGTGATGAGGATCTTAAACAAGGAGAAGATGAAGATTATTTAGTTGATGATCCTGATTACAATATGTAAATGTAAATGTATTTCATTTTTTGCTTCAAAATATGTAATTTTTTTTCAATTGTTCAATAGTGAATGATCAATATGTACTAAACTTTGCATTATATGAATTCTTTGCAATTATCAGATTTTTTCTAATTTTTTTGGATTTTTTTTATTTTTTCTTATTCTTTTAAGATTTTTACTATTTTTTTAATATTAAAGTACGATACGATATGCCCGTATCGTGGACCAAAACTATACACAATATGATACGCATCGAACAACATTGGTTGGATCACATTCACATAACAAAAACTTATTGCTAGTCCATGATGATGCGATAGAAGCCCCTTTGTTTTCTTATTCATAAAACAACAAAACTAAATTTCATTTCTCAAGATACTCAAAAAGCCAAAATCATTAAAACTTAGGAATCACTAGTAGCATCTATTAACTTCTTAAGATACCCCAAAATCATTAAAACTTAGATAAGATGGGCACCTGTCCAACTTCTCAAATATTCAGGCACATCAACAACAAAACTGTGTATTCTTTCTCGCAATCAGATCCATAGAATCATAAGATGAGCTCCAAAAGTCAAAGACCAAGAAGCTTTTGATGGAAACAATTTTGAACATCTCATCATCGAGCAGGGGAAGTCCATCAAAAACTGTAATTGAAGGGGAAGTGAGTTTGACAGCACCAATGCCTGCTAGTCTAAAGATGGTATCTATAGAAGAAGAAAGGGAAAAAATTGAGTGGTAAGTTCGCACTCTTCCCCATCGCTGATGAAGTGTTAGTAGTGATATTGCAGATTGAGCAGTACCAGTATTGCACATACCATATCATATCATATGAAACGTAACAAAATCTACCAGTGATGATTTAGGATACAGTTCATCATCATATTACAGATCACACTTATATCCTAACATATGTTGTATCATAAAATATAAGGGTGTATTATACTGTACAGTATAGTAGATATGAGATTTTTTTTTTAAGATTATAACATTCTGATACCTACAATATCATTGTGAAATGGGTTGTGCATCAATACAACACCAAGAAGTACACTACCATTGAAAAAAAAAAATATGCTACCTAATCTAACAGAATACCCAAAAGTATGTCCAATACATAAATGTGATTAACTTTAAACACCAAAACCAAGTTCATGATAGAGTTGCAAAATTTAATGCAACAATAATACATATCTAAGCAACCAAAGTCATTGTCAAGCTGCCAACCTAAGCCAAGGATTCAAAAAGAAAGATAAATGTATTTCATATAACATCAAGAAGTAAAAATGTACAACAAATATGCAAAGAGGAAAGAAAAATAAATAAATGAGAAAGAAAAGGGGACAAAAAAAGAAGAGGTGGAAGAAGAGACAAGTGGAAAAGTAAAAGAAAGGGCAAAAGAGAAAGGATAAAAAAAGAGAGGTACAAGAAGAGGCAGAAGGAACCACAAAATGGTGCCTGCATTATCATTTAGGGGCCCAGATAGCCATATAGAGCGATATTGAAGTCACTAAGGCATGCTATTAATAGAACTGTTGAAGACCCAAGCAGCAAAGTATACAAGACAAGTAAAACCATAAGAAGTCACTATTGCACCAATGAGGATCTCACAACTTGATCAAAATTCATGTCTGACAATAAAGGAAGTGTATGCACCTCCTAAGAAATAAGAGCATACCACACGTCAAAACAAGAAGTGTTTTACTGAACATTAGAAAAGAAATGACCTTCTTGTGACTTTGTAGGTCATCATGTGTAAAAGTTGTACATTCATGAATGTCAAAGCACACAACATAAAATCTAAGGCATTCCTATGTCGTGAAAAAGCATATCAGTGCCCATTGAAGCGACTCTAAGTGTCATCTATAATGCATCAAAAGCAAAATAGCAACATAAAGCATCAATAACGTTATATCACATATCCCACAAAAATAAGTAAATGAAAATAACACGTTAAAAAATTATGTATACATATCTACATACATACATAAATACGTACATATATATATACGTGAATATGTGTGTATCATTCATACATACATATATATATATGTATCCAAGAATATATAAATATATATGTATATATGTGTATATTTGTATACATATATGTATTGGAAATGCATGTTTTATATTATGGTATTCAGGTAAAACGAAGGCTCGCAATGGAGTTGGTATTGTTATTCACAAGGATTAAAGGACAGTTTAGTGGAGGTAAAACGGTATGACAATCGAATTATGATGGTAAAGTTAACTTTAGAAGTAAATATTTTGAATATTATGTGTGCTTATGCGCCCCAAGTATGGACTGAAAAAAAGCATGAAGAAGACATTACTGAAAGAGTTAAATAAGACAATAAAAAAAGTATCTTACAAATTAAAAAAAAGTCAGCCTAGGAGGTGATTTAAATGGATGTACAGGTAAAATGGCATTATGATACTAAGGTTCATGGAAATTTTGGCTTTAAGAGCAAAATAACGAAGGAAAGGAAATTCTTAATGTTGTTATGATATATGATCTCTTTATAATGACCACATTTTTAAGAAATGAGATAAGCATTTGATTAACTTAAAAGAGTGGTTTGTCTAACAATGATTATTTTGCTTAGAAGAGAAGAGAAGAGAAGAGATAGAGCTTACCTACTCAACATCGACTCTTAGTGTTATGGATTTATATATAAAGAAATAAACAAAAAGAATAAGAGTATATAGAATTACACGGACTAAATTGTAAAACCTCAAAAATAATCTAGGTCTATTCAAGGAGAAAGTTTTTAAGGAAATGCTTAAAATTTTATTGGGACTACTACTGAAATGTGGAATTCTATGACAATAAATATTAAAAAAGTAGTAAAAGAAGTGCTAGGAAAGAGTCCAAGGGAAGCGTACCCACAACGAAAAAATCATGTTATTAAATTGTATTACAAAGAAAATAGTACGGAGACTCGGGCAGATTATAAGAAGATAAAGAAAGAAGACAAAAAGAAGTGGTTAGTAAAACAAAAGTTAAAGCTTGGAAAGATTTATAAGAAACTTGATTTAGAAGAAGGTAAAAGATATATTTTTAAGATAGCTAATGGTAGATAAAGGAAAACTGAGATCTTGCCCATGTTAAATGTATAAAAAATAAGGATAAGAAGGTTCTTGTGGCAAGCGAGGATATGAAAAACAAATGAAATGGTTATTTTAATAAGCTTTTGATGAGAGTACATATACTAATATCAGCTTGAAAGAGCAAACCAACTCAAGAGTTGTAAATTCTACCAATACACTAAAAAATAAAGTGAAAGAGGCTCTTGAATTTATGAAATCTAGTAAATCAATAGGACCGAATGATATTTTATTAAGATATAGAAAGTTCTAATAGAGTCAATTGTCAATCATCTTACAAGATCAATTAATGTCATTTGGATGGATAAGAAGATGCCCGAGAAATAGAAGAAGAGTATCATGGTACCTATTTAAAAGAACAAAAGAGATTCAAAATCCTGTAAACTATCGGGATATAAAGTTAATGAGTCATATAATGAAACTATGAGAATGAGTGACTATAATGAAACTATGAGAATGAGTGACTGAAAGAAGGTTGAGACACAAATAACATAAAACCAATTAGGATTCATGCTAGAAAGATCTATTATTGAGGACTGAGGCTATTCACTTGTTGAGGCCTTCAATAAACCTTTAAGCTGTCACACGGGTGCGGGATACGACAAATTTCAAAAATTTTGGGTGCAGCGACACGGCTAGGGTATTATATATAATATTCAAGCTACAACAAGTGAGACATCAATTAACATAAGTATATGACAATAGCAAGTACACAACTTTATATTAAAGCAAAACACATAAACTGTAAACAACTACTAATTTCATCATAATACACAAATCAATCTTCACTATCCGGACCCATTTATCCAAAAAGACCCGAACTTCAAAATCGATACCAGATTTTGAAGCATGGAATATCCACACAAAAGGAAGTGAAGAAGGTTCGCGTTGAGATATTTTTCTACGTTCATCGGCGGAGTTTCATAGGAGATGATGGAAGACAAGCTAAAGAAGCATTTTGGAAACTAAGGTGAGGTAACTCAGGTGGTCATCATGGGAGATAAGAACACGAGTCGACTAAGAGGCTTCAGTTTCATCGTCTTCACGGATTACTCCCTCTTTGATCGGGTTCTCCAGGATAAATACACCATAGACGGTAGAACCGTGAGTTACAATTTTTCTTTTTTGTGCTTTATTTTTTTTGCCATGCCGCACCTACACGGTGTCAGTGTCAGTGTCGGTGTCACACCCGTGTCGAGATCGACACTCCACCTCTTAGAAGTGTCTGTGTGACTTAGCCTTTAAGAGTCAAGAAGAAAAACTTGCACATGGTATTCATTGATAGAAGGCATATGATAGGAAACTAAGAGATGTTCTTTGAAGAAATTTAGAGAAAAATGGTATCCTGAGGCTCATATACATTAAACTTATAAAACATATGTAACGTAGTGCAAAAACATGTGTTAAGACTAATGAAGGGATCACCGATTTCTTTGAAGTTATTATTCAATTACACAGGGTCATCGCTATGCACCTATTCGCTTGATTATGGATGAGTTAATGAAGCACATTCAAGATGAAGCACTTGATATATGTTATTTGTAAATGATATTATATTGATGTATGAATCAAAGGAAGGAATTAACAAGAAACTTGGATTGTGGAGAGAAACATTGGAAACAAAGGGTATTAGACTTAGTAGAATGAAAACATAAATATGGAGTGCAAGTTTCGTAATCCTATTAAAATAGATGATATAGAAGCTAAAATTGGTAGGAATTACATCATTCAAAATGGCAATATAAGTAGTTAAGGTCAGTCTTTCAAAACAATAGAAAAATTGGTGTTGATGTTATACTGCAGATTGGCTAAAATAGAGAGGTGCCTCAGATGGTTTGTGTGATAAGAAAGTATCACTAATGTTGAAAGACGAATATTATGAAATAGCAGTTAAATGAGCAATGTTATAGGTGTTAAGTGTGAGGCAATTAATCATAACACGTGAAAAAGATGTTTATGATGGAAATGAAATTGTTGAAGTGGTTGTACCGTTGTATGGCCTCACAGGAAAAGACCATATCCATACTAAGGTTGTTAGAGAAAATGTTGGGAATCGTGGGATAGCACAGCTAGAAGATTAGATGAGAGAGGCATGTTTAGATGGTTTAAATATGTAGAGAGGCAACCAAATGAAAATCCGGTAAGGTGTGAAAAAATAAAAAGTGAACACCTTAAAATATGGAAAGGAAGACCACAAAGTGATAAAAGGAAACTATTAAATGGCTTTTTCTGGAAATAACTATTGATATCACACAAGATCGAGCACAATCCATGTTGACACCACCTAGTGTGGAAAAAGGCTTGCTTCTTGTTGTTGTTGTTGTGTGTCGTTTATAAAAACTAATTAGCTTTTAAAGGGTCAGGCATAAGCTTCATCTTAAATGTGATCAATTGCTCAAAAACCCCATGCAACACATAATTTCTTAAACATGCAAAGAAACTTACTTCTCATTTCACATGGACACGGTATCCATATTATGTCCGAGGTGAATGTGCTGTATCTGAACCATATGCAGAGGAGCTTTCACTATCTGAATCTGTCCACAGGCAAAATAAGGAAGTATTTAGGGAAAGGTACCATATAGTTCGTGAGAAACAAACTTTTCAAAGGGTCACCAAATATGTGTCAGCACAAGTGGAAACATATTCAACCTCTGCCAATAGAACCACACATAACACAAACACAGACACGCAGACGCAGACGCAGACGCAGACAATAGGATCCATATAGCTATGAGCCTATGACCAGCATTGCCTGCAGTCAGGTGAACTATGTTTAGCATGAAAGGATTTACATACAAGTGGAGAAAAGAAAATTCCCAAGAAAATAGGGCTCTGGAGTAGCCCTATTTTCTTGGGAACACAAAAGAAGTTAATGCCCCAAGCTCACGAGAAAATGCATATAGGTGTGCCACTGATTGCAACCAAGTGACATATGTGTTAGCGAGGAAAAAATCACAAAAACAGATAGAAAAGAAACCAAGTATCCTGTATGGGAATGTAGACTATTTATTGTTCACAATGAGCTACATGAACATGAAACATCAACATGGTATGTTGCAGCAATTAATGTATAAGTAGCAATAATTTTGATCATTTTTTGCCAATAGTATGAACAGTGTCTCACAATACGATACGGGACGTATTGTATCTTGAGAAACCACGATATGATACAAGTAATGTATCACATAATGTGTTATTATTTATAGAGTTCCAATGGTAGGAGTTATTAACGGTTAGAGTCCCAAGCATAAATTTATTAATGGTTAGAATTCCAAAAGTAAGAGTTCTTACCAGTTAGAGTCCTAAGCAAAGATTTATTAACAAGCACATATTTATTAACTGTTTGAATTCCAGGGGTAGGAGTTTTTACCTGTTAGAGTCCTATGCACACATTTATTGAGGGAAGAGTCTCAAGTCTGAGTTATTAGGAAACACATTCCCAAACCAGAAAAAATCAGGAAATTGTTGTGCGGCAATATAGGTGCTTGATACCTTATTAAATAGTTTAAATAAGTCACCTACTACTACTGTTTTGAATCTTTTCATACAATTTCAAACTTATCCTTACTTATTTTTATTCATAATAACCATTCCTTTTTTATCTATTTCTCTTAACTTTTTAATTACGATATACCAAACAACACTGATTTAATCGGTTCAAATATCACTGAAGCATGAAAAAGAAAAACTACAATTTGTCAATGAAATCAGTCCAAATCTTCCACAACCTTGCTAAATCACTCTAAAACATTTATTTAATTACAATAATAATAAATATTAGAAAAGGTTAGTTAGAGGCATTCAAGAATGCCCTTCAGCAGCTACCCAGGTTTCAAGTTTAAAAAGAATTAGAAAATTGGACTACAATCAACCTGCTTTCATGAATCATTCAATCGTTTGTGTGCCAGTATAACTATAGTGGTTACCGCTAGAGGATGATCTAGAATCACTACTGGAGCTACTTGATCTACTGCCACCGCCACCTTGTTTCTTGGCGTCAACAGTTGGTGCAGAAGGGACCGTGTTTTCCTCTACTACAACACCTTCGAGACACGAAACAAGCAGGTTAGCAAATGTAACTACTATAAGATGCACATACAACGAGATTAAATTACCTCTACTACTGCTTGCTAGCGGTGCCTCTTGAACAGGAGCTTGCATCTACCACAAAACCGTTGAAGTCAAAATGATGATTCTCCATAGCATCATTAAAAGAAGCTGTTTGAGAATAAAGAATCAATCACCAAAGCAATTAGAAGCACTCACCTTCTCCGCGAAGATGTGCTCAGATCCAGCTCTGGCTTGGTTCGCAAGTTCAGCTTTCTTCCTATTCTTGCTCAAACTCTTCTTGTAGTTGGTGACAAACCTATCAAGCTCCCAGAGTGTCTCTGTGTCCACGCTATCGATATCCACTTCAATTTCATCATCGTGCTGGCACAGTGTAGAGTTCCTCTTCTTGATAATTTGCACTATGTTGTCCAATTTCTCTGAAGGTAAGTTCTGAAGGTTCATACTCAGTTTTTGCTTTTCTTCATACGTCATGTCACGCTTGTGGGGATCCTTCGCCTTGGGCTTCTTCGGTGCAGGAGTCCTAACACTAGGGACAGCTACAGTCTTCGTTTTCATCTCGGCAGGAACTGTGGTAGACTCCGATCGGTCCAGTACTTTCCTTGGCTCAGGTGGAGTAAGAGAAGGAGAGGGATGACCGTTTTTTATCGTATTAGTGTAACCACCATCGTTCTGTACGTGGGTTAACCTGGAATTCAACCTGTCATCCACGTATTCCGCCTCAACAACCTGCCAACGGTCCTCAAATATCTTCAGTAGCTGCTCTGCCATGATGTGAACATCATGACCCTTGGGATTGTACGTCATGGCATTTCGGAACGTCAATCTCACGTCTGCGGCGAACTCAGTGGGAGACGAATACCAATTGCTATTCAGCCTAGATTTCACAGTACCCAAATCCATGGGGTGTTTGATGATGGCGTGATAGTCATGGAGACCGAGACCCTTCACGTCGACCGGTGTGTTGAACACCCACCCATGTTTGTGCTTCATTAACTTGGTGAGAATCGGCCCGCAATGCTTGAAGGCCTGGCTGGTGGCCTTGTCCGTTGGGACGAACTCCGACTGCCTGGGATTCGAATTGCCGTTTAATTTCAGCTTCTTGTTGCTCTCCGGCGGTGGGAATTTGTCCTTGCCCAAAACGAAATCAGAGTTCCGATAGTACTGGTTAGCCTTTGGCGTCCGTTTCTCCTTCTCCACTAGGTCACTCCCAGCCTGACTATGCTCCAAAGTTGGAAGAGTCAGCTGGCGAAGTGGCGCAGCGGATACTGCCTCTGAATTTGCCTTGTTGACACCGTTACCGGACATCTGCGGGCGGCTGTAGCCGGGATTATCAAGGGAAACTCCACCGGAGTAACCCCTCACCTGCATCTCCCGGGCTTCAAGCCTATTGTAGAAGCTGCGCACCTGCTCCAGCTCGCCAGTGAGTTTTCTACGAAGCTCCCGCATCTCCTGCTTTGTGCTAGACGCCAAGTTGATTGAAACCCTATGCTCGGAGAGAGGGAATCCACCAGCGCTGCCGAGAGCGGTGCCTCCACCAGCTGCACCAGAGCGAGAGACACCGTTTAGGGCAGGATCGCGACTCATAAGGGCGGTTTTGCGACAGAGGTTAGACGAATCGTCGGAGGCGGCCTCAAATCTACCGCTGGCGTGGAGAGAAAAGTTTGCCTCTTCGGTTAGGGTTTGTGAAGGGGCCGCCTTGAGAGATTTGTTGCTTCCTTTCCTCATATAGACCTTGCTTTCTCCCCATCGGTGCCGATTGAACCCCGCGTTCCCGTTGTTATTGTTATTTCCGTTGCCGTCGTTGTCGCCGCTGATCAACGCGCCGGAAGCCATCTATTCACTCTCGGATCCGCAACGCAATCGCCCGCGAGGGGACTCATCAACGGCTTCTGAAGAGAAGACAGACCGACGCAGTAGATCAAGACGACTCAGATGAAGATCAAACCGATTGCTCGACGAAGAATACCAAGAATTGTTGGTGAAAAAATGCGGAAGAAAATCTAGGTAGGGTTTTCGGACTGTCTCTCGCTCGCTCACTTCGGGAGACCTTTCCCCTCTCTCTTTTTCATTCCAAGCCCAAAGACCCTTGCTTTTATCTTTTTCCCTCCTTTCTAAAGGTGTTTCGCGAGAAGGCGGCTCAATATTACGAATATTATATAAATGTGGCTAACTTTTTCGGTTTAATTGGTCCCGTAGTAAGGTCGACATGGTTAAAAAGACCAAAATGCCTTTGTAATTGCTATTTAACGACCACGTAATAGACCCAGATCTCTGCCCATTTGGATCTACGACTGTAAGCGTATGTGGGTCTAGCGGATTGTGTTCTGTTGAACCCAAGCAATTCCCAATAGTTTTTTCACAAACTAAACTCAGTTGGAATGTAAACATATCCTTTTCCTTTATTTACCAATTTCAACCACTAGCATAGTTAGTAATCGTAGTTGTTTTTGGATTCGGATCTGCTCTAACACAAGCAATTGACTCGAATTAATTATTTGACTGAAAGAAGATAAAGTTGTCTTTCTGAGTAAAGGATAATTTGTATCATTTTGTGACTTGCTGTTTTCAAGTGGGGGGAAGTTCAGATAAGTACCTTTTGATATGGTCAAAATACACTGATTTTGTGGCCTTCATTTTTTCACTTGCTGTTTTAGAAATACATCACTTTGGTCCCAGAACTATCAGCCTATGTTTCACGTGGCTGATCAAATATACCACATGACAAGGCTCTTAAGTAGCTTATGAGATTCAATTATATTAAGAATACGATGTGCCGATTACATGGACATGGCGTGTTCGAAATCAGTAGTTCAAATCCAAAACCGAACCGAGTTGAAATCCAGCTGAAGCTAAAACTAACTAAACTGTAACCAAAATTGGAACTCGCGATTCAGAACTACCGGTTTTGATTCTGAAGGTTTTAAAATTGTACACCTCATAGCATTTGTTTTATAAACTTTTAACTTTTGAAGTTTTATGCTTTCTTCCTCGTCCTTCATGAAGCTGCGTGCACCATGTGTTGTGGGCACAGGTTCCACCCTTGCAACCATGTAACCTTTAAAAATCTTCGACGAGCATTAAATGTACCAAGTTTCCATATGCCCCAGTTAATATGAATCTCGTAACATTTTCACATTTATTTGATAGTCGCCAATTGAAGGGAGATGTGTTCTCGATCTTCGTTATGGCTATTACAGCTGCCAAAGCAGCTATTGTTTCTTCGGTATCGTAACAGAAAATCAACTCGTATCAATCAATCCAATTTATTGAATAAATACAATTTTCGTAACCTTTACTATAAAACCAACTCCTACTCCTATTTACGGTCCCTCAAGCAGCATGTATTTGGTTTACCTATAAAATGATAAGAATAGTAGGCTGAGCACATCAACATATGCCCAAAATACGTGAATACTCTGTAAGTCAAGTAGTCGACGAATCATCACTCAAAAAGAAGCACTCCAAGGGATGTAGCAGAAGATGGTGGATCGGCAGATCGGAATTCAGTCGAAACTCTCTTGCTGCAGGTTGCGCAACAATTGGCCACCTTGCAACATAACCAAGAGCAGATGCAAACCAGCGAAGATCGCTATTAAGAGAGTTGGGAAAGAATCAATTTACAACTCCTTACGTTCCGTGAACAACAGCAAAAAGTTGACCAACTCGAGGCTGAAATGAGAAGCCTACGAGAATCGAGACAATCCGATACAACCAGTCCATGTAATGCTCCTGCTACTGTTGCAATTCTAGCGCTACAGATTAAAGTGCGGGAGCCAAAAGCTTTTGTAGGCAAACAAGACCGCAAACTGATGTGGAATTGCAAAACATGAGTGAGGATGATAAGTTGTTTTACTTCGAAGGTGAATTGCGGTCATAAGCTCAAACTGAGTTAACGCGAAGAAAAGCTATGATAGTTGTAGACGATGACAGGAGTGACCTCTACAAAGACATGAGGCAACGTTTTCTGCTCCTCGCTCCTGTTACACAGCAACAGCAGCAACAACAAAACCTGCCTGCTTCTTTTTTATGAGCAATGGAATCACACAAACAAGTAAGGGTTTTGTCTTTTTCGGTTTCCACACTGTCAATTTTTAAGAAGGTTTCTTTGTTGTTTTTCACTCTATTTTTTCTGTGTGTGTTACTCTATTTATAGAGTAGCACTTGCTCTTTCTCTCTCGGGTTTTCTGGCTGGGCTTTCTATTAGCTTTCTATATTACAGCCTTATCTAAGATTAGTGGTGTAACTTTCACTACAGATAATGGTTGAATGGTCAATCCAGCTATTTCTGTGATAAGGTTGCTGAGAATGGCCACATTTGCATTACATCTCTCACTTAGTCATTCTAGTCAAATTAACTAACATACTGGTTTCCCTCTCACTTTTATGGGGTTTTCCTAATAATATCATTTCATTATTGCTATTACAATCATCACCCGTTGCGTGACTTTTTACCTACACAACAATAAAAATATCTCAAACTCATGCTTATAACATGTTTTGAGAAATAATCCTTTGTTATGCCTTTAGTTAAGAGACCTTCCAACATATCATGAGTTGGCATGTATAAGATGGATATTTCCTTTCTCATAACCATATCATGAACATAGTGGTATTTTACCATTATATGCTTGCTTTTAGAGTTGTCAACTCAACTCTTGATTAGAGTAATTGTTGTATTATTGTCATAGTAAATAACAATTAGCTCGTCGCCTATTTATAACTTCAAATCTCATATAAAGTGGCTTATCTAAACGATACTCATTGCAGCAATACAGCAAGCCACATACTCAGCTTCTTGTGTATATAATGCTACACAATCCTGTTTCTTATATGCCCAAGAAATAACTCTACCTCCAAATAAGAATATTTATTCCGAGGTTGATTTATTGTTACAAAATCAACATCTAAGTATCCTATCACTTTCAATTCATCTGCTTGAAAATACAATTTCAAGTCTTTTATTCTTTTGAGATATCTTAAAATCCTTTTTATAGCTATTCAATGTTGTCATGTAAGATTACTTTGATATCTACTCACAAGACCAACAACAAAACTGATATCAAGTCTTATACACAGTATACATCAAGCTATTCACCGGGACTATCAACCTTACTCAATTTGACCCCTTTTACAACGGGTGTAATAACAGACTTTCATTCACCCATTTTGAACTTCTTGAGGATATAGTTAATATATCTCTCTTGACTATGCATAAGACTTTAGATTCTCTATCTCGAGAAATCTTTGTACCAAGGATATAGGATACCTCCCTCATATCCTTCATTTCAAACCTTAAGTTTAACCATAACTTGGTTTTCACAATCATCTCATTGTCATTCCCGGTTAACAATATGTCATCTATATATAAAGATAAGATAACAAAGTGACTCTTACTGTTCCATACATATACAAAGTAATCAAACTCATTGGTTACAAAACCAAATTCAATAATGACATTTTAAAAAGTCAAATACCATTGGTGAGGTGACTGCTTCAGGTAATATAAAGATTTTCTCAACCTATATACTTTATCTTCTTGGGCTTTAATAATATATCCTTTGAGTTGTTGTATATATATGATTTCATCTAAATCTTCGTTTACAAAAACAGTCTTTACATCTAATTGATGTAAATCTAAATCATAATATGCAGATATTACAAGGATTATTCTGATGGATGCAAATTTTGCAACAGAGAAATATGTTTCAACATAATCTATCCCCTTCTTTTGCAAAAAATCATTTGTAACCAATCTCACTTTAAACTTGTTGATTGAACCATCGATCATATATTTCTTTTTTAGAACCCATTTAGAACCTATGACTTTCCTTTCTTTTGGCAAATCAGTCAGTTTTGAGACTTGGTTTTTCTCAATGAATTAAATTTTCTCATCCATGGCTTTCTCCAGCGTAAAACTTCGTCGGATTTTACAACATGCATTACAAAAATTATGAGCATTGCTTTGGGGCGTTCCCGCCTAGCGACGTACTGCAGAGCCCGAATACAGTAAGAAGTAAGCAAGGGCCACTACATTTTCGCCCGAATGTAGTGAATCAATTGTAGAGAGGGTTCTCACATCATGGACGGGTGTGGGTAAAGAAGTTAGTCCCACTACATTGCCGCCCGAATGTAGTGAAAAATTTTCAGAGAGGGTCTCCGCATTTTGATTATGGACAGATGCGGGGGGTAAGGAAGCTAGTCCTAGATAATAAGATTCGTATTGGTTCTTGGAATATCGGAATATTATCGGGTAAGCTAATGGAGGTAGTAGATACTATGATTCGGAGAAAGATTCATATTCTATGTTTACAAGAGACAAAATGGGTTGGAGAAAAAGCAAAGGAGATAGAGGATACAGGTTTTAAATTATGGTACTCAGGTAAAGAAAAGGCTCGAAACGGAGTTGGTATTATCATAAATAAAGATTTAAAGGAGAGTGTAGTAGACATACAACGATATGGTGACCGAATCATGATGTTGAAATTAGTGTTAGGAGCAAAGGTTTTGAATATAGTTTGTGCTTACGCACCCCAAGTAGGACTAGAAGATAGTATAAAGACAGTTTTTTGGGAAGAGTTAGATAAGGTGTTTCAAAAGATTCCACAAAGGGAGATGATTTGTTTAGGAGGAGATTTAAATGGACATGTCGGTAAAGAGGCATTAGGATATCAAGGGATTCATGGAAACTTTGGTTTTGGGGATATAAACGAGGAAGGTAGGGAGATTTTAAATTTTGCTATGTCATTTGATCTCTTTGTAGTCAATACAATCTTCAAAAAACGAGATGAACATTTAATTACTTATAAGAGTGGCTTATCACAAACACAAATTGATTACTTTCTTTATCGAAAAAAAGATAGAGCATGTTGTAAAGATTGTAAGGTAATTCCAGGAGAAAGCTTAACCACCCAACATCGACTTTTAGTTATGGATTTACAAATAAAAAAGTGGACAAAGAAGAAAAGAGTGCATCGAGCTATTCGGACTAAATGGTGGAACCTCAAAAGCAAGAAAGAAGATATATTTAAACAGAAAGTCCTTCAAGGAGATGTTTGGAATTATGTTGGCACACCCTGTAATATGTGAAACAATATGGTTATACATATTAGTAAAGTGGCGAAAGATGTGTTAGGGGTATCTAAGGGAGGTGTACCGACCCAAAAAGAAGCTTGGTGGTGGAGTGAAGTAGTACAAAATAAAATCAAGGCAAAGAAGGCATGTTACAAATTACATTATGCTAAGAAAACTAGTGAAACTTTAGAAGCTTATAAGAAAGCAAAGAAGGAAGCGAAAAAGGCCGTTAGTGAAGCAAAAGCTAAGATTTGGGATGACTTATATAAAAAACTCAACTCAAAAGAGGGTGAAAGAGATATTTTTAGGATAGCTAGGGCTAGAGATAAGAAAACTAAAGATCTTAATTATGTTAGATGCATAAAAGACGAGGAGGAAAAAATTCTAGTGGCAAATGATGATATAAGAAATAGATGGAAAAACTATTTTTATAATCTTTTTAATGAAAATAAAGATGTTAGTATTAGTTTAGGAGATTTAGCCAAGTCAGAAAAGTATATAAACCACAATTTCTACCGACGTATTCAAAAGAATGAAGTCAAAGAGGCTCTTAAACATATGAAGAGTGGTAAATCGGTAGGACGAGATAATATTCCTATAGAAGTTTGGAAAATACTAGGAGAAATAGGAATCACTTGGCTCACAAGGCTATTTAATGAAATATGGAAAAACCAAAAGATGCCCGAGGAATGGAGAACAAGTACACTTATACCCATATATAAGAACAAGGGAGACATTCAAAATTGTGCGAATTATCGAGGTATCAAGTTAATGAGTCATACTATGAAATTATGGGAAGGAATTATCGAACGTAGGTTAAGACAAGTATCAAGTACAACACAGAACCAATTTGGATTTATGCTAGGCAGATCTACTATTGAAGCGATTCACCTTTTGAGACGTCTTATGGAACATTTTAGAGCAAAAAAGAAAGACCTTCACATGATATTTATTGATCTAGAAAAAGCTTATGATAGGGTACCGAGGGAGGTTCTTTGGAAAAAAGAGGTATCCCATTGAAATATATTAACCTTATAAGAGACATGTATGATGGTGCAAAAACAAGTGTGAGGACTCATGAAGGAATGACAGACTTCTTTGAAGTTAATATTGGGTTACATCAAGGATCAACTTTAAGTCCATACTTATTTATAATGGTGATGGATGAGTTAACAAAACATATTCAAGATGAAGTACCTTGGTGTATGTTATTTGCAGATGACATTGTATTAGTGGAGGAGTCTAAGGAAAAAGTTAATAGAAAATTAGAACTATGGAGAGAAACATTAGAAAGCAAAGGCCTCCGACTTAGTAGAACAAAGATAGAATATATGGAATGTAAGTTTGATCATTTGGCTACTTCAGAGGACATAGAAATTAAAATTGGCACACATTGCATTCCCCAAAAGGAAACTTTTAAATACCTAGGGTCAATTTTTCAAAGTGATGGAAGAATTGATGGAGATGTTACACATAGAATTAATGCTGGTTGGTTAAAATGGAGAGGAGCATTAGGTATTCTTTGTGATAAGAAGATACCATTAAAATTAAAAGGTAAATATTATAGAGAAGCAATTAGGCCTGCCATGTTTTATAGTTCTGAGTGTTGGGACAAAAGATGTCTGTGACAGAAATGAAGATGTTGAGATGGATGAGTGGTCATACAAGAAAAGACCGTATACATAATGAGGTTATTAGAAACAAATTAGGAGTGGCACCAATAGAGGATAAAATGAGAGAACATCGTTTAAGATGGTTTGGACATATAGAACGAAGATCAGAAGAAGAACCTGTAAGAAGGGTAGAAAAACTAAATTTGGAAAGTATTAAAAGAGGTAGAGGACGACCACAAAAGTGTTGGAAAGAAACAATAAAGAATAATCTAGCTTATTGGGAGTTAACTGCTAACATGGCACACGATAGGGATCTGTGGAAACAAAGAATCCATGTAGCCGACCCCGTCTAGTATGGGAAAAGGCTTAGTTGTTGTTGTTGTTTGTTGTTGTTGTATCCATGGCTTTCTCCTAGTATGTTGCTTCCGATGAGTTTGTAGCCTCTTGATAAGTCAAGTTATCAATCAACTCATATAAATCTACCGAATTACACACTTCTTCTTAAAGATAAGTGTGATAATCCTTTAAGTAGAATGGTATAACCCTAGGCCATTTATGTCCACTTAAAGTTTTAGTTGTCTCAAGAAGATCTTTTATGGATTCAAACGATGATTGATCTAGGTCTACTAGATCATCAGCATACTCATCATTATTTTTTAAGCTGTCATTCTTAGTATGTTTTAAGAATTCAACATATCTGCTCTCTATCAATCCATGGTCCTTATGATAAAACTGATAACCCTTTCAACCTTTACGATATCCGATGAATATATGTTTTAAGGACATGTTATCTACATTATCTTGTAGACTGATCAAAGATCTTCATATGAGCAATAGATCCCCACCTCTTGAGATGACTTAGATTGGGTTTTCTTTCAAACCACATCTCATATGGTATAGTGAATACAACCTTATATGGTATTCTATTGCTATCTTATCTTAAGACTTTGATTAAATGCCCTAATTGATTTTCGACTTTCTACTTATATTCTTTAAATATTTCAAGTACCTCACATTTATGTGCTAAGAGATATATATGTATATCTCGAGTAGTTATCGATAAAGGTTATGAAATAAACCTTTCCTCGATGTGACCTTACTCTCAAGGGTCCACATAAATTAGTGTGAATGTCTTCTAACAAGGTTGTTGCTCTTGTTTTCTTTTTGAGAAAAACTTTTCTTGTTATTTTTTCTTATATACAAGTTTCACACTTATTGAAAGAGTTTTCCTCAAATCTTGGTAGTAAGTCAAAGTTGGATAATTTTTTAAACTTTCCTAAACTTATATACCCTAGGCGTTTATGCCATACATTCACATCAACATTAAAGGCACAATCAATATAAGCGAAAGAACTTTCATTTTCATTAACTTTCAGCTTCAACAATTTATGTTCTACATCAAATTCTTCAAAGAAAAGTACTCTCCCATGTTTCCCCACAATCACTTTGCAAGGAACAAGCCTTACCTCAAAACCTTTCTTCACTAAGGTAAGGACTGAAACCAGATTGCGCCTTATAGATGACACAATCAATATATTAGTTAATACAACTGGTGTACTTTATACAAAAATTCTAAAGGACCCGGTTTTGAGAACATTTGAGAAAGTATTATTTCCCATGTATACCTGATGTTGTTCTTATTTGTACTCCATTAGATCCATTGCTCTTTCCTTGGTATTTGAGATGTGTCTGGTCGCTCCTAAGTTAATCCACCAACCAATCATCAGGCAGTCCATGTAGAGACATTTTGATATTATGCAGATTATGTCTTGATTTTTTTATTGTCTGTGTTGTTGGTTGTTTCTTTCACTCTTTTTGTTGCAATAATTTCTCTTGTAGTGTCCAATCTTTTTACAACTGAAACACTTGATCCGAGAAACGGTTTCTTGCATTTTCTTAAAAGAATGATCACTCTTTTTGTTATTTTTACCAAACTTTTGTTTGGTTTGTTTCTTCTTTGGTTGGGAAGCTAGACCCTATCTCATCTTGTACTACTAGCAATTTTTTTCCCTGTTTTTACTCATATATTTTTGCTCAATGGCTACTTTTAGGGGCAATTCAAAAATATTGATTTTTGGGCCTAGTCTGAGGACAATGGTGACCATGTTCCATGACAGGAGAAGAATGTTCAATATTATGGATATCTGCATCGGTTCTGGGATGACTAATTTTGCCATAACTAGGCCTCTTGTCATTACTAACATATGGTTTACATGTTCTACCAAATTATCCCCTTCTTTCATTTTGAAGAAATTATATTTTTGTAGTAGCAACTAGACATGCAACTTGGTAATTGTATCGTATTTGGCTATTATAGAATCGAACATCTCTTTCGCAGTCTTCATTTCCTAGAAGACCTTGATGAAGTCATCCTCTATGTATGTTAACATGACAGTTCTTTCTATTGTGTCATCTTTAAGAAATGTTTTATACATTTCTATTTATTGCTCTATTGCGTTTAGCTGTGGTAGATGCAAAGTTTCCTTTAGGACATACTCTACACCTTTAAGTGTTAAAGCAAGTGGTATCCTTCTCTTCCACGTTTTGAAGCTTATACCATTCGACTTTTCAGTCTTTGCCAGTTCTGACACATATTCTAGAGTTTATTTTTTATGTGTTTGTCAATTATAACAATGAAACGGTTTAAAAAGAAAATATTTATCAAGCAATAAAATACAAATAGCATAAATCTAATTAGCATGATGCAGAATATGGCAAAAATAAGCTGATAATAACTCATTTTTAATATAAAAACAAATTGGGATAAATTCATAATTTTTTTCCTCAAAAAAATCCTAGCTTTGTTAATTTCTCAAAACACTAGGCGTAAAATAGTAATTTTATCTGTTTATTCGGTTTTATAATTTTATAAAAAGACAAGGACAAAACAGTAAAATTTTTATTTGGTATTTTTGAAAATTCGTCACTGATCGGGGGTAAATTCATAATTTTTGTCCCATAATTTGAATTTATAATTTTCTCAAAAGGACAAGGATAAATTTGTCTTTTGACATAATGGAAGTTATGTAATAAATTTAACCAAGAAGGGCAGGAAAGTAAATCAATATCTTAATTTTTGATAATTTTCATAAACTGCTAGAGGGCTAAATTGACTTTTTGCCCAAACAAGGGCAAAACAGTCTTTTTACCCAAAAACATCTTGATATTTTCATAATTTTGTCCAGTGACTGTTTGTAATTTTTAAAAACTAGTCGGGATAGAATGAACTTTTCAGTTCGTTGCCAGCGGTTTTCTAAAACTAGGGGCAATTTCGAAAAACCCCTAGTTTAGGCCCACGATTTTTTAATGCATTAAAAACACGGAGAAGAGAGGGAGAGAGAGACAGGGAGAGTGACACAGAGAGAGGGAGGGTAGAGGTTACCTGTTTCGCCTCCTGGCCTATGGCCACTTGCAACCTTCTACCACTGGTTCTATTGCAGTCTTCCTCTGGCCTCTTGGCCGAGGACTTTCTGGCAACCTTCTCTGCCTCTTGGCCTACGACCACCCGCGGCCTTCTGCCGATGGTTCTACTACGGTCTTTTTCTAGCCTCCTAACCGAGGGTTTTGCCAACAGGCTTTTTGCCTTTGCGGATGACCTTTGGCCTATTGGCCAAGGTTCTGCTTTGGCTTTCCTCTGGCCTCCTGGTTGAGAGTTTTGCCGGCAACTTTCTTGCCTTTACGACCGACCTCTGCCCTGTCTTGACTTAGGCAGGGTTTGCCCTCTACCTTATCTCGACTCAGGCATAATGCTCTACCACTTCCGAAAATCACATGAAGCTCTTTGTCCCTCTTCTTCTCCTTTTTTTTTATTTACTAATGCATACCTATTAAGAGGGTTAAAACTAGGACCTGATACCAGATGTGGGATGTCGTCAACTCTCCTGCCGGTTCCGCTGTCAACCCTCCGGTGTTCTGTGTTCCTCTTGCTCAGGTACACTGCAACAACGGATCTACAAACAGGTATGTTTTGGTATTTTCTAGGTTTCCTCTCAGTAGTTTTGCTTGGAAGGAATGCTCAGTTTCTCTATGTTTTTCCGATGATTATTCTCTTATGCTGCTCTCTATTAATAGAGCAACGCCTAGTACTCTTTTCTCCCGAATTTTCTACTCGGCTTTCCTTTCCTTGAGCCCCTTATTTGGACGGTTATGGATAAGCCAAAAAACCATCCGACGGTTTCCATAGATAATGGTTGGATGACCAGTCCCGTCGTTTCTATGATGGGGTTGACGAGAATGACCATATTTCCTTACAAAGCAAATGTCATACAGTGTATTCTCATCCATTATATTATCTTTGAACGAGTATATGGCTTTTATTGTAGATTGTGGTCAAGAGTTTAGAATCAAAATCTCTCATTAAACACCATATTGTGCCTAAGCAAATGAACAAGCATAGGCTACCAATTAGATAATCATTAATATGATAGAAGAAATCCCTTGAAGACCATCCACGTCAATGGCTTTATATCGTATATAAAGTATTATGGAATAGTGGAACTCAAAGACCGCAGTAATGGGACTAACGACATTCCGTTTAACCAATGTGCAACATATCATTGTTTCGATGAAAATAAATGTTAGGTCACTGGGAGTAGCTAAGCAAAATGATGCTCAGCCTACCTACAGTCCATGTGTATGGAATTGATAAAGATTGATTAATAGCATTAGATAATATGTGGGCCAACAAAAGTTGTCAAGGCATATAACAAATGATTGAGACCTAGATCGCGAAGGCATATAACCAATCGAAACAGAAGACTGCGGACTCAAAAAATAATTGCCAAATTGAGAAGGGCCCTACATTGTGATACAAGTATTACCACTGGAAACACATAGGCACATAGGTTAGTAGACAGACAGAAACAAGCAAAACAAAACAATAAATACAAAACGCTTAAAGCAATACTGTCCCTCCCTACGGGGAGGGAGTCCAAAATTGAACAAATGAAAGTTTAAAGTACGACGATCACAAGCCAGATGTCTAGCTACTATATACTACCTCTCGTACCTTGAACCCATCCTAGAACAACTTCAACAGTTTACACCATGTAGCTCTCGACATGATGATCAATTATCAACTTTATTCCCTAAGTGTCGGCTTGCTTGCTATGATGCTCACGTAGGCATGAGAGAAATCCTTCATTCTCATTAGACAAGCATGATAGTGATCTTCAGCTTCTAAGAGGCATCGAGAACTGAGAACTACGAGACAAGGCTCAAGGTTCTGGATCTCTCAGGACAATTATGAGTATTTGGCATTGATGGAGTCCATGTCTAGACAAACTCGGATGCCCCATACATGGTTAACCAGAGAATTGAGCTAAGAAGGGTTTGCTTTGATCTACAACCAAGAATACTTGTTGAGGGCAGTGTTTAACTTCTCTCGTTTCATAAAGTTCACAAGCAGGTCCTGTCGTGAATTGTTCTAATTAGATCATGGTAGTTGTAATGGGTTAGTGACGGTAGAGCTGAGGAATTGGCCACAATCTTCTACTAGTTGACTAATGATGTTCGGATGTTCACAACCTACGGTATATTCCATTTTAGGATGCTCTCAACAAACTGGATGTGAATACCCAGGAATGGATGATTGTTAGGGAAACAATTCTAGTGACAAGAGTGACCCACATGCTTCTACCACCTTTCTATTCATCATTCTAACTGACTACAAGTAGGTTTACTGGTGTGAGAAGCTTTACCAACAGAGGGCGAAGGGGGTAATGGCACGATTATTGCTTAGAGATTTTGAACCTTCGGCCTAGATCAAGAGGTTGGACTCGATTCTAGTTCTTGAGTGAGTTTGAGCATTGCAGCACCTTGCTAGCACATTGTTTGGAAGCGTTGGTAGCCGTAATGGGAATGCTCAGAATATCAACTTCATACATGTGAAAGGGAAAGATCGACCTTATAGAGAGGATATCAAGCATGAAGATTGAAAGAAGATGCCAAATATTACTAGGTGTAAGGCTTTTTGAATCACTCGATCCTGAGGCTTCTACTAGCTTCCACTTCATCATTCAAGTTGATTACAAGAGTGATGGGCAGTTTTCGGCCGTGCTTCAGTTCGTAATGTGAGAGATTGCCAGAGTTGTAGCAGAAAGTGATCTAGCTCGAGAAGACTTGCAGGGAAAGAAGAGGAGAGCAAAAGAAGGTGGTAGTATATGGTTTCCCTCAGATGACTTACATAGGGAAGTTGTTCTCTGTATTTTTCAGTATATACATTGTATTCTTTGTATAGTATTTATAGACGGCTTCATCTTCCTAGTTTTCACGTTTGGACTTTTCGTTACAAACTGTTCTTTATCAGTAACATTTTTTGTTTAATTTCTTTAACGTTACCGTATTTTTGAGAACCTATGCAATGTACTAGTGACTTACAAGACCAACAATAAGCCACATACTCAACCTCCTATGTATTCAATACTACACATCCCTATTTCTTATAAGGCCAAGAAATAACTCTACCTCTAAATAAGAATATTTGTCATCAGGTTAATTTGTTGTCATCTTTGCTTCTAGCAAAGTCAGGTTTGTCATCAGGTTAATATACTGAAAAAATCCCTGCTCTGTATGAGTCCATGATCCTTGTGATAAAATCGATATCCCTTAGATCCTTTAGAATATCAAATAAATATATATCTTAAGGACCAATTATCTAACTTATCTTTAGAATGGAGAAGGATCTTTACATGAGCTATAGATTCCTCTTTAGATGACCTAGGTTTATTTTTCTTCCAAACTACATCTCATATGGTGTAGAAAATACAACTTTACACGGTACTCTGTTTAGAATATACACATTTGTACTTACTGCTTTTCCCAAAATACCCTTGCTAGAGAGGCATATATTAACATGAATCTTGTCATTTTTAATAAGGTCCTGTTATATCTTTCTGCTACACCATTTTGTTGAGGTATTCTTGGCATTGTGTTATGTTTTGCAATACCAAAGTCTTTGCAATATTTTAAAAATTCTATTGAGGTATACTCATCACCTCTATATGACCTAAAGACTTTAATTGTATGCCCTAATTGGTTCTAAACTTCTTGCTTATATTCTTTAAATTCTTTTAGTGCCTCAGATTTATGTGCTAAGAGATATATATGTCTATCTTGAGTAATTATCGATAAAGGTTATGAAATATACATTATTATAATAAGATCTTACCCTAAAAGATTCACATAAATCATTATGAATGATCTCTAATAAGGTCGTTGTCTTTGTTATTTCATTAAGAGTTGTCTTTATTATCAATTTTCCTTATATATAGGTTTCATATTTATCAAAAGTGTTTTCCTGAAATCCTGATAATAAGTTAAAGTCAGACAACTTCATCAACTTTTTGATACTTATATACTCTAGGCGTTTATGTCATACATTCACATTAATATTAAAGGTACAATGAATATAAGCAGAAGATCCTTCTCTTTCATTTAATTTGAGCAAACCTTGTTTATCATCAAATAATCCTAAGAAGCCTATCTTTTTATGCTTCCTTATGGTTACCTTGTTAGGGACAAACCTGACTTCTAAACTCTTCTAAACCAAGACAGGATTTGAGATCAAATCACACCTTATAGTTGACACAATTAGTACATCAGTTAGAACAACTTGTGTGCCTTGTATATAAATCTTAAAGGATCCCACATCAAGGATATATGAAAAGGTGTTATTTCCCATATACACCGTATGTTCTCCTAATTTATATTCTTTTAGGTCCATAATCCCTTTTTTGCTTTTTGAGATATATCTTATTGCTCCTGAGTCAATCTGCCAATCATATATTGGGTAATCCATGTAAAAGTATTTTTAAACCATGCATATTATGTCTTGCTTCTCCGATTGACCATATTGTTGGGTGTTTCCAATATAAGTCTTTTGTTGCAATAATCTCTCTTGTAGTATCCCATCTTTTTACAATTAAAGTAATTGACCCAAGAAGTGGTACAATTTCTTAAAAGTTTGATCGCCTTTCTTATTAGTTTTACCAAACCTTTTGTGTAGCTTATTCCTTTTGGTTTGGTGTATATTTTGTACCAATCTCTTCTTTAGCTACTAGTGACTTGTCAGTCTTATTTTTATTCATGTGTTCTTGTTAAATTGCTAGTTTGAGAGGTAACTAAAAAATGTTCGTTTCACCTCCTAATCTCAAGGTGGTGGAAACCATATTACATGAAGGGGGAAGGCTATTTAGGATAGTTGATATTTGCATAGCCTCAGGGATGACCTATTTTCTACAACTAAGTCTCTTGCCATTACCAATATTTGGTTTATATGCTCTACTACATTATTTCCTTGTTTCATTTTGTAAGAGTTGTACTTTTATAATAATAATTGAACATATAATTTAGCTTTAGTATCATATTTAATTGTTATTGAGTCAAACAACTCTTTTACAGTCTCGTATTCTTCAAATACCCTAATTAGGTCATCCTCCATATAGGTTAGCATTATAGTTCTAACTATAGTATCAACTCTAAGGAATGTTTTGTATGCTTCATTTTCCTCTTCTACTACCGTTGGAGTAGATGGTGAAATTGTATCCTTTAAAATATCGTTTACACCTTTAAGTGTAAGTGCTAACGGAATACATCTTTTCCAAAAACAACAATAACAACAACTAAGCCTTTTTCTGTATTAGACTGGGTCAGCTACATGGATTCTTTGATTTCACAGAGCCCTATCATGTGCCATGTTAGTAGTTAACTCACAATAAGCTAGATCATTCTTTATTGTTTCTTTCCAATACTTTTGTGGTCATCCTCTACCTCTTTTAATACTTTCCACATTTAGTTTTTCATACCTTCTTATAGGTTTTTTTGATATTCTTTCTATATGTCCAAACTATCTTAAACGATATTCTCTCATTTTATCCTCTATTGGTACCACTCCTAATTTGTTTCTAATAACCTCATTATGTATACAGTCTATTTTTGTATGACCACTCATCTATCTCAATATCTTCATTTCTATCACAGACATCTTTTGTACATGTTAATGATTAACTGGCAACACTTAGAACCATAAAATATGGCAGGTCTAATTGCTACTCTATAATATTTATCTTTTAACTTTAATGGTATCTTCTTATAACAAAGAATACCTGATGCTCCTCTCCATTTTAACCAACCAACATTAATTCTATTCGTAACATCTCTGTCAATTCTTCCATCACTCTTAAAAATTGACCCTAGTTATTTAAAACTTTCCTTTGAGGGATGCAATGTGTGTTGATTTTAATTTCTATGTCTTCTGAAGTAACCAAATGATTAAACTTACATTCCATATATTCTATCCTTATTCTACTAAGTCGGAGGCCTTTGCTTTCTAATGTTTCTCTCCATAGTTCCAATTTTCTATTAACTTTTTCCTTAGACTCCTACACTAACACAATGTCATCTGCAAATAACATACACTAAGGTGCTTTATCTTGAATATGTTTTGTTAACTCACCAATCACCATTATAAATAAGTACGGACTTAAAGTTGATCCTTGATGTAACCCAATATTAACTACAAAGAAGTCTGTCATTCCTTCATGAGTCCTCACAAATGTTTTTGTACCATGGTACATGTCCCTTATATGGTTTATGTATGTCAATGGGATACCTTATTTTCTTAAGGTTCTCCAAAGAACCTCCCTCAATACCCTATCATAAGTTTTTTCTAGATCAATAAATATCATGTGAAGGTCTTTCTTTTTTGTTCTAAAATATTCAATAAGATGTCTCAAAAGGTAAACCGCTTCAACAATAGATCTGCCTGACATGAATCCAAATTGGTTCTGTGTTATACTTGATACTTGTCGTAACCTACGTTCGATAATTCTTTCTCACAATTTCATAGTATGGCTCATTAACTTGATACCTCGATAATTTGCACAATTCTGAATGTCTCCCTTGTTCTTATATATATAGGTACAAGTGTACTAGCTCTCCATTTCTCGGGCATCTTTTGGTTTTCTGAGCTAAGTGATTCCTATTTTTTTATTTCTCAATGTCAACCCTATTTCTCGGGCATCTTCTGGATAAGCCTTTCACTCTGCCTTGCCACTTGCGTTCTGGTTAAGCCTATGATCTACCTAGATGCTTGTTCTTTCTTTTTGCTTTGCCTTTCGGTTGAGCGTCACATCTGTCTCATTATTTTTCTTTGCTTTGCCTTTCTTGCCGAGCATCGTCTCTACCTTTTTTTTCTTTTGCTCTACATTCTGGCTAAGCATCACTTCTATCTTTTTTTCTTTTGCTCTACCTTCTCATTGAGCATTGCCTCTATTTTTCCTTTTCTATCAAAAAAATGTCCAACAACATTCCTTCTTTTTTTTAATTGTCTACATTGTCTTACCTGTGTGTAGGATCTTGACAACCAAACTCTCATACCAATGACGAATAATTTTCCATCGTGCTTCATTTCGTCACATGAGAGATTAAAGGAGTTGTAGTGGAAAGTGATTTGGCTCGAAAAGACCTACAGTGAAAGAAGGAGATAAGAAGAAGGTGGTGGTGGTATACGGTTTCCCTCATACGGCTTATGCAGAGAAGATGTTATCTATGTTTTTTGTATGACACTGTATTATTTATATAATATTTATAGACGACTTCATTTTATTGGTTTTCATATTTAGGTTTTCTGTTATAAGCCATTATGTGTCAATAACATTTTTAGTTTAATTTCGTAATGGTACCATTTCTTTTTTTTATGTAACTTATCATCTTCATCTCTTTCTATCAAGATTGGGCCAAAAGAATATGACTGCTAAATTCGGCACGAAATAGGGATCGGTAGGGAATGAGATTCTTATCAAGGCAAAGGATGTCCGCTATATCCTCTATGAGCCCCCTACTTTGTAGGAAGAGTCTCAAACGATCCTACTATTTGGGAGGAAGAAACTCTCAACGAACTCAAGCAGTTGCTGTAAGTCACCATTACAAGTTGTCGTGAAAAGACAGATTAGTTCTTCGAGATCCTTGTCAAAAATAGCTACAACAGACATCCACCATTTATCAAACTCCCTAGGGGTCTTCTAATTATACTAGAACTTGTGCGACTCAAAATGGGATATACTTTTGTGGTTACCCAATGGATCACAAAAATCTCTTCAGAAGAGGACGAATACAATTCCTTAAATTTGTCTCGGGCCAAATTGGTGACCCAGGCATTGGGGATTGTATGGTTCAATCCTCATTTTACCCTTTGACCCTAACTTGATGTCAGTGAAGAAGTCACAAACAGAAGTGACCAATCTCTTGCCGAAATGCACTAACAAACTTCCATAGCACATGTCTAGCCAAAAGTTCCTGTGCTTTAAAGGGAATATAACTCGGTTGTATTCTTTTCGGAGGAGAATCTCGAGAGACATGGAAAAAGCAGGAGTGGGGGATCTTTCTAAGAAAATTTCCCTAAGTCTTCGTGCCCAAGATGGAACTTTTGACCGAGGAAAATACAAGTAAATCAAAGAATAAGGAAGCTACAAGGACCATCGGTGGTTTTGGACTGATCTTTACTATTGACAAGGGTGACGCGGATGCCTATGGCCTGGTATAGTCTCTAAAAGCTAGAAAAGCAAAGGTGTGGCTTGCCATAATCAAGTTGTTTAAAATATAGTTACACAACGTGGATACCCGCCGAAAAAGGACAAGAACTTGCAAAACCAAAAGAAAAGAAAGGTGGCACTTATTATGAGAAACTTTCTTCTTTCTTGCAGTTGTAAGCTTCAGTACATTACATTGTTGCTTAGAAGGAGGGGATAAGAAAGGATGGGGATAAGATTCAACGGTGCCATGAATTGTAGTTAGGTGATCACGTGGATATTGAGAAGGGTTGGTCCAACCTTCTATACTTTGAGAAAAAAAACGACTGGGTTTGTGGACCATAATCTAAAAAGAAAGATGAGAATAATATCAATGGGAAAAAATATTCGAGAGCAAGATTACATGATTAATACCCTATTTCTGCATGATTCCCTATATTTGGCACCAACTGGCAATCCAGTCATTGTACGGGGCATTCGGCTTGGGCCACGTATGAAGCCCATTGGGAAATTGCTCGTGCCGAAACCAATCTTTGTGGATTGGAAGTTCCTCCAGCATGATTACCTTGCACATAAAAGAACCTCAGACCATGATTATGAGCAATGTTTGGGCCGAGGATGAATCGTATCTCTTCAAGACCCATTTGCAACAGCTGAGACAAGGTTGTGGGATAGGTTCTGGAGCCTATTCAGCAGACAAAGCTGGTTCATTGGTCCTGCGTGACCTAGGGGACATATCGATTAAGAAAGTGGCGAGGAGAAAAACGAAATCAAAGGCTTCTGGTGAAAAGAGTACTAAGAAGCATGAAAAAGTTATGAATGAATGTTTAGAGAGGTAAAAAGGCAACACCATTTTAGTTTTTCGTATGCATGATTTGATCCTCACAAATGACATATTGCATAGAGGAGGAAGATGAGAGGAAAAGCAAAAAACTAAAGAAACGCAATGGTGGATAAAGTAAATTCGGATCTTATTGAAAATGCGTTTGTTGATCAAATCATCGACAGTTCCCCGAAGAGGGTGACAGTGAGCAAAATAAGCTAATGAACATATTCTCCTTCCAAAGACATCTATGTGTTTTGAAATCTCGAAACGAGAGGGCGTCGAGACTCGCATGTTCTTTCTAGGTCCCTCTTTGAGAATGTGTCTATTGAAGTGTTCGAAGGAGAAAGCTCGGTCCCAAGTCTTTTCTGCGTCTGCCTCATTGTCTATCGAGGTCTATGATGATACGCCATCAACATACACAGTCACTCACGACATGAACTAGGCGCTGATAAATCTTAGTGACGTATAGTAATGTTCTCGTTCCTTAGGGAAAGAACATTGAAACGTTATGGCGGCATCTATGTTCGCGAAATAGTAAAGAACAAAAATGCCTTGGGGGATAAAAATGGTGTGTGAAAGTATATTGTAAAGTGAACACAAAATCAATAGGCCGAAACTATTTACAGAGGCAGAAGAAATAAACTAAGGACGCCTATGTCAGGCTGAAGGGTCGGGAGCATGAGAAGTCATACAAACTCTAGAACATTTGGACTAGCTTTCATGATCATGGGAAATTGGATGGATGGGCTGGGTATCATCTGGTGATTCCTCTCTCACGAGGATGATGGAGTCATCTCTGTCACAGTAAACAAAGAAACGACAAAAGAAAGAAAGAGGAAAGACATTGAGAAAAATGGTAGAAGGATACTCAAACAATGGGAAGAGAATGTCGAGGGCCGGAATGAAATTGTAATTTATAAAGTTTCGCAAAGGTGACGTCGAGAAGAACGAGTATCTGACATCCCAAGATAGCACAAATGGCAGAAATCCCATGATACCAAGGCAATTCATCATGATGGATGCTGTTACCTACGAATCAAGAAGCATGCAACGGTGGCTGGACAAGCAAACTGAGAGAATATGAACGATTTGACAGCGACTAATGATTGAGTGGGAAATTTGACAAAAAGGAATCAGCAAAAATACCTCAAAGGGAGAAGGAAAGTGATTTTTGGTAGAAACAAAGCAAGCAACTCACAGCCTCAAGGCTTCCGCTATGAATTGTAGGGGAAGCAAAGTTTTGACACCGAAATTCATCTTTAAAGTCCATTCCTTGACGCACCCATGTGTCGGGTCTTGCCCTTGGCAAATGCATAGGTTGTCATTATGTCGGAGTAAAGATCTGTGCTCCGGTTCGTTGCCGGAGGTTGCTTGAGTTGAAGAATAACGCAGGTAGGGTAAGGAAATGCCTCAATGAGATTGAGCCAAGGAAGAAGATCAAGATGATTTACTGTTTCCCACACACGACTTTATCAGGGAAGATGTTTTCTATTTGACTGTATCTAAATCTCTCTTTTGTGTATTTCATTTACAATATTTATAGACTACTTTATTTTCATGGTTGGGCTTTCGGTTACAAGCCGATTCTTTAATTTAAATTTCTCTAACATTATACATTTACTCGTATATATGTTTTTCTTTCTTGTAATGCTTTACAGCTTGAGAATGGCCATCCAATGTTACATCTCCCACTTGCTATTCAAGCAAGTAATATGACATACTCGTTTTGCCTCCCACTTTTGTAGGGTTTTCCAAGTTATGTCATGTATGATTGCTATTACAATCATTACCTGTTGTGTGATTTTCTCAAACCTATGTTTGTAACATGCTTTGAGAAATGATCCTCTATTATGCCTTTAGTAAAAGGGTCTACCAACATATAATCAGTTGGCATATATGAGATAGATGTTTTCTTTCTCATAACCATATCATGAACATAGTGGTATTTAATCATTATATGCTTGCTTTTGGAGTTATAAACTCTACTCTTAATCAAAGTAATTACTATATTGTTGTCACAATAAATAATAATCGGCTCATTGACTATAACCAACTTCAAATCACGTATGAAGCGACTTAACCAAACGACACTAGTTGTAGCCATACAACAAGCCACAAACTCAACCTCCTATGTATGTAATGCTATATATCCCTATTTCTTGCAAACCCAAGAAACAACTCTACCTCCAAATAAGAATATTTGTCTGAAGGTTAATTTGGTGTCATTTTTGCTTCCAGCAAAGTCAACATCTGAGTATCCTATCACTTTCAATTCATTTGATTGAAAACACAATTTCAAGTCTTTTGTTCATTTAAAATATCTTAGAATCATTTTTAATGCTATTTAATGCTGTCAACAATGATTATTTTGATATCTACTCATAAGATCAACAACAAAGCTATTATAAAGTCTTGCACATAATGTAGTATACATCAAACTACCAAAAGTTTATCAAACTACCAACGGTTTGTGTATAAGGAACATTAGGCTTATCATCTCCCTCACTAGGACAATCAACCTTACTCATTTTGACTCATTTCGTAATGGATGTAGATGCATACTTGTATTCACCCATTTTAAATTTCTTTAGGATATAATCGATATCTCTCTCATGATTTAGGTATAAGAGTTTAGATTTTATGTCTCGAGAAATCTTTATACCCACCATGTAGGATGCTTTTCTCATATCCTTCATTTCAAACCTTGAGTTTAACCATAACTTGGTTTTGACAACCATCTCATTGTCATTCTCAATCAACAATATGTCATCTACATATAATAATAAGGCGACAATGTGGCTCCCACTATTCCAAACATATACATAATGATCAAGTTAATTAGTCACAAACCAAAGTTCTAGAATAATATTTTGAAAAATCAAATACCATTGGCGAAGCGATTATTTAAGGCCATATAGGGATTTTTTTAACCTATATACTTTATCTTCTTGGCCTTTAACAATTTATCCATTTAGCTATTGCATATATATGATTTCAACTAAATCTCTATTTAGAAAAACTGTCTTTACATCTAACTGATGTAAATCTAAATCATAATATGCTGATATTGCCAAGATTATCCTTATGCATGCAAATTTTGTAATTGGAGAATATGTCTCTACATAATGTATCCCCATTTTTTGTGAAAACCATTTGCAATCAATATCACCTTAAACTTGTCGATTATCCCATCGACTTTATATTTCTTTTTCAAACCCATTTAGACTTTCTTTCCTTTAGGCAAATCAGCTAATTCGCAGACTTGGTTTTCTCAATGGATCTAATTTGCATATTCATGGCTTTTTCCTAGTATATCGATTCAAATGAGTCAATAGTTTGTCAATATGATAAGTTATCGATCAACTCATCTAAATCCACCAAATTGCATACTTTCTCTACAAAGTGGGACGATGTGACCTTAGGTTTTTTTATGTCCACTTAAAGTTTTGGTTTGTTTAGAAAGATCATCTATGAGTTCAAATGATGATTGTCTAGATATACTAGATTGTTAACATACTCATCCTCATTTTCAAGGATGTCATTCTTAGTATCCTCTAGGAATTCAACATTTTTGCTCTCTATGAGTCCATGGTCCTTGTGATAAAACCGATATCCCTCACATCCTTTAAGATATCCAATAAATATATATCTCAAGAACTTATTGTCTAGCTTATCTCTAGATTGATCAAAGATTTTCACATGAGCGATAGATCTCCACTTCTTGAGATAACCTAGGTTTGGTTTTCTCTCAAACCATATCTTATATGGTATAGAGAATACACCTTTACATGGTACTCTGTTGAGAATATACACAATTGTACTTATTGCATCTCTCCAAAATATCCTTGGTAGAGATGTATCTATCAACATAGACCTTGTCATATTTAGTAAGGTCATGTTATACCTTTCTGCTATATAACTGCTAATTGAATTAAGTTTCAAAATTATATAGTTCATATATATACATAAGATTAAATCAGAAAAATTAAATGCAATTGAAATCAATGGCATATATTATCACTAATACAAGAAAAACTCAATTGAGATATACCTTAAAAATAGAAGAGAAATTATCATTGACAAAGTATGGGCTACATGTATAGGAACGCGAATCTTATATCTAGTCCCAAAATTTCGTACAAATAAGCAGTTGATTATGCATAAGAATAAACTAGTAAAATTCTTTGCTAATAAGTGATTTTAAGAAAACTATAATCCAAGGGAATTATAACATGACACTCCTTGGATACAGAGAATAAAATGTTCATCGTGTAAAAAAAATAAAGGAACTTAATAAAAATGAAACACACAAAAATATAGAACTTAAAAGAACTTGTGCAACAACTCCATCATGTTCCTGTTAGTATTGCATTACAACTATAACATACATAGAAGATAACTTGAGAGATAACATAGATAACATATTAATATTAGTAATATTGATTTAAATACCTAAGAATAAGAATAAACAAATATTTAGGACAATATTGATTCAAATACCTATTTAAAAATAGTAACTATCTCATAGCCCAAAGCTACCACACTCATTTTTCATCCAACTCCATTTGACCTACATGAAGAGGTAAATGAAATAATCATTATAAGGTCAATGAAATAAATAATTGATAAAATGAAATATAATTACTCAATGAATCTATGTTATTACTCAAAGCTACTACATTTCCTTCCAATCCAACAACCTGCAAACTTGAATTATCACAAGAAATAATTCAATTATATGAATCATATAACAATAGAAGGTAAACTCAATTAAACTAGTATGTCTTACATTTTTCAAAATTTTTAGCATCTTCCAATTCTTCCTCAACATTAAAACTAATACCATCCCTTAACCAATCTTATGCACAAATAAAGCATTTAGCTACCTTAGGGGTCAAAGAGCTCCTAAATACGTCAAGGACCCTCCTCATACTAAATGCTGACTCAGAAGCTATTGTAGGTATGAGAACCATCAAGATATTCCTTGCCATATGTACAAGAATGAGAAATCTTTTTAAATTAATCCCCTACCATCCTAAATATTGAATTCATCATGGTCTTCTAGTGTTTCCTCACCTAAATAAATATCCAATTTAGTTTCTCTTTTTCCGAGGAACCGACTCAATGGACATGGTCCGATCCATGATGAGTCATGCACCTTCCGTGTGCCCTCTTCTCGGGGACAAAGTTCTATTAACAAATAGCCTTTCACACTTAACCGTGTTCCATCTAAGACGGCTCAAAAGACACCATAAGGAGATAAGGATCGGGAAAACGGCCCAAGATGTCTTTCGAAGATTTGGGGCTGCTAAGCTATGTGAAACATCAAGTTTTTGATAAGCTTGGACCTAAATCGATAAATGCTTCTTGTAGGGTATCCAAAGGAAACCAAGGGATATGCTTCTATAATCCTATCGAGGCACCCCAATATTTATCAAATTTTACTTTCATTGGAACAAAGCCATTTCTCTCATAAAGAGGTCTCCATCCTCCGCAAAGATTATCAATTACTTGTTTCACCCTTCATACTACTCGCGAGATACAAATTTGCGATGATACTCACTCGCTACGAAAATATGAGTGCAAAGATCCATAAAAGGCAAGATTAAACACTTCTAGAAGTTGACAAACCTTTTCAAACTTTCTCCCAATCCTCATGTGGGAAGTGCATAATCATAATGCGCTCTTTCTTTGTAAGCTAGAAAGACAATCTTAAATTTTAAAGCACTAGACAACATTTGAAATGTCAATTCCATCCGTAGGACAATCAATAACAAGCTTCCTTTCTTTCAATCACTACGTTTCAACCACATCACGGTAAAGCCTTTAACCTTGAATCATTGTAGTTGATATACTTCACACTTTCACGAATGTTGTAAATGACATCCTTAATCCTACTAAGTCCATCTTGCACCAACACATTTAATATATGTGCATAGCATCTAACATGAAATAAAAGCACCACCAAGGACTAAACTTTTTGTGCTCAAGGATAAAGTTGTTGGAGATTCCCTCGAGCATGAGTCATTATAAGAAGCATTATCACCAGATATCGAAAACACTTTATTTTTCAATCCCCATGCTTTCAAACTCTTGAAAATTGCATCGCCCACATCAATCCCACGCCTTGGAGCAGTGCACTTTCACAAAACTCAAAACTCTCTTTTGAAGTTTCCATCCCGCATCAATGAAGCCTTGGCCAATTATGATCATATATTCAAAGACTACTTGATGACTTGATTTCCACATATGTCCAGAAGTTAAGCCGATCTTACCCACACTTTTCAATAAAGCCTTTAATTTTCTCTTCTCTCGCTTCATATATTGCTAAACAACCAGCCCATACTATTTTACGAGACATTTTCCGAAATTCTACCGAATTTGCATATTGGAAGCCCCACATCCAAACTTCATCTTCAACAATGTTAAAAGGATGCTCATGGACCATAATAGTAGTGGCAATTATTTCTCTCATCTTCTCATTAGAGTACCTAACACCGGACTCACAAATGGATTTGTTCCAACTCGAAGGTTGAAATGGAATGATTTGTCAGCTTCTTTTGTGTACTCATTTGAAACTTCCTTTGACTACAACCTTCGCATGAGCTCCATAGATTCCCACCTGATATGCTTAGATGCTAGATCCCTTCCCCACCAATAGATAGCTTTTGCTTACAATATTTACGTACAGCTTTCTTCGCATCTCCAAGTAAATTCAACTTCATCAAAATCATTCCAAACAGCAGCTTGATGTTTTCTCGCTTCTTCTTCTTAATGACACAATCCTCATTCTCTTGATCACTGTGACTTGAATCGGCTTGGTACACGTTTTTCATTGTTGCGCTTCGTTGGGACTTGAAATCGTTAGTGCACTTTGATTAAGTTTTCATTAATGTGTCCAAGAGCGAGTAAATGAAATAGTTTCATTACTCTCAAATGGAGAAGACATCATGTACGTAATCTGCTTTCATTATATAGTTAATTAAATTATAGCTAAATAGTTCTAAATAGGCAACAATATTAAAAGTAACAAACATAATTTGCACAATAATATTAATGAAGAGTCCCTTCGTAGAATTTCTATTGTCTTTGGAGTGAAACCAAGTGACAATATTTCAACCATTCTTTCGATAAGAATGGAACACACAACTAAATGACATTTTTTAAGCCGATATTGTTTATACATTTCTTTAGCCGAATTTCAATCCACCACTTAGTCAAAAACATTCTTTGATAAGAATGGAGACACACAACTAAATGATAGCTAAGCTTAAATATTTTTAAAGCATTGTTTACACATTTTCAAATGTCTTTGATGGAATCCACATTAGTGCAAAAAGGATGCCGAGGTAAAGGTCAACTTTGTCGAACATGTTAGTCATTGTGAAGAAATTACATTATTAGCTCTTCCTAACATAAGAAGGAACTTATTATTATTTTGGAATTGTTAATGTGTCACTTTGTTTAACTTCAGGAGATGACCCGCACCTCATATTAAATTAATTATGAGTTTTAGTTTTTTTACCTGTGGTATGTTAAATGTCATGAAATTGGCAAGTTCAATTTTAGTTATGTGACCAAAGATCTAAACCGATTTTTGCCTTTTTCTCTCTCTCCTTAGAACCTCGTAGTCGTCACTCACTGAAGAGACATCAATAATTCCTGGAATTACTCTTCTTGAACATCTTTGAGTGAGTGAGGATGATGCAAAGCAGAGAGTAAGTACAAGTGGAGTAAGGTGTTACTGCGTGATGCAGGAAAGTGTTGGTACGTGATGCGAATGATCACGTTGCAGAGCCGATGAAGGTTGAATGGTGGGTGATATGAGCCATGTAAGTAAGGTGTGAACGAGGTGTGATGTGAAGTGCAAGTTGTGGTGTATGATGATGGGAGAATGATCCATGTGTGTGAGTGATGAATGGTTGAATGGTAAGATGATATGGCACACAAATGTGTGCAGCCTGAATTTTTTTGAGAATCTCGATTTTTTTTATTATTTTGAACCTAATGGTCATATCCTATCGCCAGCAACATTTTCTAACTAATGGTGATTGCATGAAAATAGGCTTGAAATCAAATTTGGGAAGAGGAACTAATTAAGTTTAATCACTCAATTCCTAGCTAGAGTAATCAACCGAACTTAATTCAACATCTACATCGTTGTCATGGGCCGTTAGAAGCTTGATCATTAGGAAACATGGCAGGGTAAAGAGCATATGTGATCGATTCTCATAGTGTACAATGTATCTTAAATTACACACATTACAAAAGAAATTTTAAATTGCAAATAGGATATTCTACGTACTACAATCACCTTATAAGAATCAAGCAAAGGACATATTACCTTGACTTGTATCAATTTAATGGAAAGGAAAATGAGCTTAATTTTTTATAGGTCTTTTAATGAAAATGAGCTTAAGTCTTTGATGAGCTTCTAGCGATAGATTCGCAAGGCCAAGAAATACTTATACTTCATTAGAAATTTAACAAGAAAATTTTCCAACCAAGAATAACTGACTCTAATAAAGCCAAAATAAATAAAAATTTGTACCTAGTCATAATAAATAAGGAAGCTTAAACAATATACAAAAAGAGCAAGACGGAATCTCAAGTAGCTAGGATGGAGTTATATGAATGTCAAATCAAACTCGGCTTGGGATCCTCACATAAATAATTTCAAACTAAATTTTTTTATTTGACTTTACTTCTAATCTTCTCGAACTCTCACCAACTAAACCTGTAAACTACATGATGCATCTCTGCAAAAAAACTCGCAAAACACACATGCTTACGTTAGAAGAGCCGATCAAATGCATTTTTGCTCAATTCAATCAAACCTTTTTATTCATTATGTAAGAAGACATTGGAAGGAGATCATGCGCGTAGCACCATGAAGGTTCTTGCATATGCACACACTGTGCATCAACGTTACATACTGTATCACAAAGCTTGAAGGTTCTTGCATATGCATGTGTGCACGGTGTATCAATGTTACATACTTGTAATACAAAATAATGAGTAATCGAAGAAAGATCAACGGAAAAGATTACCCGAATCGTTCCCATAAATTTTTTGGTATTAGAAATAACATGAAAAATTACATGTATGTCGGGCCTCCAAAACCAGAGCTCAACCCACCCAGTAGGTTAACCTAACACCAATATTCACTCGTTAATCTAGCTATTATCGACTTCAGAACAAAAAATCAAAATCATACATATCCAGGCTATCAAATTTAAAATAAAAAAAATCCCAGATCCAAATACTAAGAAAAGTTCAACACTTGAAAATTATAATTGAATGCGTAATTCAAATATATCTAATAGCAAGAGGAATTCAAATCACGATAATCAATATAAAAATTAAGAATTGACAGCAGAGAGGCGCCAGAACACTCTTGCGACGACGACGGAGGAGCCGAGTTACCTCGTAAGGAGGGAGTCGAAAGGCATTTTGAGAGGTGGTAGGCGAGGCATAACCGTGCGTAGCAACCTAGACGGAGAGGCAACCGTATGCGACGACGTCACGACACGGAGGCAGAGAGTCATAGCCGCAGTCGCAGACGCAGAGGTACGAATACAACTCTTTGCGAAGACGACGATGGAGGCAGAGAGAGGCGTAACACCTTAAAAAGGTTTCTAACTTAGGTTAATAGGTTTCTTTGAATTTTAATATATTAAATTATCATATTTTTTTTATTTTTCTGATTTTTTTATTTCTATCAATTTTATTATTAAATTATGATACTAAGTTATACGATATGATACAATATGTATCGTATCGTGAACCAAAATGATACACGATATGATACACATCGAACAACACTACTTTTTCCTACTAGTTGCAAAAACAATTGTTGTAATTTAGCATCTATATTTTAAAATTTTTTCTTACAAATACTAATATGATTTTTCAGTGTAGTACAATAAAAATCGCTACTACAATAATTGCAATTGGGTTGTAAAAACAATCGTTGATCGTAATTGATTTACCCTTTATGATTTCATGCAATTGGGTTGATGGTTTGGCATATTAGAAGATTCAAATGATTCATATGGTCGAATAATTTATATGAGTGCTGCTCATGACCAATTCACTACAAGGAGCTATAGTTCGTGGTAATATGAAAACTGAATTATGTCGTAATGTTAAAAACCTATTAGAAAGTACTTATATAATTTGTTTAGCCATAATATATCCCAAAGATATGACTGAACCTGTTGTTGATTTGTGAACATATCCAACTACTAATAATACAAAAAAATGATGAGAAAAAAGCGAATAGTTTATATTTGACTTCAAGTTTAGAAAATATTAGTGCAAGGATAGGTACTATATGTGTGTATATGTGGCACATATACATGTATATATATATATATATATATATATATATATATATATATATATATATATATATATATTTATTATATGTGTATGTGTATGCAGCTTGTTGAAGTTTAAACTTTGTGATTTGTTTTGGATTTCAAGCAGATTTAGATCAAATCTTATACACCCAATCTAATATCCAAAGGATTTGTGGCCCTGAGGGCCAGCTCGGCCATCCATTTTGGGCCCCAGGGCCATATGGGCCAGGCCATTTGGCCATCTTCAAATATAGGCTAGAATTCTTTGGCCCAATCCCCAGGCCCAACCCATTTTGACAACTCTACTTGAGTATCATGGTAAAAGTTTTTGTGGTCTAACCATCATTCTCTTGAGGTAGTTGATATATATTGGGGTAGCTGGTAAAAGTTTTTGGAGTTTTTAGAGATTTCAATGGGATCAAAATATGATTGTTCATTATCTCTAAGGGATTGAATCTCCTCCATAGATAGTCCCCTTGGCCTCCCATTGTATCCATCTCTCTCATTATCAAGCAACAATAATATTTTCAAGTATCTATCAAGTAAGGTCATCCCTTGCTTGGTCTCTCTCTCCTCTCTTCTTCCTCTTGTTGTTTGTTGTGTGTGTTGTGTGTCAACTTTGAGAGATCTGGTTTTGGTTTTTAATCCCCTAACTCATAGTCTTAGATCATCATAGTTATCATTATTAGGTCATAATACTTATCATTATTAGGTCATCATAGCATTCATCGACCATCCTACCTAATTCCTTTGCATTATTGCCATACCTTAGTAGCATTGATTTTTGATAGCATACATATTCATATCAACCACATCAAGCACTTTTAATCCATATACCTTGATTACCATTAATTAGGTTTTAAGAATCTATTAAATATCTTAGTATTTGCATCTCTTTTGAATCATCTTGCATCTTTACTCTTTAGTTTTGCTCTTACATAGATAGTTTAATTCTTGATTAGGTTAGAATTATGTTGAACATTATATTTAATTCAAGCATGTTCAAGATCTTATTCTTGCATTCTCTTACATTGTTTTTTACATTTTGTTCACATTTGATTTTATAAGAATATTTAAAAATCATACACACTACATATTATGATCCCTACAAATGAGGATTTTCTTCATCTTAAGATCTCTATAAATCAGGATTTTGTGCATATTAGGATTTTTTTGTACCTTAGAAGTTATGCATCTTAACACTTTTATAATTAGTTACATATCTTATTTATTATATATTAATTAATTAGGGCATTATTTTCTTAGGGTTGATTCTAGCCATATCCATATTAAGTCTCATATTCCATTTAAGATCAATATCTATTAGAGATTCATATCCATTTTAGATCTATATTCATTTAGAGACCCAAATCCTATTTAGAGAACCAAAACCAATAGGAATAGGAACTCTTTTATGCTCACGTTTCAATTTAACTGTGTAGGTATTTTTTTCTTTTATTAGCCAGGAATTGTGTACCTAAAGAACTGATCCTTGCCTATCAGAGTATGAAGGTAATTGTGAAAAAAAATTGAATAGGACAAAGAGATTAGTCACTCTTGACTTAGTTTGTATTTTAATTTCATAATATTAAGAAGATTGGATATAAATTGAGGGTTCTGTAGAACCTAAAATTTATATATAAGGAGACAAAGGACTAACTTCGTAGGAGTAACTAGATTTAGACTTGAGACTCAAATGTACCTCGAAATAGGGCTCAATTCAAGCCTTACATGACCCAATCTAGGCTAGTGTTGGATTGCTTATAGTGGGGCCCATGCATATTGGTTGCTACCAAATCTTTGTGCTGGATCTTGTCTCTTCTCATTGAAATAGCAATATCTATTAATTGAATTCACTGATAAACTGAACCTAGATCTATTTCATAAGTATTTGCTCCTTATTTGTCTTTTTTTAAAATGAATTTGAATTTAGAGTTGGGTCTGTAACTTTATTGGACTAAACTATAATAGGACTCTGAATTGTAGGGTTCTCCCTTTTAAAAAATCATCTTAATTTGGTTCCAATGAAAGCTAATTTTATATAAATTAAGACTCAAGTTATCATTTTATGCACCTTGTAATTGGCCTTTTAGAAACCAATTTTTGAAATATAAACAGTATTTTCCTAACAGCACATTTGGGTATAAAGGTTCCCCTTTGTGACACCAATCAAGGTAAAATTTGGTTGATGGTAAAGAATTAAATGATAAAATTTTACTTGGCAACTCAAAACCTTTTCATAAACCGCAGTGTAAAAGCATGATTTCTGGATACGAAATTTCATGACTCATGTTAGGGCCTAATAAGGACAAAAAGTGGCATCTTATCATTGGATGTACCACAAACCATATATGAAACAAAGAGCAAGATAGAAGATTTTTTTTGTTTCTGAAAGAGATAACCAATTTACATAAAGAGATTTTTGGATTAACAATTTTTTCCCTTCAAAGTCAAATCAATAAGTTTATTTTGAAAACTATTTCATTGAAAAAAATGAAGAGTAGAAAACCAAGCTCAAAATATTCTTCAAAAAAATCTATTGGGGCTCTTTAGCAAGAGATAATCTTGAATGTTTTTTGGAAGGACGAAGCTTGTTCAGACAAAAATAGGTTTCCAAAGCAACCAATCTTAAAACAACATAAAATGATACTTGAATCCTATCTTTAGAATGTACAAGCTTACAAGGGAAGTGAAATCACCAAGGATCCGTCCCTCCCTTTAGCGGGAGAATCACAAGCGTAAGTTGATAATGTTGTCCTTGAGCCACTTCTGAAGTGTCCTCAAGGCATATCTATGGGTAACTTTGGTCCATTTTGAAGCATGCTCAAGCCAGCATACAAGTTTTCCATAGCCAAAAGATCTACCGAAATCGGGTGCCATGAAAAAAATGTCTAGCGAGACTCGTGGTTGGCATGCAAAATAGAGAGAGTGGCTTGGTGAAACTAAGATGGAGATGCTTGTGTAGTCTCAGTGGGATGTAGGCCGTGGTGATGCCTCCTATAAAATCCTGTAAAGAACGAAAGCCTTTAACAAGTTCAAGTGAATGTATCAAAGAAGAATAAAGCTAATAAAACTGGACTAGAGCAAAACTAACTAAAAATTCTAAAGCATAAAATACAAAAACAAATAAAAGACTCAAAATAAACCTAGGCTAAAAGATGTGAACAAAATGACCCTAGAAACAAAAGAAATGATAGATATCATAAACATAAAGGTGAAATAAGTGAGATATGATCATAAAAATCTAGCCCGGATGGAGAGAACCCATTATGGACTCAAAAAAACCTTCTTGAATAATAATATGAGACTATCATCATATGACACATGTCAAGACAAATACCTTTAACATAAAAAGAAAGAAACCATGACCTCTAATGCTAGAGCAAACAAGCTTAACTCTTAATATGATTCGAAAGAAAATAAATGCCTCACCTTATAAGAAAATACATGTATGCCATGAAGATGCATCATGAACATGATGTAGTTTGATATGTGATCCCAATTGTTGGTGGGCAAGTGATGTCCAAGTCAAATGTCATGATGGAAGATACACATTTTTGTAAAAGATAAGAAGAGGAAACACTCATCTAATCTAGGTATTAAGGCAAGAACAAACATGCATGTCATTTCTTTGTAGGTGATCATGGCTCTTATGTTTTTTAAAAAACCAAAATGGTGTTTTCCAAAATCAACATCTTTTTAAATGGACCTTCAAATAAAATCCATATGGACAAAATACCAAAAATAGCCATCTAGTGACCCATAGATGAATAAACAAGTATGAACTCTTAAGTTCATGTGAAGCATGGATCCTTTCTAAAATGTAAGACTGAGTATACAAGACCATGATGTCCCAAGTACCAAAAATATACAATAAGACTCACTAGGTCTCTTCTTAAGCATCCGAGTGTACAAGGATAATAACTCAAAAGAAATATATAAAATAACTTTTCTTTGTTTTTCCTCCTTTTATTTTCCACTTTTCTTTTTTTAGCCTTTTGACTTTTCATTTTTCTTAAAATATAACATTTCAACACATGCACAAAATAAATACATCAAAATATATCAATAAAGTATTGTTGCTGGAAGTAGACTTAAAAATCCCTTACACTGAGTACACATGACACAACACACAGTAAGGAATTAAGAAGAAATTAACTTATCTATAAGCTAAGATATTATAAGGATAAATAATTTCAGTATTTTAAAAATAAAAATAGTGTTGTTTTAAACACACAAAGTTTTGCTAAGAAAACGTCATTTTAAAAACTGTTTTAAAAGCCAATTTCAGGGCATACGGAGTGATACCCTGACTTTTATAAGACTTAGCTCATACATAAATCAAATTTAGATGGTTTCAAGAGGAGGAAGCCCGTAATTTGGACCGCAAATACAAGTTAAATTCTATACAGCGACCAAATTTAGATCCATACCCAAACTCAGATAGATATATGTTTTTAAGAGAAGACAGATGGAAATCAGGTGTTCATGGAGCATGTCTGAATCCGTTTTACCAATACATGAGTACCGATATTTTCAAGAGAAAGAAACAGGGTTCAGTTTGAAGACTTAGTAGCTGCAATACGACATCAATGTGGGTCATGCCAAAAATCTCCCAACACAATGGGTCGATCAAGGTCCAGGTCCAGCACTCATTGGGTACATTTGAACCCTCGTAAACCTCCTTCAAAAATCCTAGCCTGGTTGCACATATTCCTTTCTCAAAAGGCATGCTAAGTTGAGTCGAGCTTAAACCATTTTATATGTATCCAAGAGATTTTATTAGAAGGAAAATTATATATATTGGATACATGAGAGGGGACAAATTTTACACGTATACGTCCATAGAAATTTCAAACATATATATGCATATACATATATGGACATATAATGTGTTAAGTATGGGTTTTATAAATGTATGTATAGGTATAAGGGAGTTATTTTCCATATACATTAAATATTTAAAGCTTTATTAATTATACAAATGTGCATGGATTGCTGAAAATTGTGGGAAAAGGTTGAGAAAGATTCCATTTGCTTTTCGGTTCCTACTTTTATGCCAAAAAGCTTTTTACATTCTACCTATTCGGAAACCATCATTTACTTTTATTTACATAAGTAAATTGATTATGTGCCTTTACATTTATTCTTCTGCAATTAAATAAATTATATACATCAAGAATTTAATAAATGCGGCTCGATTTTGACTTAACTATGCCCTGGCTTGACCAAACCAGGTTCTATACACCTAACCTAGCTAAGTCAATCAACCTAAACCAACTCCTATTCGACCCTCTACATTGCGTTCAAAATAAACTGGAGTCAATACTCCTTAGCTAAATCAAACTCAGCCCTTGGTCCCTAATTAGAGTCAAACCATGTGAACCTAGTCTACCCACTTAAGACATCGAACCATGCATTTGGCTTGAGACATTTGAAAACTCATTGACCTAACCCAATTGACCCAAGACTCAATCCTTGGTTTGATCCACTTCAATTGATCATGGTGTAAAGGCTGGTTCACGAAAATTGTAAAGCATTTTGGTGCTGGTTCAAGTCAAGGCCAAGGTGGCTAGGGGCGCTCCACTCTGGGTGCACCCAAATGAGCTCTTGTTTCAGCCCACCACCATTTTTTATCTACTTTTTAGCAACATTTATCATTTGTTCTTATCCACTTTTGGGTTACAATTAAACTCGCTCTCATTGTAATTAAACTCTATAAATAGAGCAATCCAGTAATAATCTCTCATCTTGCAAGCTCTTAAAGTCAAGGCAGTAAAGATATCGATTTCTTCTTCTTGTGTCTAATTGGTGAAAGTCATGAGAGATCATATCATAAGAGGGGCGATTCAATTTTGTTGACGTAACAAGAAGATTTTATTGTTAATTCTTGCTAGTTTACATTAGGTTGCATGCACCAATCGATCCTTGCTTACATGCTTGCTTTCATTAGTTCACTGCATCAATCGATCGTTGTTCTCTTTTATTAGTTCCTAATATTTAGATAAGCATGTCATTGGGGCATTGTTATTATTTCCAGCATAGGTGCATATTGCATATCCATTGACTATCTTTGCATATCCATTACACGATAATCAATCTTGAATGCTCATTTTGATTTTATTAGGTTTTCTTGCTTAATCAATTCATTAGGTGTTGCATTAGGATACTTACATTGCACCATTATTGTTGCATCTTTGTTTCAAAGTTCTTGCATATTAATCCTTGCATAATAAATAATCGTGCATCCTTGCTATTTCCTATTCTTGAATATTAATCTGCATCTTAGATTTTTCCAGCATATTCTAGCATCTTGCATACTAATTCTTTAATTGATCATATTAGATAGTCTTGCATATTAGGAATCTGAGCACAATAATTGACTGTTTTTGCATAAATAATTCGTTACGTATCCCTAAGGATTTCTTCCAGATTTTGACCCATTAGGTTTTCCTTGTAATGGGTATTCTTGCATATTGATCATCAAGATTTCTTGCCTAGTATCATCCACTAGGACTTCTCGTCTAAGTCCACCATATTAGAAACTTTGACATGGTAATTAGCTTTGCATAGCCATCCTTGCATAGTCGATTCCATACACAATAATCCTACTTACTTGCATTAGGCTCCCTTGGTCATTAGGACTTTCCAAGTACATTTAAATTTCGTGCACATCTGATCCTATTTCTGCATATCACAATTCCAGCATATCACGATTTTCTGCATCATATTAATTCCTGCAAGTCACAATTTTCTGCATCACATTTGATTTATAGATATTAGAATTTTCAGCACATTTAATTTTCTCCAGCTTAGATAAAACCTCCATATTCATTAATTTATGCATTTAATTAAAATTCTGCATCATTCGGGCTCACATCTGTAATTAAAATTCTGCATAAATAGGATTTCCGCATGTTAAAATTTTCAGCATATTAAATTTCTACATCACATTAGATTTTTCTGCACATTAGGATCTTTTGCATATTTAAAAATCTGCACATACTCAATTTCTGCATTTTAATCACTTTCTGCATATTTGATCTCTGCCTATTAATTTCTGCATGCTTAGTTACATCTTATTGCATGTTATCCATTAATACCTAAATTTATTTCACCTAGTCAAGTTAAAATATTGATTTCAGCCATACTTGTGCATGTCGACCTACCCATGTCCATGCCATATCGATTTCACCTAGTCAAGTTAAAATATTACTAAGACTTCAGTCTACCCATTAAAATTACTTGTTAGCCCTAATCAGCCCCATTAATACCTAATTAAAAACCCTAGCCTAGCCTAATCCACACAAAATAGGAGTTCCCCCTCACCTTTCTTCTCATGTGTGCGAAAATTTCTTTTAACCCAATTAGCCAAGTAGGTTGTTAGTACAGAGGTTTATTCTTCATGTGGAAACAATTTGTTCAAATGGATTTAATTTGTAGTTCAAAACAATGTGTGGTCCATGTTTTTGAAACCAAATCCAAAATAAAAAACAAATAAAAGTATTATGAGTGCATCATGTAAACTCCTAATTTCAAAAACCAATTTTAAGGCACATGGAGAGATATCCAAAGTCTTGATTTACACAAAATTTAGCTCACATGAGAATAAAGTCAAGATGATTTTGAGAAAAGAAAAATGCCTCAATTTAGAGCCCTATTGCAGTTCAATTCGATATAGCTACAAAATCCAGCTCCAGATCTAAACCCATTTTAAAAAAAGACCAATAAAGAGCAAATATTTATAGAACATATCTGGATCTACTTCATGAGTACACTTAACTAATATGGGTATGAATATTTTAAGGAGAAGAAACAAGATTCACATGAAGAATTGACAACTACCTGATATCAATATGGGTCCCATCATATTGGATTGACCAAGCCTTGGGTCCAACCTCTTTGAGATAAAATTGAGCTTTGTCATGCCCCTTTGATATATATTTGAGCCTGGTCATGCCCCTTTGAGAAATCCTAGTCAAATTGTACCCACTTTCTCCTAAAAAGATTACTAAGTCGAGCTTAAACTAGTTTATATTATATGTATCCACAAGGTTTATTAAAATACAAAATATATATAGTGGATATACAATATAGGTCGACTTTTACAAATATATGTACATGTGAATTTCATAACATATAAATGTGTACATATATGCACATACAATACATTAAATGTGGGTTTTACATGCACAAATGGGACTTCAAAATGTATATATATACATATTTCTATACGTATCATGTATTTAAAGCTTGTCTATTGACTAATACACATGGATTGCCAAAAATAGTGGGAAATACATATGGTTATAACTTATTGTATATATATACATCTTGTCTATTAATTATTTACTTTATATTTATACTGATGTAATTAAATAAATTATACATATATGATTCATTTTATTTGGCAGGTTCCAACTTGGCCTAACCCAAGTTTAACCAAGATAGCTTCAACCCACTTGACCCTAACTAAGTCACTCAACCTAGACTAAGTTATGTTTGATCCACGCAACCTTGATCAAAGTAAAATTGTTTCAGTCCTGTATGCAAATTTTGGTTCCAATGAAGAACCAAGACCTATGATATGATTCTTCAGTATTTAAATTTTAATGTGAAATGTAGGACTTGGTTTGAGCTTCATGGGTGGTTTTGTACCCTCAACGAGGTAGGGTGAACCTCCACATACTAGGTATTGTTAGTATACCAGTCTAAGAGAAATATGCATGTGTGTGAGAGAGCTAAGAATAACAAAATGTAAAGTGCAATAAAAAAAAGAACTCAATTAATTTTGCATATAACTGATAAAATTAAATGATGAACATCGAATGAGAGCACTTATCAAATATCAAGTACATGAATGATAATGTGAGACTATCTAGGCTCGACTCTAAACAACAATCAACAATGATGATGGTATGCCAAGCACATACTAACTGATTACCGATGGGCCAAAAGATGCCCTTAGGAAATAATCAATTTGTTATGGGTATCTAGTGCCAATAGTATGAATTATCAATGGCTAATGAAAAGATGGACATTGATCATAGCAATCATATCAATGTTAGGTGAGACAAAAGCCATATGACATAGATGTTGTTGATTAACATGCTAAAGCAGTATTGCTACTTGACTAGTAGTGCATAACCATCTATCATATGACTTAAAAGGGAGGGAAGGACACTAACACAATCGGACGAGAAGAGAATCGCGATTCGAATCCGTCTGTCTCGAGGACCACCAATGCTGCATCAGCCACCTTCCCGTGACTTGAATGCGATATCTCAATAACTTTGCTTCAGCCGAGCATGCGCATAGAGAAGACAGCAAAAAGAAAGATAACTCTTGATTTTCGATCTTGCTAAATGGCTCTCGCTTGGAATTTTTTTTGATTGATTACAATGATGTAGGATCCTTGTTTATATAGAGGATCACCATAATACATTCTAAAGAAAACAAGAATGATAAATCTGCATGAATATTTTTATTAAAGGAAACCAGAATTTTGAAAGGAAATCTGGTTTTGAGAGCTGAAGTTTATTCCCTTTGCAGTCCCATAAAAATCTTGCCCTTATAGTCATCAATATTCAGTTTCCTTGGTTACGGATGGGGTTCCCTTAGTTGATGAGCCATGTTTTTTTCTATATATGAACATGAATCATGGAAGTCTATCCTTCTTACTCAATTCTGTTCTTACCTTCCATTTATTTTTTGTTAATATTTTTCAGGATCTTGTGATTTCCAGCTTGGTGCCTTTCTTGTCCTTCTACACTTTTTTTTTCCATCTTAACATACAACAACCTGCCTTCTATCAGTTGCCTTGCTGTCTCGGTTTTGTATGGTCTTAGATAATCAAACCTTTGCCCATTCCAACAATTTTACAAAAATTGAAAGCATTTGGGATTGTCATTTCCTGTTTGATTCATATCTTCCACTCACATAACATATATAGCCTTGTAGGTGAACTTGCCGTTTCATTCTCATGATATCCAGCCTTGTAAGTGAGTTATTCATTTCTATTTCTATGATGTTTAGCCTTATGTATAAGTCAAGCATACGTTACATATATCCTTTAAGTAATTTTATATTATACAAGACCACTCAACCTCCCATTAGACACATGCACATACATATGCATACTTTATGTATACATACTTATATATATATATATATTCTTTTTAAGTTTAGCACATATATTTTACGATACTACACATATATATATAGACATGTCTATATGACATATATATACCATGTGTTACCTATATATATAGTTTTTTTTTTGTACAATATATACATATATATGTTAGTTTTCCAAATACTACAAATAATATATAGGTTACCTATGTATATATGCATGTATATATAACATTTATGTAACATGTATGCATGACTTTCTATGATGGTTGGAAATACTTTGGATATTCTTGCCCAGCTGAAACTTTCTCTAATGATAGACCCTTCTATATTGCAAAGAAGATAAAAAGATTCTACAACTTTCTCTTTCTTTTTCTTGATATTTTCCTAGATCATCAACTTCTTATCTGATTTGGTTCATTGTAAAACAGATTTGGATCCTTTTGATAAATATCCAAGGTTTATATAATCATTTTACATGTTTTAAAATTTCATATTTGAAACCAACTTTTGTCAATAAAAAGTGATTGTTTTTTATGAAGAAAAATTTTGGATATTTACAAAACCTCATTAGTCTAATATAAATTCGGCCCTTTTGCCCCTAATTTAACTTAAATCATTTGAATGTAGTCAACCTACCTAAGTTACTCAGCCTTGACCATTGCTTGTGTCACTTGGATGCCTATTTAACTCAAGTTATTTCATCCAAGTTTCAAAGCTTGGTTTGACCACCTTGGATTGCTAGAATGCCATGGATAGTTAATGAAATTTACATGGTGCCTTGTAGTTGAACCAAGTGAAGAACAAGGAGATTTGAAGAATCCAACCCTGGGTTCACCCAAATGGACACTTTGTCCAGCCCATGAAGCCAAATGGAGAGCCCCTTTACTAAAATTTTTAGAGATAATGCTTTCCCATATTTTTTCCTACTTTTTAGGAAACATTTAACATTTGTTTCTATCTCTTTGAGTTATAAACAAAAACTATAAATAGAGCTCCAACCCTTATTATAAACTCATCTCTCAATACTCTTTCAACAGCTATTGATTCCAAGTTTGTGGTCATCAATTTCTCCTCTCTTCTTCCTATAATTTCTCGGATAGATGTTCTAAGAGATCAAGCAACAGAGAAGGGTGTATACAAATTTTAAGTTTTGTAAAACCGTCAACTTTTATCCAATCTTTTTAATTTTACAAAAACAAAATAAAAAGTAAGTTAAGAGTGACACCTTTTATTTACTTTTTTTCATTAGTTGTGGGCTCTATTCACATTTTTTTCATTAGCTCATCAATACCTATTTCATTATTGGTTCTTGCTCTATAAAATTATCGGCTAATAAAAGGAGAAAATACTTTTATACTTGAATTGAAACGTAAGCATAAAAAAGGTTCTTATTGGTTTTGGTTCTAAGTGGATCCAAGTCTCTAAATGGGTATGGATCTAAAATAAATATGAATGTCTAAATGGATATGGATCCTAAATGGGATATGGGACTTAATATGGATATGTCTAGAATCAAACATAAGAAAATAATACCTTAGTTAACTAGTATATAATAAATAGAATATGCAACTAATTATAAAAAAATGTTAAGATCCAGAAATTCTAAGGTGCAGAAAATCCTTATTTATAGAAATCTTAAGATGCAGAAAATTCAGATTTGCAGGGATCCTAATATGTAGTGTGTATGAATTTTAAATATTTTTATAAAATCAAATATGCACGAAATTTAAAGAAAACCTATAGGATGCAAGAATAAGATGTTGAACATGTGTGAATTAAATCTAATGTGTAACATAATTCTAACCTAACCAAGAATTAAACTATATATATATGAATAAAACTAAAGAATAAAGATGTAAGATGATTTAAAAGAGATGCAATGACTAAGGGATTTAATGGATCCCTAGAACCTAATTAATGATAATCAAGATGTATGGATTAAAGGGACTTGATGTGGCTGATATGAATATGTATGCCTTGAAGAATCAATGCTACTAAGGTATGACAATAATGCAAAGGAATTAGATAGGATGATCGATGGATGCTATGACAACGTAGTGATGATAAGTATTATGACCTAATAATAATAACTATGATGATCTAAGACTATGAGCTAGGGGACTAAAAACCAAAACTAGGATCTCTCAAGGTTGGCATGCAACACACGCACCAAAAGAAACTAGAGGAAGAAAAGAGGAGAGAGATACATAGTAAGGGATGACCTTACTTGATGGGTACTTGGAAATGTTATTGATGCTTGATAATGAGATAGATAGATTACAATGAAATACCATTGATAGAGGGGATCCAACCCCTCTAGATATAAGAAACAACCAAATTTGGATCCCTACAAAATTTCTAACAATTCCAAAAAGATAGGACTTTAAAGATTTGAAATAATCTTCTTTTGATTTTAAAACCATATGTGATTGTGGCTTTGATTTTGGCTTGATGGCTAGATGACATGGCTGATTCCCATGTGGCTTGGGGGCTCCTTGAGTGACTTAACTTGGCTTGAGGCTTAACATGGACTTCTCAGGGTGCCCGATTCCAATTTGAGTGTTTGTCTTGTCTTAAAAACTTGATGAAGCTTGATAATTGTTGGCATTGAAGCATCAAAGTGGGATGACTCATTGTGGCTTGATGTGTATCTTATTCCAATAAGGTTAGTTGAGTCATGGCAAAGGTAGGCTTGGTTTGGCTCAAAATTGAATTTTTAATATAATGCTTGATTAAATAATTTGACTCAAAATGAATTTTCAGCACTATAGCAATGGGTCAACTAGAACAAATGTAGATTCGATAGGCTTGGGTCACCAAGGCTAGGTTCAAATAAGACTTAAGCTTAATTGAGTCAAGGCTTGAGCCACGTACATAAATGTATAATAAGTACTCTTTTTGTTTTGTTTTTCAAAAATAAATATAAATATAGAGATTTTTAGCAAAATGGTTGTGATAAGAAAAAAAGGACTGCATGACAAGTTTCATCCATGAATTATGGATTCTCCCATAGATTTATGTGTTGAATAATGATCAAAATATAAAGTTTTATGAAAAACTATATCCTATACATATACATGAAATCATCAGTTTTACAAATAGAACCACATTTGGTACCCTGAATGTGTATAAACTTATATATACATATAGGTTATGAGATTCTTATGTATAATAAATATAAAACCATCCTATATTAAATATATATTATAAATAAATTTTCTTTTAATAAAATTCCACAGATAAATAAAATAAAAGTAGATTTTTGGTTTTTGACTTACTAGGGTTTTTTGAGTAAAAGCAGGTGTAAGTGACCTAATAATATTAAATAAAGTTTATTTAAGGTCATCCATAGTCGACCCACTTTATGAAATAATTTTTGGTAAAGCCTACTTTATCATCTAGATCTAAAGCCTTTGAAATTCTGTCTTTCTTCTTCTCTCATCCAAAATATTTTTATTTCTCTTTCATGTGAGCTCTAATTTGTAAAATCCAAGACCAAGGTCTCACCCTATGTGCCTTAAAATTAGCCTTTTAAAAAAAAAAAAAAAAATTCTTGAAAAGTTTTGGGTATTTATAGATGCTCCTCTTTGGCATCAATCAAGGACAACTTGGTTGATGGCAAAGAAATAAATACCAAAATTTTAAATGCTTTTAAGATTTTGGATGAAACTATTTCTTGGGTAGACTTGAAAATTCTTTACAAAACTTGGTGTGGAAGCTCAAGTTTGTTCATGGTCAATATCATGGGGTTGAATTAGAGCTAGAAGTGCTTTTTTTTAGAAATATCATGGGGTCGAATTAGGGCCTAACAATAGTGAAAGAGTGTCTTGTCATGGGGTATACAATGAACCATGCGTACTCATGGAGTGCAAGACCAAGGCAAGATTTTTGATTTTATGATAAGATAACCAATTTTCATAAAGAGAGTTTTGAGTTGACAAAAGAAATTTTTCTTTAAAGGTAAATTAGCAAGATGGTTTTGAGGAAAATGAAGAGTGAAAAGACAAGTTAAAAATACCTTTTAAAGCTTTTTTGAGGCAGAAAACTTTCTTTTTGAAATTTAATTTGTTTCTCATAATATTGTCTTTTTAAAGAACCAAACTAAAAGAGTATGGGTATGATACCTGAATCTTGAATTTTTGAAGTGTAGGAGCTCATAAAGTGGAATCTTTCAGGAATCTACTTTTCTCTAGAATAAACATCATGAGCTAAAGTCTCTAAGAAAGTCCTTGAGTTCCTTCTGAAGTATTCTCATGGCTCACTTGTAGATAACATGAGTTCCTTTTGAAGCATCCTCAAGATACCATACAAGTATAAAATAAGATACTATCTCTAAATATTACATCATAAGAGAATTTAATACATTTGAGATGAGAGAGTGATATAGTCCTAACAGAATAACCATTACAAATTTATCTTGATGTATAACAAAAGGAGGAGAGTGGGTTGCCCAATGGGATGATGTACAATGGAGATGGCAATTCCTTTACATGTTGCATGTGGTGGGACCAAATCTTGATGGGATCAATCCATGTAGGTGTTGCTGCTTGTTAAGACCTGTAAGGCACCAATGCCTAGGATAAGATCAAGTGAAGGTATCCTAAAAAATAAGTGAATAAAAGCAAACTTAAATTTTTAAAGCATGTAATATAAAGAGGAAGCATGAAACCTATGATTAACTTAAACTAAAAATTTGCAAGAAAAATAATTCTAGAAACCTAGTAAAACAATGAACACCTAAAGAAAAGAAGAGTTAGGAGTAGGAGATAGGAATCCAACCCATATGGAAAGAACCCATTATAGATATAAAAGGTCTTCTTGAATTATGTATAGATAAAAATAATTCTAGAAACCCAGCAAAACAATGGACACCTATAGAAAAGAAGAGTTAGGAGTAGGAGATAGGAATCCAACCCAGATGGAAAGAACCCATTATGGATACAAAAGGTCTTCTTGAATTATGTATAGATATTAGGTTCAATTATCACGTAGAGCAATATCAAGGAAAAACATCTTTTGCATGATAGAGAGGAAAGCGTGTCAAAGGAAACAAGTTTCTAAATCCTATTTTGACTCAAAGAAGAAAGATGTCCCTAGATAAAGAAAAGAATGCATGAATGCTGCCATGGATATGTATCACACAACTAGAAGTATGCATGTTTATGAGAGGAAATATTGAAAACAATTTAAAATTCCTTAGCTTATAAGAAAATGCATGTGCATCATGAATATGCACCGTAAATCATAATATGAATATGGATATGCCCCAAGCAAGGGGTGTGCGACCATAGAATATTGTGGAGGGCAAGTGGTGCCCCAACTGAATATCATGATGAAGAGTATGCATTTATTACAAGCTAGAAGTAAAGAATGAGAAAAAGAAAATTCTCCTAATCTAGACATTAAGATGAACAATCCTACAATCTAATTCCTTATAGGTGATCATATCTCAAGAGTTGGTTTTTAAAATTCACAAGGATAATTTCGAAAAGTAACTTTTTTTGTGATGAACTACTTCCAATAAAATCTAGAAAGATAGAACATTCTAAATTAACTCCCAACCAGTACTAATAGAGGAAGAAAACAATATCAATTTTGATAATGAAAATCTTTAATTTTAAAATACTTAAAATAACTCACCTAGTGACCCATAGACAAATAAACAAGTTAGGACTCTTAACCCCATGTATAGCATGGACCCCTCCTTAAGTGTAATAAGATCTCAAGATAGAATTATATTGAAGTACAACTTCTAAATACAAGAGAATATAAGAGGTTACTCGGTTCCTTCTAAAGTGTCCCGAGCTTACATTGAATAAAAAATAAAAAGAAAAAACACAAATAGGGCTTTGCTCTGTTTTTTTTTTCTTTTTTGTGTGACTTTGGTTCTTCTCTTTTTCTTTTTCTTTTTTTGGTTTCTTTGTTTCCTTTTATAGGTTTTTAGCTTTTCAAGATAAAACCTTTCAACATATATAGAGAATTGATATATCAAGAAAGCTCAAATATAAGAAGAATACTTGAAAATTTATTAAAAGTACAACCACCACAATATCCAACAAGGGGTAGGAAGACACTAACCGGTCTATAAGCTAAGATATCTTAAGGATAAACCATTTTAGTATTTTTAAAACTAAGATAGTATTACCAAAATATAGATATTAACAATTTCTTAGATTTTCTCAAGATAAAAAATCAAGTAAAAATGAATTGTCAAAAAGAGATTTAATTCTAAGTAGCTCAAAACAAATCAAAGTTCATATTTTTGAAATCAAGTCCAAAGCACAAAGAGATGAGCAATGTAGTAATTTGAGAATATCAAAGCTAGAGTCTAAGAATGATATTATCAACCGTGAAAGCAATGACTCAAATGAAAGTCAAGATCTAATAACATCATGGATAATATTTCTTTAAACATTGGATGCTTATTAGGTTTGAGGGATTTCAACATCAATGAGCAAATAATGTAATCAAATGACTAATCACCTACTAAGAACTTTATTGCATGTAGTCATGAATACATGTAGACCTACTAGATGGACATAAACACTATGATGTAGGATTAGGTGCTAAAGCAATAACAAGCATACATGCATGCGAAGACACAAAACTTATAATATATATCAAAATATATGACATCAAAAGCTCATGAAAGTACTACTATTTATGCTATGATAGACAAGTGCACTAAAGTGGTCAATACAAGTTGTAGACAACTAAGTATATAGATAGATAAAATATGATCCAAGGCATGATTACATATGCATGATGCATAGATAGATAAAATACATGATGCATGACTAGGTAAAGTGGTAAAAGCATGAGCTGATAAATAGATATTGATGCATGAGCATGACAAGATGTAGATGCATGAGTACATAAAAGATGCAAAATACAGGTGCATATTGCTAAAAAGTAATAATGTACAACCAAATTCTCGTGCTTATATAGAAGCACTCAAAAGAAAGTAAGAACCAAGGTGGGTCAGGAGGAATGTGAGCATCAGAAGTGCATCCCTAAAGAACATTGTCTCCAAATATATTTCCCCAAACTAAGAGAATGGTAGCCAAAGTAATAAGGGACCTATAACACAAGTGCAAGATCAGCTATGATGAACAAGACCATCTAAGATCCAAGACTCTAGTTTGAGATCTGCTGAAGATAAGGTGTTCCCTGACACCTAGGTAAAAGGATTAGAGAAGGACAAACTTGTACGAATGGTGCAGAAGGACAAAATGGGGTCTAACGATCAACTCTAAGGGTAGGATACCTAACTATATAAGATAATTAAGAGAGGTCAAATCCATCTGCCTAAACAAGAGGGATAGGGGAAAAAATCTAACCTAGTAGGCACAAGTGGGGGAGGGTGGTAAAAGTCTAGCCCTAGAGTAAATGATAGAGTGCCGAGAGGATTATTTGGAAGGCCAAACTCCATAATAGTAGCTACAAACTTGTCACAACTCAAATATGCATGAGCCTCGGGTGATAGGTCCATGTTATCATGGGACCTATTGCTAGGATCATAGAGGAGAGGGTGATGACACACTAGAAATTAAACTCTAAGAAGATGGAGACTCTAGGGTAAATCCTGATAAGTTGAAGATATGCCTATTGGGAGAAGATTAGGTCCACCTTTTGAGACATGATAATTTACTAAGGAGGGGAGGTCAAAACCAGGTTTGTTTATCGTAGATGGGTGAGAGGATGGATAATAGTTATCGAGGTCAAAATCATCAAGCTCCAAGGGTTCATCCTGACTCAACATGGCTGAGGTCTGTCGTGAAGTAGTAGTATTAGGGAGAAGATCATTAATGACTGGCATTAGGACAACATCATTGAAAGAAGCCAGGGTAGGGAGCTCTCACGTATTGGATGCATCGTCATAATCGGTTGCTGCCTATGGAAGAATGACCTCATGAACGAGGAAGACTATATTTTGTGTATGGCTGGGATTGAGGAGACTCGGGTTTATGTATCACCACTAGTAGAGCTAGCACTATAGTAGACTACATAAGAGTAGATGTTTGAGTAGAATATGAAGAGACTATAGACTCGGATGAGTGAAGGGTAACTCTAGATCTTAGTGATGACAATGACAAAGGTGATGGTATAGATGATGGGATCCTAAAAGAACAAAATAATGATATATCTTAGTACACTGAATCTAGAGACAAATCATCTGTAGTTGTTGGGAAGAACTCAATGGGTGGACTCTTATGAAGAAAGAATCTTGATCAGGTCTAAAGAAGTGAAGCTTAGGACTCTGGAGTGTTGTGTCAGAATGATACTCAAAAGAAGAGGGACTCAGATTGCAATGGGCTCTTAGAAGAATACCCTAGGGAAGTGAGTGGAGATGACGAAGGAATGGTGGTATTGTTCCAGTACTAAAGAAAATTCTTGTCTCACGATTCCATCCACTTTCGTATGGCTTGGCATCAAAGTGGTTTGAGATTGATATCAAGGTGAAATGTTGCATCAAAGATCTTGGTTCAGTTGAGGACTAATGAAAGCAGCAATAGATCGTGTTAGATCTACCGAATTGAGGTTGAATTCTGCAGAGTTCATCACCAATCAGAAACTTCTGCAATTCTGACTAGCTGCATCTTGTGAATCAGGCTTCGATTTGTTCAATTCGAGGAAAATCTTTCTTGGTTGAAGTGAAGATTGAGTATCTGTGTCAAGTATTGCATAGTGCAAGCAGTTTCTGGGTCGATTTGAGGCAGATCAAGAAGAATCGAGAAGAAAACCGATTTTCGGCGTCGTCTGAAAAAATTTCTGCATGCTGGATTTTCGCTGAACATTGACGGTGTTTTGAAGAGGTAAATGACGTCCTTTTGTTCCAAATCTTTTCCTTAATCGATTTTGATATGTGTAAATTGAATCGGATTACAAATCATAAAACTTGGTGATCGTTTGATAAGGTTTGAATGACTCCAAAAGGGACAATAGAAATAGGTATAACTTGCCAAAAATTTTGCAGAGTTGGTTTTTCTAGAAATTTCTGCTCGGAAGTGCTTATCCGAGTGTGGTTGTTGTAATAATCCCGAATTTGCTTGAAGTTTCAAGAATATTCTGCTGTGTTTAAGTGTCCCGGATGTATGTAAATGTTGCAGAGAAAATCTAGTTGTAATCGGTTGGAGCTTCTGTTGCAACGAGTTGTAAAAATCTGCTATAAAACTATTGCAGTCGGTTGTATAAGTTGTTGTAAGGGGGTGTATGTGGGATTGTATCTTGCAAGTGTTCGAGAGGAGGTCTCACTCACTGTCGCAGCCAACACAAGACTGCAAAACAGTAAAGACGGACGGGATCTTTTAGAAGACGAAGACATTTTCAACTGACCAATAATGGAAGCATTGGTAAGGCAGATTGTGCAGCAAGTGCCGAGCTTGTAGATGAGCCAAGACCAGTTGTAGGAGAGGGTAGAGAGGCTCTCACAGCAGCAAAAGGTTTTCAAAGGATAGCAACATTGAGTGGATCAGATTGGGAAAAAGTTGCAACCTTTACCATTGACTAGTAGGAGAGGGAATCTTTCTAACACATTTCCTACGACGGAGAAGGGTGCAGCACTACCGGCACTTCAGGAGAAGTTGTCGGGGACCATGAGCCTCTACGGGAGGCATACACATAGGACATTTCAAGATCATGACCGTGATAAAGGTATACCCAATGGATGGTAAAGAGGATGGCTTGGGTGTTGTTGGTGATGATCAAGAGAAGATGCCCGGTTGGTTGGGTCAATACTTAGTTGGGGGAGCACTACAAGCGTTGAGTATGTATATGGCCTTGAGGACAAGTCCAACTTAGTTGGGAGAATATTGTCAAATGACAAATTTTGAGAGCTCTAGCGAGACACAAGGGGTAAGGAGTGTTACCTTACCGGCATCTGGGAGAAGTACACATGTGGTGCACATGTGTACAACTCACCCGCGTGAGGGCACGAGTGGGCTAGCCTCATCTTTTGGAAACTTCTCTTTATGCACCATCAAGAATCTTCTTGGTTGTAAACCCCCAAACCGAGTGGGTTACAATTGTAACAATGTAACACCGTTGGGTCTCGTATTGTAACCATGTATACTCTTGGGGGTAGTCTCTTATAGCTAGGATGATTCTAGGATAGGGGATTCTAGAGTAGTCTACTAGAGAGGTAGTTAGGTTATAACCTCCTTGATTGTAACTACAACCTAGAATAAGAACTAACTAGGAGGATCATGAGGATCAACCTAGAGACTTTCACTCTTGCCTATAAAAGGGCATCAGGTAGGTTGGTAGGGGCAAGCAAGGTTGGACCACATAAGGTGGTCTAGAGTGGCTAAAGTATGAGAGAATTCTTGTAAGCTTCTCTTGTTATCAAGTACACCTCTTTCCTTCTTCCTTTTGACTGTTTTGCCCTTTCACTAAGAGTGTGTGAGAGTGAGGAGTGCGAGAGACCTACAATCAACTGCATGTGGGAGTGCTTTGTTTCATGAATAGAGCAAGTACAATGCTAGGAAAGAGTCCCTACACACAAGATCTCGCCGGTTGTGAATGTGTGGCTCAGTAGGATGAGCCATATTTTCATCATTATGATAAAACTCCTTCGCTTTGAGGCACATAAAATAAGCTGGTAACAAATTGGTATCGTAGCCATACATGCTCTCCTACTTGAAACTCCACGGCACACCGATGTTGATATGAATGTTTCACCATCCTTGTGCATGCTCAATCAAGGGAGGTTTTGACCTCATCGTACAGGGTCTATCTCTCTTGTACCTCACAGAGCAGGGTTGGACAATTGCTACTATCGTCACCCTACACTAGCTCCAATGGACCAAGTGGCTGCCACCCGAACATGAGCTCTTAGGGACTCAACCCGGTGAGGATTTTCAATGCGAGTTATAGTTGTACTGAGCTACTTCCAGCAATGACATCTAATTTTTCTAGCCGACTGTCATGTGGCATAGGTACTCTTTCCATATCGCATTTAGCTTCTCGATTTGTCCATTAGCTTGGAGGTGATATGATGAAGAAAGGAGTAACCAAGTTTTGATCATCCAAAACTTGTGGAGCACACGTCGCGATCACTTACCATCTCTTCTAATATGCCAAAATATTTCACCATATGTTGTAGAAAAAAACATGTTGTCTCCTTAGCGCTATACTCCCACATTGCAGCAATGAAGATGTTGTATTTGGAGAATCGCTCCACCACCACAAGTTTCAATTCAAAGTCGTCGACCTTTGGTTGCCCTAATATAAAGTCCATGGAAATGACCCTCCATGGCCTGCCTAGAGTCGATAGGGGTTGCAACAACTCTGCGGGACATCGGGGCTCCACCTTATCTTGCTAGCATGTGGGACACTGGTGCATGTAGTCAACCACCACATGCACCATCTAGGGCTAGTAGCATCCACATGCCTTCAATCTTGGGGTGTCCTCCATACTCGAAGTCATGGATCTTGTACATGAGGTTTCTTCTTAGTCCACCAACCTCTAGAACTAAGAGCTGCTTATTGTTGGTCCACACCAACCTATTACAAACTTCGTATTTATTGTTGATACCAGCTAATGTTTGCTTATGAATCTACTTGTACGAGGCATCGTCTTCGACGAGTTGCTTGACTCTTAGCACTATCACCTTGGAGTCAGGTCATGGCACCCAATACTTTCTCAGTCTACTTCGAATTGAGGGACTCAACTATAAAGTTCTCTATCCCAGGTCGATATGCCTACTCAAAGTCGTATTCTTCAAGTAACTCGAGCCACCTTGCTTACCTTGGAGTGAGTTTCTTTTGGATCTTAAGGAAGGTATTTGCTACATTATCGGTGACACATGTGAAGTGATATCCCAACAAGTACACCATCTATAGATGAAGACAATGCACCATTATCGATAATTTCCTTTCATGTATGGGTATCGAGTCTCAGCCTCCTTGAGTTTGTGACTCTCAAAGGCTATAGGATGATTGTCTTGATAAAGGATGCCTCCTACAACTTGTTCACTTGCATCCATATGCACTTGCGAATGACTTTGGAAAGTTGGATAGGTGAATCATAGACTCTTGGCACACCTCCGCCTTGAGTGTCTAAAAGGACCCCTCACACTTTGAGGACCACACTCATATAGAGTCCTTTTTCAACAATTCGGTGAGTAGGGTAGCGATCTTTGAGAGTTTTTTATTAACTTCCGATAATAATTGACCAACTTAAGGAAACTCCTTAGCTCACCCACCATGTGTGGTGCTTCCGAACTTTTGATAGCTTATACTTTTTTGGGGTCCATCTGGATCACACCTAACCAATGATATGACCTAAGAAAGTGATTTGAGTTATTGCAAACTCCGCTTCTCCCTCTTTACATATAGCGTGTGTGCTCGCAACTTCTCAAACACTAGAGAGATGTTGGACATGGTCCTCTAAGTCTTGACTATAGATGACTATGTCGTTGAGGTATACCACCAAAAATCTGTCGATATACTCATGTAACACCTCATTGATAAGACAAAATAAGGTAATAGGTGCATTGGTTAATCCAAAAGGCACCACTAAGAACTCATACATGCCATAACGAGTTACCATTACTGTTTTGGCCTCATTACCGTGTCCTATGCATACCTACCAATAACCTGACTGGAGGTCCAATTTTGTAAATCAATCAAGTACCACGCCAAGATCATCTATGGTACTCACTATGAAACTCAAGAACTTGCTCCAACATCCGAATTAGAGATGACATTCTTTGACAATACAAGTTACTTGATTAGCTTGAGTGTTGATATTCTTTAGGCATTGCTTAGGAGTGAGCTTCAAGCCCATGGACCGCATCATGGTAGTGGAAATGATGGAGTGGGATGCTCCCATGTCAGCAAGTGCCCAAACCATCATGGTTCCCATCTAGGCTTCCATGAACATGAGACTCTGTGGCTCCTTAGTCACCTGAGCGACACCCAATAGTTGGAAGGTGGTGTATATGCCTCACAACAATTGAAATCCAAGGCATCTTCAAGCTCACTGATTAACAAGGCTGCAAGCTTGGCCATCTTGGAACAAAACTACATGCAGTCACCCAAAACCCTTTCGGTCATGTTCAGTTGGCTTGGCTTGCTACCAACTGCTGCCTCATTTTTAGGTGCCAGCACCTCTCCCTTCGAAGGTTCGGCAGGGTCATTCCCTTAGTACTTCCACTTGCCTTTGGCCTTTTTTTTCTTGTCATCACCATGTCCCTTGCTATGGTCCTTCTGCTGGTTATCTTCCTTATCACCCCTCTTGGAGGCTCAAAGGCTTATGAATGTCTCCACCATGGCAATAGCCTATATTATGGTTGTGGGGCTTCATTGCCTTAGCTCCACTTGAGCCCATAGTTGTAGACTATCTTTGAAGTAGAAAAATTTGTTGTCTTCATTCTTGTTTCATACTTCAAGAAGTACGCTAAACTTCTTCACGTATTCCTGAAGAGAACCGGTTTGCTTCAATTGCTTGAGCATTTCCCACATCCACCTATTACTATTTGTATGCCTAAATTGTTACCTCAATTTGGATTTGAATTGTTTCCAAGTTAATGAAAGATTTCTTCCACCTTCCATAGTGGCAACTCTCGGGTGCTCCACTATAGTTTAGCATCGTTCCTTAGGAATAGGGTCGCAATGGTGATCTTGTCCTCTTCAGAAACTTGGAAAACCTTGAGGTATTGCTCTATATCCCAAAGAAAATTATGTATCTCCTTATGGTCCCGCCCTCCTCCATATGGCTTGGGCTCGGGCACCTTGATCTTGATGGTCGAAGAGGTTGCACGAGAACCCTCATGAGGAGGTGCATGACTGGATGGTATTCCTCCTGCCTCTCGCAAAACATGACCACAAAGTTCCTCATGGTTTGCTACTGCTCGACCAACATCCATCAAGTAAACCTCTTTTGGTTTACTTGGAATTTGGCCATTTGTTGCATGAATCACATCAACATAATTCCCAATGTCAGGTGACTAGAGGGGCATTCCTATTGGAGTTGACTCTTCCAACTCTTTCTCATCATGAATAAATTGATTAGCTGGTTAGTCTTTCACCCCAGAATTGGTAGCCAATAAAACCAAAAATTATAGGGAACATTTCGGTTGATTAAATTGACCAGATGACTAGTCTTTCAATGTGAATACTACTTGATATGAAGACGAAACTGTTATGATACTACTTTATCACCAATTGAAAACCTTAGTTGCTTAAGAGAGAGTATAAGCTTTGGTGATGGCAATGGAACTCGTCCCACTCAACCCCTCTTTCATTAAGAGAAGAGAAGAGGGATGTAGACCCTTCCTAGCATTGGTAGCCAATCCTTATGAGGTAGCACTCCCTATCTTGCATGTACACTCTCTAGGCACAAGATCTCCTTGCACACATTGATGGAAGAGGGCATGTGGAAAAGCCTAGAAGCCAAGGAACTCCTTTATTGATATCAAGACTCTTACAAGACTCAAGAGAAGACTTGAGGACTTAGCTTCAGAAGGCTTAGACTAAATTCAATGACTCAACTCCCAAGGTCTCACGTCTATTTATAGGCATGGGGGAGGGGCTAGGCTTGCCTTAGGAAGGCTCTAGAACCATTTAGTTTGGTAGAACCAAGGGAAAGGCCCTAGAAACCCCCTACACTTAGATGGTTAGGATAGTAAACTAGGAGAAGGCACTAGAAGCTCCTAGGGTTAAGGAGTTTGGGGAAGTTAGGAATCAATTACAAGGGAGATTCTTTAAGCTTGTAAGAAGCTAAGTAGGTTACTTCAAGAAACCCCCTCTAGTGGATGCACACTTATAAATTGGCTCATGACAACTCTCCCCCAGCTCAATCTAGACTCGCCCTCAAGAACTCATGGTAGACATGAAGTAGGAGCTCATACTACCACAACTATGCACTAGGCACCCACGTATCATCATCAAGTCCTCATCTTGTCCACCGCACAAGGCGCAACATCTATCGTCAGGGTCCTGCATCATCTACCTTGTGTGCTAGCACCTCCTATACTCGATGATCTAGGTGTTCAGGATCCTTGTAGAATTACTTCAATTGCAGGACCGAAAATTGGATATAGCTTCAATCTATCCAGTAATTCCAACTTGTATGCTACTTGTCTGATGCATTTTGTTACTCAAAATGGTCCATCATACTTGGGTTTTAGTCCCATATGACTCTTCTTGTAGACCTGTTTCCTTAGGTACTCTAGTATCTTGAGCTATACATGTTTTTCCATGTAAAACTCCACCATGCACTAGTGTCGATCTACATGTTTTACCATCATGGCCTGTGCTGGATCAAGGGAGGTTTCGGCCTCCTCGTACAAGGCCTGCCACTACCACAACCCACAAAGCATGATTAGACAGCTGCTACTATCATCGCCCTATATTAGCTCTAATGGATCAAGTGGCTGACACCTTACTATGAGCTCTCAACTCGGTGGATGAGCTCTGCTGAGTGTTGTAGCTATACTTAGCCCCTCCCAACTATGACACATAGTTTTTCTAGTTGACTATTAAAAAAGTGGCGTAGGTACTCTTTTAACATTGCATTTAGCCTCTTGATTTAGCCATCAATTTGCAGGTGATGTGTTGAGAGGAGTAATTGGGTTCCCATCATCCAAAACAACTCAATCCATAACTTAGTGTGAAGTGCGCATTGCGATTGCTTACTATCTCCTCTCGCATGCCAAAATATTTCACATGACATAGGAATAAGTGCACCATCTCCTTAGCACTACACTCTCGCAGTGTAGCTATGAAGACACCATATTTGAAAAATTGGTCTATCACCATGCATATCATTTCAAAGCTATAAACAAAATGTTTTCATCTTATATGGACTTAAAAACTTTACTTGGAAAAACATGCGTGAGCGTGCCAACAAGTTTACTCAAACTTCCAAAGATATTTATCAAACTATTTGGCAATTGTGGGAAAGTAGTTTCTTGTCAACGTAGGCTTTCTTAATCTGGTGCTCAAGGGTCAACCTAAATGCTTAAAAAGAGCGATTTTGTTATCTAGAGTTTTCCCAAAAGAATTTCGATTTGAAACAACCTTTTTTAAAATGACATTGATTTCATTTATACAAACTAGGCTTAGCTCTGCGAAAATAGAATTGGTTTTATTTTGCAATGTAAAAGTTTGTATTTTTTACAGGTCTTTATTAGAGTCCAAAAATCTTAAAAATTTTATTTGAGTGAGAACTAAGCATAACGTTTTACAAAAAAAATTTATTTATATTTTTGGGTCCTTCAATGATTACTAAACATTTGAGAAAAGCTTCTAACCGAATGATATTATGAAATTTGGACAATATCTGTGACTGAAATTTAGGGTCTCAATAAAACACTAGTATCTCCATACGTTAGTTTTTTATTTGTATGAAAATTATCAATTTGGAAGTCTATGTGCTAACTTTTAGACGACATCATTTTTTAGGTATTTAGATACATACAAATTGGGTTATAATAGTTTTATTGAATGTCTGTCGCAGGATTTTTTGTCACAAACATGTTCGATTTCGGGTTGAGTCTGATCCTTATTGAATTTTTTATCAACCTCACATGTATCCAAAATTTATGAGAATTTTATTGAATATTGGCTGGTATGTACTACTCCCTGACAAAATTTGACAGTATTTCGCTAAGAGATGGTGGCTGGAAAATTCAGAGAACACACAAGGTCTCTCCAATATGCTGAAAACTACAAAAATTTTATTATAAAAAAATAATGATGCATCCAATTAGAATTTTATTGGTTTAGTGATCATTCAAAGAATTCTGTTGAGTACTTATACTCATTCGAGAAGAAACTCATCTACATATAGATCCTCGGAGCATCTCTCTCGAAGAGGATTACTCACTTGAGAAATATATGCGTTCATAGCTCAATGTCCTCCCGTAACATAACTTATGAGTGATTAATACATCATAAGAGTGATTACATACTCATGCCATCATATGTAAACATGATAATTATGTCCCACTTACTATTTCTTGAGTTGAATTAGAAACAATCCATACATCAAGAAAGGGGAGAAGGGATAATATAACATATAAGAATAGACAAGGTGAGAACGTATAAGATATAGAGTATATTGGGGTAAAAGAAACAAAATCTTACAAAGATAGCAGATTCCTTTTACCTATAACCCTCTCCTTCGTGCTTTCAAGTTGAGACACCCCTCCCTTTGTAATGGTATTCCTTGAGAATGATTGCTACTCTTAAAATTACAATGGTTAGAAACAAGAATTTCAAGCTTACAACAAGAAGAAAAAGGGGTAGAAGATGGTGACTTTAGACTTTCTTTCTAAGTCTCTTCCTTTCTCTGTTTTCCTTGGATGAACTCCTTCAATTAGGAATGAGCACCCTCATATCTTTCTTGGTTGGGCTTATTACTCTTAGGCTAGAATCTCCTTTCTTTGTCACCCTCATCCTCCTTTTATAGGCAATTTCTTGAATCAGATCCTTTTGGGTTATTGGGATTGATCTAGGCTCAAATCCAATCCAACAACGAACATCCTCATGTGAGAAGGGCATTTGCACACATGGTCGGGATGGTTGGGCACAATTTGGGTACGTTGGAAAACATGAGAAGTCGTTTTGCATGTTAGGGGCTAGCGCCATGGTGCCGTGTGGGAGGGTTCCCATGCTCCACGCGGTGGGGTCCCACTAGGCGCATGGGGGGCCCTGCTTAATGACATGATGACGACGTGTGTGGGGCCCATGGTGGTTGGCAGTGGCACTCGTGGTAGTCGATAGTGGCGCACTTGGTGGCTGGTGGCAGTTATTTTGGATTTTTCACTTCTTTGTTGTTGAGTGATGATTTTATCCTTTTTCGCTTCATTGATTGATCTCTTTAATATTTCTTGAACTACTTTAACCTTCTAATGGGTGTAGCGTCGCTTGGTGCAGGATCTCCCTTTGTTGGGGTATTTGAGACTTTTCACTTAAACTTGAGACATCACCCAACTAGAGTCTTCTCAATTTCTGAGGTCCTTCCTTAGCTTCTTTCATCCATGTTTTTTCCCAAATGTTGTATTTTTATTTTTTCTTCAAATATGCTTGTAGGGGTAAAATGGTCATTTTACAAAAGTTTTGTAGGTAAAACTTATGTTAATTCCAAATTCCTCATTTTGACATTTACAACCCCTTCTTTGAAGGAAACATGCTTGAAACAATGAAATTTTGCTAATACAACCTTGAGAGTAAAATTATCATTTTTTGTATTTTGTTAAAGTTTAATTCTTTTGGTGGGGCTAGAAGTGACTCTCATTTTGAGGTTTCTACAAAATTTTGGATTGAAAATGAGCTTGCTTAAAGTGTCTTCATTGAGAGAAACCTTAAAAGATCAATGACCATAAACTTGTATCGAATCTTCTTAATTTTATTAAAGCAAGTAAAAATTAAGTCTAGAATGACTCAACTCTTATTTGCATTCTTTTTATGCATTGTGGGCCTAAATTTAGTTTTTTTTACAATCACCATCTTTCTCTAACAAGGGAGGATCCGTTCTTGTGGCTCAAAATTCCTAGCTAATAAAAAGAAAATATACTTACATGCTTGAATTGAAATGTGAGCACAAAAAAAGGATCTCTATTGCTATTAGTTTTTGGTATCAAGAGATATAGATCTAAATTAGATATGAGTCTAAAATGGAGATAACCCTAAATGGATATGGATCTAAAATGGATGCGGACTTATAATTGGATATAGCTAGAATTAACGTTAAGAAAATGATACCTTAATTAATAATTATGTAATAAATAGAATATGCAACTAATAATAAAAGTGTTAAGATGTAGAAATCCTAAGATGCACAAAATCCTTATTTGTAGAGATCTTAAAGATGCAAAAAAACATGATTTGCATAGATCCTGATATGCAATATGCACGAATTTTAGATATTTTTATAAAATCAAATGTGTATGAGAGTTAAAGAAAACCTATGTAAAAGGGATGCAATGAAACTAAATTAACTAATTTTTTATAAAACTAGAATAAGAACACTGATGCTATTTTTGTTTTCTTATAATCTAAGAGATTGACCTATACATATAAAGCAACTAGGATGAATAATGAAACTAATAGAAAAAATCAAAATATGCACTTTACTTGGAAAAGATTTGGATCAAGTACACTCCATCCTTCTTAATTGAAAGTACTCATAAACACACTTAAACAAAGAAGACAAAAGAAGAAGGAATAGAAAAATTCTTTAAATTTTCTTGATTGCTCTTGAATCATTCTTATATTTTTCTTGTGGATGCTTACAATAAGAGAAGAGATCCCTTTTTATAGAAGAAGGTTGTGGTACATGAAATTAGAAGGTTATAATGAATTTGCAATAAAATTCCAGCAACTATACATTTCTATTTTCAATTCTAATGAATAAGAAAGTCTACAAAAACAAATAGCAGGTCTTCCAAGGCAATGGTTGACCATTTACTTTATAAAAATCTATTGTGTTGTACTTAGGCTGGTTAATCTTTGTTGATATAGGCCATAATTGGTCGTCCTCCACCTTAGCATGAGCTTGGCATACTTCCTTTTCAATTCAATGCAAAACCTTCCATTATCTTAACAAAAAACTTTACCATTTCATAACTTAGTCCAACCATATAGTTTTAGCATGTGTCACTCAAAATAAGTGAGTCAAATTTTGGTCAAACCATGTAGATATGTGTATTGAATATGGGTAGATCCATGTAGGGTATATGGATGTAGATTAACCAAGTATCAAGTAGGTCAAGGTCATCAGGAGATGGAACCATGGGTCAAGTTACCCAATTAGATGAACCTATCTGATTTTCTAAAAATTAATTAATTTTTACTTGACCATATAACACATGCCTAGGTTCATAATTCACATTTTATGCAAGTCAAATGGATGCATTAAAATGTACAATTCGAATTTCTAAGGTTCATGTTCATAAGATAACTTACCAAATCATAACTTCCAAAATTCATTGTATATGTCATAGCTTTCCAAAATTTTGTTTTAAAGCCTTCCAAATTCATAAATATATAATTTGAATTTATGAGTTTCCAAAGACATGAACATATTGAAATTTTTTGACTTTCAAAATTTTATGAACATATAATTCAAAGTTTATGACTTTCAAAATAAAAAAAATATGGTTTTCAACTCTCCAAATCATGAAACCAAATTTTTAACTTTTAAATCTTTAAATCAGATTTTTGACTTTCAAAATACCTCAATCAGAGTTTTAAATTTACAAAATCATGAATATATATCAATTTTTTGAAATTTAAAGACCATAAATATATAATTTGGATTTATAAAACTTTCTAAATCCAAACATTAGGTTCTTAACTTTCCAAATCCAAAAATCAGGTTTTCAACTTTCCAATCCATGAACATAATTCATATTTTTGAAATTTGAAAACCATAAACATAAAGTTTAGATTTTGAAATTTTAGAAATCATCGATATATAAGATATGGAGGCTACATTTAACTGAACGAAGTGAAGCCCAGATTTTGGAAGCTTTTGGATAATATCCAAATTTTGGAAACTTTTTGAATAAGATTTAATTTATTTCTTTGCTTTTTAAATTGAGTATGTTCCGGAAGTCTCCCTTTTAAAAATATATTTCAACCAAATTTATGCATCAAACCCATGTATTCAAGCTTGCATATATACGTCCCAAGAAAATCGAGCCCAAGAATGTATATACACGCTTATATGTACATTTAGTTATGGTTATGCATGTATATATATATATAATATATATATATATATATATATATATATATATATATATATATATATATATATATATATATATATATGCGATATTCATATGCATGTATATATATATATATACTTATGTAGCCTAATAGGTTTTTTTAAGGTTCAACTCGATATGGTGAGGACAAAGGTTTAGGTCAAATAGATGGACACAATTAAGACACAATGTTTTAAAAATGAATATCTAAAACAAATTTTTCTTAAGAAAAATTTTGGGCATTTGCAGGAATTGTTGAAGATACAAGAAAACACAATGCAATTGCCTAATGCATTTGTGCATGCCAAAGAGGATAAGTGGGCTCAACATAAAAATGTTCATGTCTTCAACCATTCTCGTATCATGAAGCTAGCATGGAGTTTGAAGCATCAACATCCCAAGCTAGAAGTAGATTGTGATGAAGAGATGCGAGGGAGGATCTGCCAAAGGGGATGGATCAAACTCGACTCAGATGGATACCTTAACCATCAATCAACCAAAGTGGGTAGTAGTTGTTGTTCTAGAATTCTTGTAGATGACATGGTTTCTTAAGTGGTTAGTACTCGAGAGATCATATTTAATACCTTGAAAAAGAAGGTTGGAATAGCGCTATTCTTTGAGGTACAATAAATGCTAACCTTTAGGTTTATTTACAGTCACTAATATCAAATAACCAAATTCTACGGACCATGATGAATGCCTTTAGAATACAACGAGTCTTAGACAAACAACCAAAGAAAAGATGATAATGTCACAAGTCTTTCTAGAGCTACAATAGAAAATTGAGCATGAAAGGACTCACACCATGAGAAAAAAGGTAGAGCATATCTCATTTAATAACACTATTATATATAGACATGGTGAAGATGTAACTCATGTGAATAGCCCCATGAAACCAATTAATACGTCAATCATACAACTTTATGATCATATTTTCATAGAGTAATAGTGCTACTAATAAATACAATTACTACTCAAGATCGTGGCTCTTAATGCCATAACATGATTGTTATGCACCGACTGAATTGGTGTCTTAAATATACCTTATAGTCATGAGAAAATGGCTTTCAATTTGTTGAATGGATTAAAGCATCTATGTTGCTTACTAAGCCATTGATGTTTATTTTGTTCATGATCACATACAACCATATGTGGTTGTTTAAGCTGGCCCTTTCTTTCACAATCATGCTAAATGACACAAGTGATCTACATGATCCTTGTAGAAGGTATGATGAATGATCAACTTCCACTCTCCCTAAAGGATATCTTGACTACGAAAAAGAAGTCTCCTAACATCAAATGTTTCCCCTATGGTTGAGTTGCAATATTGAACCATGAGCATGGAGTTTATTACCACAATATCCTTTTTATTTCCTTTTTATCAAGCCAATTGTGAACAATCCAAATTACCCAAGCTGATGTTTCTGGTTCATCCTCCAAGCCATCTACTAGTGTCAACTCTAAGCAGAAAACTAGTGTTGGGTGATTTCCAAAATACATGGTGAAAGGTTATGGATATTTTTATGAGGATGCTTAATTGCCAAATCTATTTGACTATCAACTGATGCATTTAGTAGACATTGAATGGTGTGATATGCATTAGGTCACACCTTGTGGATTGAACCATGATGTTATCTTTACTAGTCGAGTCCATGCAAGAGAGAATTTCGATGCCATTGAATAGAACCATCCCATCATAGTTGTCCTTCAAGTCAAATCATTTACCAATCTTGATTCAATGAAAGATGCAAGTAGAAAACGAACAACAGGCAAGTGAAAGAATTGCACAGTGTCTTCAATATTTCATACTTTTCTTTAGGCTTAATTTACCATTGCCAAATTTAACTTTCCTAATGCAAGTAGCTGCTATAGAATTTTCAGAAAGATACATTAAAGACCACTTGATCTGCCTTGCACGAACACATCTAAGCTCTAGATATCAACGATTTCAGTAGAATGATTATTCTCTAAGACCCGTTCTCTACATTAAAGAGAAAGAGAGACTTGAATAGTCATCATACTCTTTGTTGTGTGGCAATACTTTTTCGATATTTGTGTATATATATATATATCTTTTAGTTATATCTACATATTGATAAGCGCACAATTTTCGAAGAGATACAATTTTTCAACCATGGCTAGATATTTCCATTATTTTGAAAATTACTTGACAATTCCATACCTTTTCTAAAATAATCTAAATCTTTATTATTCTAGAAATCTTATCTTTTATAAGGTGTCTCACAACTTGAACATTTGTCTACGTCATAGTTTTCACTAATATGGAAAGAACGGTATCAACTATGAACCATTTGATCCATATGCACTAGGATGAACAACTTACAATAAGATTTCAACACTATCAAATATCACAATCAATCTAACAAAAAATGAGCTTGTATGATGTATCATTATTTATGAAAACCTCAAGAGTTCAAGACCTAAACTCTATGAGACAACCTCACTTCACACACATATGAATAGACTCTATCAAGAACACCATAATAAACACTCCAGCATGCATATACTATAGGTCTATTAAGAGCAAAATTAAAACTCAATCTTCAATGCCACATTATTATGGGTCCAAGTACTTTATACCTTAGGATGTTTAATTAGTAGGTACTAAAATGATTGGGGTGTCGTACTTTAGCTCATTAAACTCAAGACCTAATGTTATCAAGTGTGAGTTAAGCTTCTACCATTAGTGACAAATAGGCGAACTTGTCATTCCAATTTCCTTATCAAACCTTTTGTTAAAGGTTTATAAGATGACAAAGATTACTTTGTTATCAAGCAAATTTTGACAAATTCTTACATCCGCAAGTCTAATTTTTATTATGAAACTCATCAGTGTTGCCTTCTATATCCGAATCAATGAAATAGACTTGTAAGTTGTATTACTTTCATGAAATTGTTAGTGACTTTGTTTTCTAACATGGTTCATTGATATTGGGGCCCATATAAGATGTTTAGAAGCAAATTTCTAAGTCACTACACAACTTAGACTACAACCATGGTGGAATTAATCATGCTTATTACTTTATTTATTTTATAAGAACTATACCCCCACTACCAGCCAAGACCCAACCACTCATGCATGTATTGTCTATCCAGTAGCTTATCCAAATGACATATTATATTCGTTCTAAATTTTAAGGATTATCACTATAGATCAATCTAGTTAATCATTTATGTGAATACCTTAATACTCATCAACTACATCTAATTGTCCTGGCTTGGATTACTTGACTACACTGACTCAGAAACATATGCAATGAATGGTTGTAAACAGATTATAATATGTGTCAAGCATCCAATTATTTACACATAATCATGTATCCAATTAGACACCCTTTATATGTGCAATATCATTTTCTTATTGTTACATCAAGTGCTTCTTTCTTAAATTCATCAAAAAGAACAAATGAACATGTAATTGGTCTGAATTTGACCGATTGAGATATCTGAGGACACTATTTCATTACGTCCGTCTTCAAAACTAATAAACCCTTATTCCATTTATAAATTTTTGGGGACAAGGACTAAACAAATTACACAATGGGAAATAGATCCATAGGATCCATACCTCGTAGAGCTTTTACATATTCATATCTGCATCATTTAAACATTTGTTAGCTTATACACATGCTCATAAGACGGTATACATATAAAGACATTTGTCAGATCCAAAAGATTCATTATAAATCTACAATTTTCAGCATTAAACATGCAATATATGCTATCATATCGAAGCTTATTCAATGATGATGCCAACATTTCAATCAAGATCCAAAATCAACATAACCGGGTCTAAATAGATATAATTGGATCCAATATGAAGATCCGAATCTACTCTTATTTATTTGGATCCAATTGTTAGTTCCAATACAAGCAGAAAACCCAACCCACAGATCAATCAAAACTCTAGAACCAGAACTGAGTATAGTACAACCATATCGTATTCTGATCCGGATCCAAATGCATTCAAGAATTGGATCTTGGTTTCTAAGACCTGACCGGGGTCCAAATTGAACGGATCGCCCTACAATTACTGTGCTCATGGCGTTTCCCGATAAGCCATGGTGTTTCGTAGATTTTCCGACATCGTTTCTTGGCAAAACTCACCATTTCACTATGGATTTGGTCTCCAAGCAAGGCGGCTGGCTGATGGCCATTGCCGACAGATCTCCCACGGCATTGGTGGCTACTGACTCACAGGTCGAGCACCCTCTTCCCTCCCAGATTTTTGGCTCCAACAAGAATCTACCACTGTTTCTAAGATTGTTGCAATGTTACCGTCGAAAAAATAGAGAAACCGGTGTTAACGGTACCTGACTTGTGAACTGACCGAAAAATGGCCTAAGATCATCATGTGTCTCACTAGTTTTCCTTGTGAAAGAGCGATTTGGGAAACAACAAACGTTGGCATAGCTCTGCCTTTGCCTTCTGCTATGTATCCTGACAGCAATAGCTTCTTAAGTAGGGTTCCATGAAAGAAACGATGGAATGGCATTATCGAAGACAGATATATGGAGTCTGGCAAGCCACAAGTGGGTGGCATTACCAAACCTCTAGGCCAATGAGCGGACAAAGTCAACCGTGCAAGGAGGGAGGTTGCATGCAGATTAAGGAATGGACGTGATCACAATAGCGACAATGATTGTATCCGATCATAACCTGTATTGCCTGATGCCTGATGCATGTGGAGGCCGATTAGCTTTGGAATGATATGTCATGTGACGATGAAATGGATGACTGAACCATTCACCGGTTCGAGGAAGCTGCGGGAGAGGCAAGAATAGAAAGGGGATATTTTGGACCAAGGCATGCTTACATGTGGGAGAAGAAGTGCCTTCTATGCAGGGGGTAAGACATGAGTTACACTATGAGAACCAGGAGTACCCAAGGGTTCAAAGAACACAAGTACGTGGCGAAAGGAATGACTACTAAGACTTTTATTGTGTAGTGAAGATTTTGAGAGGAAGATTTGGCCACTTAAAACAAGAGATTAGATAGGAGCCAATCGAGATCATCAAGGACACTAATATCAAGGATGAAGATTAGCATTTATACGATGTCTATTCATTTCAATTTACTTCATTTTACTTTACTTTTTGAGCTTTTCTCTTGTCATATCATGCTAGTTACGTAGACTAATATATATATGCGCGTGTGTATGTATCATCCCTCCTCAAGACACGCCTCCAAGATGTTCCCAAGTGCTTCACCTTTCTTCCTTTCTCAACTACGCCTCTAGACTACTCCAAATGGACTATCATCATTTCCTTCCGAATGGAGCCCCTAGGTTACTTCCAGGTATCCCATCATGATCCATCTTAAGCCACGGTTGTTGGCTACACCGGAAAAATTATTGTCATCCAATCCCCATTAATTCACATTTCCAAATCTATCATCCGTTGAGATTGTCGTTGGATAAGTTACAAAAATGTAATGGTTTCCACTCCTTTCTTTCCAGGCAATACTTGAAAACCTGCAAGTTGAAGAGTAAGTTCAGTGAATGTCTTCTCTGAAGTAAAAACTCCAAATAGTGTATCTGACTTCATTCTTAACTAACTAACTTCCCTTGTTCGCAAACAAAACCAGGAACTACAAGTAGTTGAATGCATGCAATGGCGGACATATCCATGGTGAGTTAAGGCGGCTGCCTTGCCTTAAATATGAAAACTTCAGCATAATCAAAACGTAGGGTCACAAAATTTTCAAAAAACTGAAGGTTATATAGATTGCCTTGCTGAATTTCACTGTATTGGACTCCGGACTTCGTAGAATTTTCTTGGTCGGCCCCTTAATGCTTGGATATATTTTTTTTGGGTAGATGATTGCTTGAATCTTTGAAGTAACTATATGGATTGTAAACTATAAAAATGGTCTATATCTTCCTTCAAATCGACAGGCCGCAATCTTTTCAACTCCATTGGTATCCTGATAAATATCCACTCTCATCGACGGACCTTGTGAAATTGTTTTCTTGATTTAATCGAGTTTTAGATAGTGCTAATAAGAGGATATTGTACGAAATTTTCTTTTCCGAGAGAGATGAGCCCACCGGTATTTGACTAAGCCAAGTGATATTCTCTCCCGAAAATCCCGACGCCAGGAGTTGCAGTGATCTTGTCGCCTTAATAAAACTTTTCAATACGGACAGTAAGGATTCGGTAGGTGAGTCAGTGGCCTCCCAAAGCATGACGGAGACAGGTTTCCTTTTGTAATCTTTTATGCGGTGCATCAACCTCAGATGTGTCTGACATTTTCTGGTGGCAAACAAAAACTGACTAGATGGTCAACTAATACGCTTTTCGACAGAGAGAGAAGATGATTCACATGGCTGTTGAGCAAAGTTATTAAATAATTAAATTGTTTTCGAATTATTGACGGCCCTATCGCCATAACATAAAATCACATACAGTAACTGTTGCGCCACTGAAATAACCAAATGCCACTAAAAGAGTGAGATCACGAATTTTGCTTGTATTGACCCAAAATCGTTTTTGAAAAATTACATTCACATCGGCCAGCCGATAGCGTGAGGTTTTACTAGCGCCACTCTTTTGATTAGAGAGAGAGAGAGAGAGAGAAATCATGATCATGTTCGTAGTTATTTTTGAAATATTGACTAATGCGTGGCGCATAAACAAATGATTGGTGGCAACTGTCGCGGCTTTTGTTTAATCGTCGACGGTTGCAGCAACTTGGATTCGGCGGAGAAAGCTTTTTTTAGATTGGAAAAGGAAGTAAGATGACATGGCCCCCACTAAGATCCATCAAATATGCTAGTTATTAATCTTTACGTGCGATCGATAGTGATTTGCTAAATTGGCTGACTGTCGCGTGACACAACCTTTGACGTCTATATATACAAGCCTCCCTTCTTTACACTTCTCGCGCACTCAGTCCCTTCAAAATCTAGCTTAAAATTCTTTCTTCTTCTACCTTAGTCAGTTCATATCGATTTCCCCTTAGATGGATCGTTTTGCAGGAAGGAATTTCCAGTGCAAACATAGTGTCGCTTTGCTTTCGTTGGTTATCATTGTGTGTTTGCTTGCAGTGTCAGAAGGTCGTGTTCTCCTTGTTGAACGTTTATCTCATCACGTAAAAGATGAACCTTCTGGGGTGAGAACTACAGATTCGAAGGGAGATTTGCAAACTTCAATGAGTGGAAGAGTGAGTATAGAGAGTGGTCCTGGTTTGGAAAGGGTTTCACCAGGAGGACCCGACCCCCAACATCATTCCATACCACCTGTATGAATCAATCTCATGCGATACGTTGTCTGAGCTTTCTCTTTTCTGTTGAAAAAGTGTGAAGGTCTCTTTTTTCTCGCACAGGGTTACTTGCAGGACTCATACAAAGTTGAGAGTTCTGATGCGGAGTTTTTCTTTTGTTGTCGGTGTCTGTTGCTTTTTCCCTTTGTCTTTTGGGTGGTGTTTCAAAGAGTGTACCCTGGAGGTGTACGAAAAATAAAAGTGTAGGCTCCTTCCTAATCGGTTTTCTTCTGATTGGTTAAATATCTGCATTTGAGCAATGGGAGAGAGGGAGTAGGACCAGTAGCCTACGTCCGTCACTTGGGGAGGCTCGATTCCTGCAGCATCATGTCCAAAAAACAGTGCCCTTTTGTCATAATAGGTGGGTCAGTTATACGAATCCTCAGTCAACATTCATTTTGATTTATCATAGGTCATGTCACTACAACTAAAGTCATCTACAGTGACAACCTTTGATAGAACCACTCGGCCTTTTCGTGGCATATCACATGACGGATCATTTATCAGCTTTTATGTACTTGGGCCACTGTAAATGTAATTTTTTGGACGAATTTTATCATCGTGTGTTCACGCTTCGTTTTTTCTTTTTCTGTGTAGATATCCAGCGTAAGCCCTAGACATAGGGGTATAGCTGGTGGTGTTACCTTCCATGCTTGGCTGTTTCTACAAATTTTTCGGTAAGATGTGCTTCATGATTTCTTTTATTGAACGTGGTTTATGATTCTTTTTTTTGGACGAGTAGTTTCACGTCCCACGGTCAGCTGAGAAAAGGTGTGAATTAATTGCTAACAAAAAGTAAAAATGTGAGAATATGGGCCCCCAGGACCAGATCAACCCTCAACTTTTTCACCAAGTTTGCCTAGTGAATTCTTACAATCTAGATATTTCTTTTGAATCACCAAAGCAGAGTTAGGGCATATGAAGTTGTCATCTTCACGGCGAAAGGGTCGTAAGCAATTGCTTTAGGTATGGTCCTCTTTCGCTTGCGGGCTTGCCAAGTAGTGCATAGAAGCACCACGGCTTTGCAGACTTCTGCCTAGGTTTACCTCGATGATCGTTCATTTTCATAGAAAAAGAAAATTCTATAGTCAAAACTGAAACTGCATGCTTTAATCGAACCAGGTATCTTATGTTTAAGCATGCACGGGCTATTGTCCTGTTGCGGATTATTTTAAGCATATTATCCTCATCACGTCAGAAATGCCTCTCCGATAATCAAATCAAAATTAAGAGATGAAAAATATATCACTGTAATCTGCTAGTTATGGATTCCATGGCAGCTCGGCATCGACACGTATATATATATCTTCCATGGCAGCACACCATCATTGTAATCTGCTATTTTAAAACAACATGCGCTTTGGAAATTGGAAAGTCATGATGAGAATCACTCACAACTTCGCATGCATCAACCCGGATATATATCTTCCTTTTTGGGGCGTTATCTTGGCCAAATATCGCACGTTAAACAAATGGATAGAGCTAGCCAATGTATAAGTGGGGCATGCCCACGTCTCTTCACCTTTTCTTTCGCATTTTCATACGTCCCCATGAATAGTTGATTCCTACGTCGACAGTGACGGTTTGTCGAATGGTGTTTAAAAGCGTGACCGCAATGGAAAAGCCAGTGTTTGGCTCGAAAGAGCTACTGAATTTATATAATGAATCACCTCCAGGAAGTTGCTTTAAGAAGACCCTGGTGGTTAACCAAGGTCCGTTGTGGAACCAGACGGGTTTTGGAATATTTTTTCAGATTTACTGATGCTCGTGACAAGGACAGCTGGGACCCAATTAGATCTGTTTCGATCACAGATTCCATTTAAATTATACAGAAGCTAATTTGATTCGGTAACAATGGATCCATATGTTTTGTGTCACCAGTAGATCGTAGTATGAAATCAGAAAATGCACGTATTTGCTTGCTATTAGGCAGGTTGTTTTATTCCGGCTGTGGCAATGCCTATTCCCGTTGTCTCACGCAGCGGCAATAAAACTCATTTTCGGCTGTTGTGAACGTCCAAAATATGTTGTAAAACAGTTGAAATAAATCATGTTCTTACTGTTTCTTCAACCTACATATTCCTCCTAATGTCGTGAGTAAGATTTCGATTGTTTGAGCAGTCAGAATTAAGTAAACTCGACTATATTTGATTGTCGGAATAGACTCAACAACAACAACCGGAATTGACTTTGGCCCATTGTAAAGGTGATTCATTATTTTCAGGTTTTCTTTTAACCTCTCTTAGATTACACCAATCTTAAAAGTTGGCAGAGGAGATTTGCCATCGAGTGGACATTAATGTCAATAAAGAGCTCAACTCTGCTGATTTAACCTACCTATCTACCCTGTTTCATTTTTGTCACGGGACAAAGGCACCTAGAATTTGATGGTCCAACTCACATTGTTCACTCTTTGGAAGCGGCAAATTTTGAACATTAAGAAAGCTGAAAGATGCAAGAAAAAGAGATGACGAATGTTTCTAGTGCAGAAAGCCATGCATGAAGGACTCCCTGTAACATAGAGAAAAAAATCCAGTTCCAGTGGAGGCATGCCACAAATGTTTATAAATTCATATGGAAAATTCGTTGTCATGAAACATTAAATAAAAGGTTCAAAGACTAGATTAATGTTTTCAACATGAAATTAAGTCAAAGCTGGAAATACATGTCCAGGGCTATCATAAGTAGCTGATAAGACCTAAAAGACATGGATCAAGATCCACTCTATAGATTGTTCTTAAAGAAGTGGCAAGATTGACCCAATAAGAGAATAGCCTAAGGCCTTGAGATCAACTCGTAGACGACCTACATAAGGAATGGAATCTTGTGGTGGCCAATATTTAACATAAATCCTTCTAGGTCTCAAAAGGACACAATGAGAAGATGAGACAGAATGTCCACTAAGTAGCCTTTAGAGCCTCAAAACCATTAAGAGAACATGTGCCATGTAAATCAACAGAGAGGTTGGATGCCCTACAAGTGGCAACCATTTATAAGAAAGTGATTATAGAGTTTAGAGGGGTTGTAAGTAAGGACCAGCTTCTAAAGTAAGCTACCAAGGGAAGTGACTATGGAGTTTAGATGGGATACGTAGCAAGTGACTTCGCCATATCAAGGCCATCCAATGAGGGGATCCTTATCTGCCACTGGGCACTCATTAGAGTGCTATTTACCGACCTAGTTTGTTTGTGCAAGCCTCTCTAGGCAGCCAATATCACTTCAATCAAGCAACAACAAGGGCCTAAACCCCAAGGCCAGTTTTTGAAGATAGTCTTTCGCAATTAAGTTACCAAAGGAGAACGTTAGAACTTCAAGGAAGCTCCTCGAGGGTCCAAACAAGTAACCTTTGATCTACAACTCTTTAAAGGCAGTCCTTATCCACACGAAATTTGTAAGAAAAATACTCTCTTTAAGGCGTCTTGTTGATTATTGATTAATCTTTTTAGACCTGATGCAATTTATGTTAGATGACATCTATCCAACCGTTGCACGATATTGGGATCAATCAGTAATTCTGATTGATTTTAGGATATTAGGTCAATTCTTGGTAACTCCAACCATCTAGGGCTCGCTGATCCGCCTTACAAGCACCTTGTTGATTCTTGTTGGTGGGAGTTGGCCAAATGACTCTGACAATTTCTACAATGTGAGAGCTGAAATATTGAATTGGAGTGAGAAAAAGAGAGAGATGGGGGGGAGGAGTTGGAGGAAATATTACAAAAGGATGAAAAGGTAATCTTTTAATTATGCAAATGTGACAAACATGATAGAGAGAATTCAAAGTTCTACTAAATCAACCTTAGAACTAAATTAGAAGGGGGCCTCTATTTATACTGGGCTTGCAGATTTAATTATCATTTCTAATTACTAATTTTCACTCGAGAAGTCTAGCATTCGATGTGTATATTTAGTTTAAACTTTAAATATTATTGTTCATATCCTTGGGTTTTAGATCAACCTGATATGTGAATTTGCATGGGCTCTATTCACCTAGATATAGATCACCACCAGATTTGGATTCAACCTAAAACACTTTTCATGGTTGGTTGTTCTCACCAGTTGGTGTGGCAAAGCCTATCCGTTTGGCATTTCCATTACTCCAATAGCATGTAAGTTGGAGCTTCTCTATGCTGCTTCTCCATATCGAATGGGTACGCTGAAAATTACTAAATACAGAGATATGAAAGTTCTTGTTCAATCGATTAGCAAAGTTTTGATCACATATATTTCTCTTAGATGGTTTCAGTATTTATTATTTTCACAAGTTGATAATATTAGGACACACTCTCTCTCCACCAGATAGTAGAAGGGTTGTTTGTCATAAGGATCAGCATATAAAGGCCAAGCTTAGTCGGTGGGAAAGCGGTCACTTTGTTTAAAAACTTTTGGTCTTCTTTATGCTTTTTCACATGGTGGTCACATCCAAAATAAGTAAACCCCTTACACATTCGGATTTCTGATTTTACATTTACGACTACAACCTTGCGCCTTTCAAATATTGAAGTTTTCACTAATGAAAAATGTTTTTCAGTATCAAGAATGATTTTTGACAATTGGATCTTCATAAAAAAACCCAACTCAAATGCAACCCACATCTTGAGTAATCAGACTCTTCAAAAGGCATGATTTCACACAAAGGAACAGATTCCAATATGATTCATTGTCATTCCACTTCCTTTCAGTTTCATTTTCTTTTTCAACTCATGCAACTGGTTTCTCATCCTTCTGTCTGCATCACCTCAAGCACATACGGCGCATCAAGATTTCCGAATTTCGTCGGAATCCCAAGCAATTAAATTAGATTCTATATAAGAAGATTATATTATTCATTTCCTGGCTCCTAGTAAATGATGGAGGATGGAGAATTCTCCGCTTGAAATGGTGGTCTGGAACTCAGAAAACTAGAGGAACCAACATGCTTTAAATGCTCAGCTACGTATACAAATGTATATACTTGTAATACAAGAAAGGCTTTGAAGGAAGCGATAACGTGGCATGGTGACCAAGTTCAACTACAGGAACTAGTGGTCCATATCATCCTTTATGGAAGATAACATTCAAGAAGATTGTGCTTATCATAACTGGGTTAAAGCGGAATGAGGACACTCGGTTGAGGATGTAAGCGGATAATCTCATACTCAAACCGGATGTGGCTTTACTAAATCCAACTGAGTGGATATTGTGATGGATAAAAAGGGTAAATATCACATCCAGAAAAGGCCAGGCTTAGTTATCAAATATCCATCCGATATAGGACACAAGAAAGAAAAAGGTTCAAAATGGCAGCTCTTCTTTCGTTTTAGGTGTCGGTCTATTCACTTTTGGCGATTAAACCAACACAGTTGGTGCCCATTTTTTTGTATAATACGTCAGTTGACTCAGAACCGTTCTAATCTTAGGGCGGTTAAGGCAGTAGAAGATTGCAATATTATAAGATTATGGCAGTTTATCCATGATTAATACCTGACATATTGTACAGTATGCTACATTGTTCTAATCGGCAGTTAAAATTCATCATATTATATAGTAAATTGTGTGGGTTTATAACCAGTATAAGGCATCGGTTTTGAGTCCCCTTATTATATTATTTTCACATTAATCCCATAGAAGAATTGAAATCACAGGACACAAAATGATTCCCCTGGGACGAGTGTGAAGTGAGATGAAGGAAGGATGTCTAGTGATGATGTTCTTCCACACGTCGTGGTGGGATAAATATGAACCCTCGATGAGGTGCTAGGTGGAGAAAGGAGGTACCTCATAGTGTGCCCCGCACTAGCTAAAAGGAATGCCCCTACTACTAGCTAAGACATGGATAATGAGGTAAACGGTAAAGCTCGGTGGGATAGATCCCAAACCAAAACCCTAAGAACCATGGTGGATCTTACGCATTTTAATACAAGCCAACCAAGAGAAAGCTAACCAAGGCATTGGGACAAGCTCAACACAAACATCTAGCTATGCAGGCCGTGATCATGGCTCATATACCGGCTATACAGAAAGTATTTTGAGATATTTTCAAAAACCAGCCTCCTCCTACAACGACTCCATCAAATGAAATATAGTTTAACAAACTATTCACACTTGAACTCTTCATCACAAATTGGATGTCAATACCAATCCTGATAATGAAAACCATGATCTTTGAGACCACAAAAGTTATCATCCTCGTACTGTTGCATCAAAATATTGTCCCTAGGACTCCTTGATTTTAGGGAATACGTGGGTATACCTTTGTAAACATCCAAATTTTTTTAGGAAAATATATTACAAAAATATTTCAAAAGGTCAATTTGAAGGCATATGGGATGATACCCTAATTCTTGACTTTTACAAAAATTAGAACTTGCATGAAGATGAAATAAAATATTTTTATAAGAGAGGAAAAAGAAAAGATAGAATTTTGAAGTCTTTTTAGCTCACGATGAGTCGATCATGACTGGTTTAAAACTACTAGTTCAGTTACACCCGTTTTTACCTAGAAAAACCCTATTGAGTCAAAATCAAAACCTGCTTTTATTTTAGTTGTCCATAAGATTTTATTAAAAAATATTTATATTATATATTAAATATAGGCTAATTTTATATTATTGTGCATAAAAATTTCGGAATTTACATGCACACACATATATAAGGAGATAGTTTTTCATTAAGGCTTTATATTTTGAGTATTATTGGATATATAAATACATGAGAGAAGTCAAAATTCATGGAAGACATATGCTCCTATTTTGCTCCTATCACTATCATCTTGCCCAAAAGTTTTACATTTGTGTTTATTTTAAAAATAAGCCAAAAAGAGAGTCTTTATTCAAAATGCTTATTATGCATTTATGTAAATGGCTCAAGCCTTGACTCAATTAAGCCTAAATCTCATCTAAACCTAGCCTAGATGACTCAAGTTCATTAAACCCACATTAGTTCTAGTTGACCTATGTCATTGGTTCTCAAAATTCATTTGAGTCAATTCCCTAAACAAGCATTATATTAAAAATTTAATTTGGAGTCAAATCAAGCCTACCATAGTGATGGATCAACTCACCGCATTGGAATCAACTCCATATCAAGCCACAATGGGTCATTCCACTTTGATGTTTTAAGACCCACAATTATCAAGCTTTATCATAGTTCTAAGTTAAGACAAACACTCAAATTGTGATCGAGCTATCCTAAGAAGTCATCCAAGTTATATCAAGCTTGTAAGCCAAAGTGAGTCATCCAATAAACCTCCAATCCAAGTGGGTGTCGATCATGCCATCAAGCCAAAATGGAAGCCACTTAGCCACATATGATTTTAAAATCAAAGACATATATTTTAAGGTTTTAAAGTCTTATTTTTTTGGATTTGTTAGAGATTTTGTAGAGATCAAATATGGTTGCTTCTTATCTCTAAAGGACAGAACTCCCCTTTATAAATAAGCATCTGGGCCTCCCATTTTATCCATCTCTCTCATCAAAGAAAGACATCAATAAAAGCATTGTTTCTTTTCCACCTTGTGCTTAGTGCATGTATGGCTGTTCAAAGGATGACCCACCAAGAGGACCGGCTACTTTCTAGCTTCAAACTTCCAAGGCAACTTTCTAATACTTTCATAGCCCATCTGCCCTAGGAGAGATCCATCTAAGTGGTCGATAGTCATCAAGGGACATCCTCAACCGGTAAGTTAAATTCTTCTCTATTTTTTAGCCAATTCTTTAGATTAGGTTTCCTTCTACCTTAGTTCCCTTAGCCACCCGTCGATTCTTTTAAGATCCATCTTTTTACCCTAGTAGCCTTTATACATCCTTTTCCCCACTACATAAAAACCATAGGAGCATGATTCATAAACAGTGAGTATTGCCTTCATATTTTGATTGCATCATCTTTGCTAACTTAAGGTCGTCATATATCAATAGCTCCATTTTCTCTTTAGAAACCCACATGCGACATTAGCATCCGTAGGATATTTTTGTCACAGTGTCCTCAAGTCACTGCATCGCATTTGAGTTATTTTGTTAAAGCATGGATCTTGGACTTTTTTTACTCTTAGTGAATACATAATCATAGCATCTATTATTTGTGACCTCCATCAAAACTTCTGGTTAGCATACCATCGATCAAAAGTTGATTTGTTTGTAGTGCCTCGGCATTTTCTAAAGACCTTTGATTAGTTTCTACAACCTTCTGTAGAATTAGTTCTAATTTTACACTATCAAATAAGCATATATTTAGTTTGATTCCTTTGCATCGTCAACATACATCCCAATTGGCACCTTAACCCCTCGTGTCAAATCCCTTCTCTTTTTTGCATATAGCTGCATCAGTCTTCGTATCCTAGAACTTCATACATCATCTTCAGTCCTTAGTCTTGACTATAGGTACCTGAGTTACAGACCAACTCTCTTAGTTCATTTAGATCCATAGCTCTTAACCCTTAGTTGTATCTCTACATATCAGATATATAGCCATATAAACCACGTCGTAGAACCATCACACACATCCCACTTACTCAATCCTAATCACATACAACCTATAGTTATTTTTAGATTTTTCTCTAGATAATACCCTAGACACAGCATCATAGGTTCATTTTGGAACCATCTATCTAAGTATTTTTCTTTTTCTTAATTCTGTTGGTTCGACACTATAGCTGCATTAGATTTCATAGCACTGTGCATGTCAATTATTATCAAATCCTAGATCAAATTCACGCATCCTAAGTCTTCACTAGTCCCTTCCATCCTTAGTTACTCTAGATTTCAATCCTCAGTTACCTAACATTTTGATTTTCTTTTAGCAACAATTCCATATACATAGCATACATATTCACATTAGCTGTATTAATCTTTTGACTTCTTTATTTAAATTAGATGCATACATATCATATTTCAGCATTGTTCATATTAGATAAAAGTTCTGCAATTTACATTAATTTGAGCATATTAATCATTTAAGTTAATTTCAGTATATACTTTATTTTGATATATACATTATTGCATACTTAAAAATATTTCAGCAGCATATAGACAACTATAACATATTATATTAGTTTCTTGCATTATTTACAGTCATGATTAATATATTTCAGCACATAGAGCTAATTTTCAGCACTTCAGAAATAGTTCTCTCTTCAGTAAATAGTTTTTGAAATTTCCAGCGTAAAGCATACCCGTAATCATTTACAATCTTAGGCACATACTCTTAGATAAATTTCAGCATATCATATAGTTGCATAACATATAGATAAATTTCAGCATAAGCATATAGATCTTGTTAACAGATACTTAGGTTTCATTCATAACATATAATTTCAGCATATCATATAGTTGCATAACATATAGATAAATTTTAGCATAAGCATAGAGATCTTTTAACATATTTCAGTATACTTGGGTTTTATTCATATCATATAATTTCAGCTGGTTGTCTTATTTCAATATATCATCACATAGTGGTTGCATTACCCTATATTAGTTAGAATTGTCCAACCCATTAGAGTTAGTTCACCACATTAAGTTCACACTAAATTCATAGTTCACATTAGAGGTCCTATCCAATTAGGATCCTTACCCAAATTAGAATTCATATTTAATTTACCCAATTAGGATCCAAACAAATATGAATAGGAACTCTTTGGTGCTCACATTTTGATTCAAGTGTATAGGTAATTCCTCTTTTATTAGTGAGGAAATTTATAGTTTAAGAACTCACCTTTGGCAGCCAAGGCAAGAAGGTGGTTGTGAAGAGGACTTAGGCCCATAATGCATAAAAAGAAAGCGAATTAAAAGTGAGTCTCTCCGACTTGCTTTTATTTTGCTTTCATAAAATTGAGAAAATTAGATATTGTAATAAGGATCAAAACTGGATCCAATCAGAATCATAGGATTGCTCGTCCAACAATGAAGAATGTTCTACTTCAATAAGTGTAACACCTAACGAACTGATCTCTCACAATCATTCACATCCGGTTGGGAACAAGAGGGGGTCGAGAAAAGGAGATTGGAAAATTCAACAAAAGACTTTAGTGTTTATTCGTAGACTCAATTGTAAGATTGTCTATCACAAGAGATTGGATGGCTATTTATAGCCACTGTAGTGTGTCAAAGAAGCTTCTATTACATGGGATTTGGATCATGAATCGTGGATCTAATCCAAGAGCTATGTACTACATGTTTAATGAATATACTAAAAGATCAACCTATACTCACTAAGCTAGACTTACCCAAAGTTGGAAACTTGTAGCTTGAGCATCACACCGAATGTTACTCATTCTGGCTTGCTCCTCTTTGGCCAAGACTGTAGAACGTTTTGCTTTCTTTAGGCAAAACTGCATGGCCCTTGATAGATAATGCACGGTCCTTGGCTTCACCGCCATTTGCAATAGAATTTTTTTGTTGTTTGCAGCAGCATATGCTTCATTCAAAACACCATTTGATTGATACTGACTGGACTGCCTCTTGTCGCCATAATATGGTTTCTTGGATTACGATTTCTTTTTCTATTTCTCTTAGCTATTAGACTAATTTTTCTTCTTGGAATACTCATCGCCATTATGTTTTGAAGATCATAGATCCACAAAGGTTTTAGATGCATCCATTGCTTCAATAACCGTGGTTGCATTTCTTTGCCTTAGTTCCGTTTGAACCCAAGGTTGCAACCATCTTCAAAGTAAAATAGTTGATCACCTTCTCTCATGTTGTGCACTTCCAAAAAGAGAATGTTGAGCCTCTTTACATACTCATGTAAAGAACTAGTATACTTCAATTGTTTCAACAATTTTCTCACCGTATGGTTGCTGTTTGTAGGCATGATTTGTCTATATAATTCCTCCTTGAAGTGAGTCTGCAAACAAGAAGGCTCCTGTCTACACTCCGCACCAGCAACCTCGAGCATATGCCACCACAACTTGGTATTGTTGGCTAGAAAAAGAGTTGTTGTAACCTTTTCAATATTGGAACTCACTTCTCAAGCAGCTTGCGATCTCTTCTGCCTTCAAAAGGTTTTGGTTTCAAGCGCTCAATTGTGACAATATTGGAGAGAGTTATCATAGACATGATTCTAAGGATGAACGCCATCGTGGCTCTTTGATATATAGCTTGTAGAGAGACCCCCTATGATGTGCTTTCCTATTCACCATTGTATGAAACCCTCTTTGTGACTACTAGGATAGCTAGGAACAATCTAGAAGGTCTCGGGGGTCTTGTAACCGCCTAGCCTAGTGTAAGCCTCCCCTACATAAGTACGTCGGGTGCATGGGGTGGGCATCATCTTAGACATTCAAAATCTTAGAGTGTCTTGTAGAGTCATTGCTTCTCGTCAATAAACCTCCCTTTTTCTCTTGTTAACCGGGTCTTCTTCCTTCCTCTTCTCTTCACTCCACCTTGAGAGAGTATGGGCGAGTGAGAGCCCATGAGGGATAGCTAAGTGCTAAGGGAGACTCCATTGTAGGTAAGGTTAAGAGAATGGGTAAGAGTCACCTACATGTGATCGTGTTGCACAAACTTGAGTGAGGTTGAGCAAAAACTCATTTTTTCCCTATCACCTAGTTTCCTCTTCTACAAATCTTTGCTAAACTCTTATTCGATGGAAACTTGGTGACAATATGGTGTCAGAGCAAGTTGATGCCATATTCTATTGTAATAAGGATCGCAAGAGTACGATTCAGTCGAGACCTCGAGGATGAGTCCTAACTCAGCCGTAGAAGATTGTCACGACCCTTGTTTTAAGAGCGTTAGCAACTCACGCGACCTATACATATCGCACCTTTGAGGAGCACACATGCATTTTTAGTGCATGCACCACAACGATGTGCATCTCTTTACTCTTTTGTAATAGTCATTCATGTTGCGTGCGCGCGGCTTGCAGCCATACATATTTCTTTCCTTTAGGCTTAGTCAACTATCGTAAACTTCTTTCAGGTGAACATAGTCTATTGAGTTCCAATTAGATCGTTGTATAGTTAGGAACCATATACCTTACCTTAGGTAGGACTTAAATTGGATGCATGATCCAAATCCCATAATGGAAGCTTCTTATGCACTCCACAGATGGCTATAAAAGGCCATCACATCTCTTGTAATAATCAATCTGCACTTGATCTTCAGTTTTGCAAATAGAAATGAGTCTTTTGCTGAAGTTCTCGATCATCCTTTCCTCACACTTCTTTGTACTTAGCCGGAAAGCACAAGTGTGAGGCATCCTAGAGAGAGTGTGAACATGGGTTACTCCATTGTGAGTGATCCAAGACGCTAAGTCTCCTTGAAAGAAAGAAACGTTACTACTGTCCATAGATCAACGATAGTAGTTACCATAGAGAATGAATGGTTGAGTGGAACGTTCTCCACTGCTGCACAAAGGCTCCTATGATTCAAATCACTTGAATCTGGTTTGATCTTTGTGATAATTGGCATTTTGGTGTCAGACATTCTTATACCAATTCCATGACTAATTGATGTCAATTGGATCATCTACAAAAGCTCAAGCGGAATTAACTACAGTTCGGCCAAGAACTGAGTTCAAATTGTTGTAGTAAAATTATGATATCCGGTTATCATTTGAAAAATGTTTGTTGTAATTAGCTAGGGCATCGTGGCTTTGTAAATTGTTGTAAGTCATCTTGTAAATAAGTCTTGTAGCAGTAAGTGAGTGTTGCTGTTATTGTTTGCTTTAGTTTGGTTGAGTAAGGTCAGGTTTGATCTTAGCTGCTTGTTGAAGGATAGTGGGAATAATTAGTCATTGGTTATCATAGACTGGAAAAAAATTTCAATTGTTGTTGATTGTGTGTTTATTGTGAAAACTCAAAGATTATCTGTGCTGCTAAATGACAAAAGGGAAGGTTGCATTCATTAGTATTGCTATTAAAGTCAAGACACTCCCAGCCTTTGGGTTTGAGGATGGATTCTTTCCTTGTGCTCCTAGACAGACTCAATGAGATGGGGGTTGAACATCAAGAGATGGAGATGAGCTTTTGTACCGAGATGTTCGAGATGAAACAACAAATTCAGTAATGTTCATAGAGAAGACAGTCTACTACCATAGCCAAGAGTGACCCAAGACCTTTGTAAACACCCAAATTTTTTTTCTCAAAATAAAAAAAAATCATCTTTTAAAAATTTTGCTTTTTTTTGCAGTTTTGAGTTTTTAAATAAAAATACATCAAATAAACTCATTTTGGCATCAAAATTTTCTAGCAACCTCAAAATGATAGTATGTTGCATCCCTCTCGAAAAAAAAATTAATTTGGACAAAATTGCATAAATGACTATTTTGCCCTCATGACAAAATTTGTAGGATTCTGCATTTTTAAATGATTGCCTTCAAAGAAAGGATGATTTCAAATAATTCTCTTTAAAGAAATAAATGAAAATGAGAACATTGGGAATCAAACCCAAAAATGTTTGTAAATTGATAAATATATAAAATTTCAAAACCCCAAATATTCAAATTAAAATTAAATTCAAACCAGATCTTAAAAATTTGCCTAGTTGAGAATAGTCTCATTTCGAGACCTGATGCCCAAGGTTTAAAGTGGTTTGATATCCTACACCTATTAAAGTAGTTAAAGTGGTTTGATACCCTACACCCGTTGAAGTGGTTAAAGTGGTTTGATACCCTACACTTATTTAAAGTGGTTAAATGGTCAAGGTGGTTATAGATTGATTCACGGAGCAAAAGTAGGCCACTCTTGGAAACAAAAACTGGGAATGAAAGCAAGTGCTTTTCCAATATTTGAAGATTTCATTAAATTTGATGTTTTCAAATATAAAATGTTTCTTTTATATAAAGTATTTAAAACCTGTCATATATAAAACTCGGACCGAAAGGAGGCAAATTCTTCGAAAAGAGGAGATGGCATGAACCAAAAAGGCAATGACCGAGCACCTGCTAATTTTGACTTTGTTGGGCAAGGTAACTTGTCTTTTTTAGTTTCAGGTATTAGGAAGAAAGTCGACGTTTAAAAAAAGAAAGTCAGCATCTAGAAAGGAAGGTCAGTGTCAAAAAAGAAAGGTCGATATTCAAGAAAGGAAAGTCGATGTTAAGAAGGAAAATCGATGCCCACAAAGAAAAGTCAACGTTAAAGAAAGGAAAGTCGACATTCAAGAAGGAAAGTCGGTGCCCAGAACAGAAGGTCGGCGTCTAGAAAGGAAAGTCGGCATCATCCACGCAAAAGGAAAGTGATGCTCATTTTGGCAAGTTGTAATGATCGATTTGGCAAGTAGTGATGTTTAATTTGGTAAACTAAGAGGAAACTTACCAGTTTCGGAGTTTAACATCAAAGGATTAAGCAACTTACCTTATCAAGCTTCATCAAATGAGCAGTTTTACTTACCATATTAGACGGAGCAAGTTTTTGGCAAGAAGGGTTAGCACTTCACTTACCTTATCTAAGGAAGCACGTTTTTGGCAAGAAGGGCCAGCACTTCACTTATCTTATCCAAGGGAGCAGTTTTTGGTAAGAATGATTAGCATTCACTTGCCAAATGCAGTCATCTTCAATAAGGCAACTTGTCTTATGAAAATTTGTAGCAAAGAGACAACTCTTGGCCTATAAAAGGGGCCTCAAGGGAGCTGCAAATCATCAATCCGAGTTCAATTATCCCATCCACAAATCATCCAACCATCCAACATCCCACGACCTAGCAAAAGGGAGAGAAAGAGAGAGAGAGAAAGAGGAAGAGAGGAAGAACAAGGTGCGCTGCCACTAACTGCTGACCATCCTCCAATCTTTCCACCACAGGTCCATTCTCCCTTTATTTTGTTTTATAAATATATCTCCACTTTCATTAAACTTTATGGGGTTATAATTAAGGAGCTTGTGTCTCTACTATGATGTATTAATCAAGGTTCATATGCTGCCTTGTCTCTCTTTCATTCATATGCTATTTGTTATATATTTTAATTTTGATTTTTTCTTCTCCATAACATAATATAAGATTATATACCTCTTAATCTCCCTATACTCATGTGTTAATTAGGATTTTATTTATTTTGAATAGTTGTAGATTAAATTTTAATTCGGATAAAAAAACATGTACGAATCTGAAAATCTGAAAACATGTTTTTCTACACTCTACACATGTCTGATGAATGAATTTTATTTCGAGATCCCATGCTTCAAATGTTCTGAAACTTTGCGCGTCCAATATACACACACCAATATACTTTTAATAAAATGTTTAAGAATTTTAGGCTTGTAAAACATCACCAATAAAATCGCAAAAGTTATATTTAAATCAGAACAGATTCTGAAAAACCAGAAATTCTTGCAACAGAGGTTAGGTTATTAAACAATATCTTTGTACACAGTTGTAAACACCCTAAATAAACTTTGCAAAAACCTAATTCAACATACTCTAAAAAATTAGCTTGTTTTGAAACTTGGCTTTAAATTGAAAATTTTCGCAAGACTCTTAAAATGAAGATTTTAAAGTTAAATATTTTCAAATCAAAGTTTAGGAAAAGTCAGGTCAAACAGAGATAAAAGTCGGAACGTCTCTCCAAATAATCAGCGAGAATCATGGCTACAGCAAGCATCGAGCATGACTTCAGTGCACATGGGCCAAGGGAAGACCGAAGGCATGAATCGAGTCAAGGCATGGCAACATCAAAGGCAATACCAAAGGCTAATATGAATGAAGACCTTCACCAACCTAAACTATTTGAATTTGATCAAAGCCAAGACCTAATTTACCTAGGCTAACCATGACCTGTGGTCTAGCTCTAACCAAGTGGCCTTAACTAGACCGAATGGATTTGACTCACCTTAGCCATATCCACCCTACACTCCTTGGTCAAACCACAATTAAGATCACCTTACCTAGCCTTGGCCGAACTCATTATAGTCGGCCCATTTTTTTCATTGAACACAACCGTCCTAGCCTAGACGATGGGATCAAGCACCAAAGTGGCTCGAGCCAAGACCTAATTGGCCCACCTAGAGCTGCACTTGCTGGGTTCATATTAACCTAGAGAACCACATGATGACCCCTTGAAGGCCACGTGAAGACCATAGATTATGGGCTGGGTTTTGGCCAAGGAGCACCCGCCCCATGGAAAGGTCTAGAGAAAACCCCCCCTTGGCCTATAAATAGAGGCCAAGGAGGACGATTTTCAGCATTAATTGATCATCTTGGCATCCTTGGTTGGAGCATTTCGTGAGGTTCCTCTAGGCTGGAGTGGAGAGAGAGAGGGAGTGTAGGAGAGGTAGGAAGTGTTGTAAATTAGAGAGAGAGAGAAAAGAAAGAAGAGAGAAAAGAGAGGAAGAAAGGGGTCGAGTTCCCCATTGTAATCCGTTTCTTGGAGGTCATCAAATAAGTATTTCTCATCCATTATTCATCTCTATTCTCTTCTTAACATTCAATTCAAGAAGGGGGTTGTATTAGTGGAGCTTTGTCTCCCCCCATGTTGTAATAAGAAGTAGATGTGCTGCAATTTCTTTTCTTACTTACGCACTCTAATTGTTTGTTGTCTTGATTCTACCTCTCTATATTCTATAAAAATCCTATAACTCATAATCTCCTCTATGCTTAAGCTAATATATATATTTACATTCATTTCTTTTCAGCAATTTACTTTGGGGTTGCTGTGTTTATGCAATTTAAATTCGGGTGAGTTGCATGCATTTATATTATAAAACCTGAAATCCTGTTTTTCTACATCTTGCACATGCTGATTGTTGTATTTTTCATTGCTAAACTGCTACTCCGAATGATCTGAAACTTAAGACACCAAATCTACACATATAAGCCCACTAGATATACAATTTGCAAGAATTTTAGGGCCAAGTAGATGTATAAATAAAATGAGGAAAGATCATTCAAATCCAGGTTCTATTTCTGTACAGTCCATTTTCCTACAATAGGGTCTGGATAAAAGCCCCATAACTCTTTCTGTAGTGAACTAAAATTGATAAAATTAGTCTTACTGGAAAGCTGATATCCATAGCCTTCCAACACCTAAAATCATACAATTTGGAATTCTGTACATCGAGATATAGAGGCTTCTTTAGGCCTCTATGTTTCTATAATAGAGTATCCTCAGACATTTGAGCATTGGACTATTCCGGATTTAATTCTGTAAATCCACAACACAAAATTTCAAAGTAAAAATAGGCTTAGAATCTCCATATTTCACTCTATGTTTTACAAATGTTTCATGAATTTTGGAGATCTCTAAGTCACCAAGAAAAATTTGAGAATAAGTTTTGAAAACATAACCAGTTTCTATTTTTGAGAACTTGAAGATTTTCACCTTCTTGGCCAAAGTGCACGAGTTTGCTTTTATTGTAACCACCTTTCAACGTTTGGAATCTCACTTACACACATGAAATCCTCAAAGCGCTTAGGCTGACCCTTAAGCATCAATTCAAGAAGGCCTAAAGCGAAAAGATCTCGCTTAGCCACAATCATCCAAAGTCATATTTTAAACTTTTGCAAGTTTTGAAAACTACTTGGCATGCTCGCGCAATCAAAGTAGATTTGAGAAGTTTATTTCAAGTCTTTACATAGGCTTGAAGTGAAATTTTCACATATCTACAATAGTAAACTAATTTGATTTAAAATAGTCTCATTGAAAAGTTGAAATCTATATCTTTCTAAAGAGGTCTGAGCATAAAGATACAATCATTTTTCTGAACCTCTGACTTTTTGACAGTTTTGTACCGAATGTTTGAGTAAGATATGTTTTCAGATTTAATTGAGTAAATGTGCAACTCATAAAATAAAAATAAAAATATTTTTTGAATCTGTACATAAAAATATGTTTTCTGTAGAATTTTTAGAATTTTTGGAAATTCAAAACTGTTCTAAAAAAATTGGACACGAGTCATTGAAAACATAATCAATTTCTGTTTTTCAAGACTTTGTTTTGAAATCACGATTTTTGTCAAGATTTTGAAATTAGAATTTGGTTTTAAAAACTTACCGGATCTCGAACTATTTTCAAAGCGTCTAGGTTGACCCCTTGAGTATCGGTTCAAGAAGGCCTATATCGACAAAAATTCACTTACCTACAATCGCTACAAGAAGTCAGAAAATCATCTTTGTTAGTTTAAGTAAACTAACTGGTACGCTCCCACACATGAAGTAGTTCGAGAATTTAATTTCGAATCTCCACATAGACTTCGAAATCAAAATTCAAGTCTACAACCTTCAGCTCACACGAATTTCCTCCCATGGTCATTCTTTGGTATCATCTCGTGTAGCAAAGATGGTGGGACTTAAGGTGACGAGAACAATGAAAAGAATGAAGCTCGTCAATGTCGCATTGAGCCCTATCTAGGGAGTTGCAAGCTTCGAGTCGGACATTGGCTGGGATTAGTAGACTTGTCGGTGGCCAACATCGACGTGTATCTATCGATCCTTGGGTGTGATTTCATGATCATGACCCAAACTGTACCCATTCCACATCTTTGCGAACTCATGTTTTGGCACGAGGGTTAGTTGGGCTTTGTGCATTTCATAGATCCAAGCAAAGCCCCCAACATCCTCACATGCGCCCATTATACCTCACCCATGAGGCGAGCCAAAGAGGAGGAGATGTCAATGGTCTCGCCAGGCAGGAACCAGGCATCATGGCACCATAGGCTCTACGTAGGAGTCCAGCTCATGGGAGGTTCAATCAAGAGCATACCTCCCCAACACATATGGAGAGCACCAGCACATAGTGATCACGATCGACCCAATGTGCATGGTGAGGGATGCAGACAATGCAAGTGCGAGAAAGGACATGGCTAAAAACAAGGAGATGATAGCCGACCTATCCTACGCAATATCAAAAACTAGAATCCTAACACTGAGACAGGAATTTTTCATACGCTCCCAAGTGTTTTATTGAAAAGAAAATCAAGTGAAAACGGACCAAAAGGATTTAATTTGAAGCAGTGATTTTAAAATAAAGTTATCCTTGGAAAAACATCTTGAACACCAAGAATAAATTGTAAGGGAGGTTATAGATAGTGTTAGGTCTCTGATATTAAAAGACAGCTTGGTGAACTACGGGTCCGATATCAATGGGTAAGATGATTTCTAGTGAGCCTTATCTAAAGTTACCTAGAAGGCAGTTGAGCTCTCCACCTCCACCTAGTTCATGGGGCACCATCGATCCTCATCCCTATATATAAGGTATGATCATGTGAGAGAATAGGTATAAGTAAATCCTTATTAGTGAATTTCAAGAGCATCTAGGTCAGGATCTAAGAGACAAGGATAGCTAAGGCCTTCAAAGAAGTCTTTTAAACCTTGACTTTTCTGAAGATATCCTCCAAAACCGGCTTAACCTACTTGTGTTTTAAAGACACTTCGATTAACATAAGGATGGAGACATGGACCTATGTACGGGCGAGGAGATGCTCCAAGTCATATAGTATGGCATGGTTACCCTTTACTTTGGGCCTCAAGGCCCCTATCCTAACTACATTCTGACTAGACCTGATTGTGGATCCTAATTGGCTCCAAGTTAGTCTTCGCTAACAATGGCTCATGCAAACGCTATGGCTAATAGACCATTAGGTGACCTAATTGACTAGAATCAGTGAGATGCCCGAGGATGCCAGGTCCTTTCCCAGATCGAGTTGTTTGGGACAGTGTGAGTTGAGCATTCAGCCTGTAGCCAAAAGGTTGAGCATTTGTGTGCATTCCCTTTCGCAAGATCACAAAGACGATTCAACTGGCCTTGGATCTTCCTCGTTGCTTGTCAATAGTTAATGCGACTGCTATAGTTTTCATTTGCATCGAATAAATTTCAGATAGTTTCTTTATATTTGAGAATAATAGCAAAGAAAGAGGTGTGTTGGGTGATCATCCAAATAAGTCAAGGGATGCCATCATCGAGCAAGTTTGGGATCCTCTGGCATGTATTTTCGAGGTTTGTCGAAATTTGCTCAGTGACAATTGGTATGAGAGTGACAGCTCATGGTCCGGTGTTGATTCTCGAGGATTTTGACGTTTAGAGATTGACAGAAAGAAGTTTCTTGTATAGTTTTTGTGTCAACCGGAAAACATGCTTGTGGTTCTATTTTCCACATCAAATTCATTGTTGTTGCCGATCTGATTGTAGGAATCAGTTTACTGGTCGTGGAAGGAGACCTACAGGTTGTACAAATGAAGTTCAGAGCATCAAAGTGAAGGAAATCAATTTCAAAAACTTCAGGCATAATTTCAGCCTAAAAATCGATTGGGCTGATTCTAAGAGTTTGCTCATGCATCTTAATTCAGTAGGTTCATAACCTGTGGATTTGGTTGTGAATCAGGTGCACAAACAATCTGGTCTTTGAGTGAAAAATGTTGCAGACAGACTTGTCGGGAAATCATGGTTTCAAGTGGAAGAAAAAGTCATGTTTGTATTGGTTTTGGAGCAATATTCAAGTGTGCTTTGTATTGGTTTTAAAGAAAGAGGAATTGTATCATGTTCAACAAATGAAATCCTTCGGAGAAAGAAAACAAAGCAAGGTTCTTCCAAAACATTATGGGATGTTTATCATAAACGTAATTAGCAAGTCAACAATACGAGGTACTATTACCAGAAGGTGTGAATGTCCATTAGCTCTTCAACGTATATTGCCTCAATCCTTATACCATATCCCATCCAGATGAAGGTGTTGGAGGACAAACACAAGGGAAGCATGATGAAGATTCTACCCACATACTAGACGAGGTTCTGAAATCCCATCTATAGTTGGTTGACGACCAAGGAGATGCCTGTAGCACCTACAGGATGATCCTCATTTTTGAGGACTTGATTTTGTTTAATGCTTTAGCTATGGTTTTCATGTCATTTGATGATTAGAAATCATCATTTAATAGGTACTTGTCTTCTATAGATATGTTTTTCATTGTCATTTCTTGTGCATATCATGCCTCTTTAACATCGTTTTTATGGAGATTGGATGGTCTTTGTATATATCATGGCTATACTGGTTCATGCTTATTGAATGAAGTGTCATTCATGAAGTTTCGTAAAATAGGAGAGGGTCTTAATATTCTAATTTCTAAAAAATGAGTGCCAAGTATAAGTTTTCTAGTTCAAGTGGTCAACTGTAATGATTCTTAACGTTATGGTTAGGGGTTCAATAACTAGGAGAACAACTGCTCTTTTATTTTAGTTTTTCTTCATGCCATCAAAAGTTAAATACTTAGAATTTGCATATACAAAAGTGGAATGATCTTTTATTTTCTTACTTAGGATGGCTTTTATCTGATTGAGATTTCATATGGTCTTGAGTGAGTGCATTTTCTCCTTCAACCTCTTCAAAAGGTCATTTTGATCATGCAAGAAGACGTCGACTTTCTCTTCTCTATCATGTTCGTATGCAATTGGGAGAGGGTTTTCATTTCAAAAAAGAACCTTGAAAGGAATCATCTTGGTCAAATTACGGTAGCTGTTGTTATATGAAAGTTCAACTCAAGGAAGAAGGCTTGACCGAGCACTAAGCTTACTCAATGAAATTGTGAAAGTAATTTTTTTGGATGCTGTTTGCAACCTTGGTTTAGCGATTGGTTTTATAGCTATCAACAACAACATAAATGTGTATACTTAAGTAAACCTATCAATAATAATATAAATGGTTTTATAGCCATTTAAAGGGTGTAAAGCTTCTATGAATTCCATAGAAATTGGTTCCCATGCTTGAGAAGGTACAGGAAAAGACATCAAAATCACAGGCACCTTTCTAGTCTCCTACTTTTCGACTTGACAAATCTTACACTCTTATGGATTGGGAAATTCAGTTTTTTATCCCTTCTCAATAAAAAGTAAATTCATGTCCATCATCTGTTGGACCTTACTAAGCTCCTACGTTTCGACTTGAGTAAGTTTTAGAAATACCCACGTCCCCTTATGTGTTTTTGTAATTTCTGTTAGACATTTCCTAAGTTTCTTAATACATAATCAATGTCCGGCCAAACAAGGTCATGTCCATGGTCGATGTCCGATCTCCCAAGACAAAGAAGGAACTACAAAGTTTAATTAGGCAGGTCAGTTATGTATGATATTTTATTACTAATGTCATAGGGAAGATGGCTTCTTTAACAATATTGTTGAAGCTAAAGGATGTGGATTGGTACCCCCAAGTTTTGGAAACCATTGAAAATGTATATAGCCCCCTTTGCATAAGACGTAGGACAATACCAAGCATGCCATTTTCTATGATGTAGAATCCTGATATTCTTTGATAAGAAAGATATGTTTGGTTTTGAACCTTGCTGGTATGAAATTAGAGCATTATCTTCTCACAATCAAAGTACAGGTAACAAGCCAAGTTGGTATCTTGTATTACCTACTTCGCTGCCCAACTCTCTATGATAGGCTAGTCAAGTGAGCAATCAAGTTATGCAATTTTGATTTGAAAGATTGCTCTCCCAAGACAGTGAAGGGCCAAGCAATGATGAAGTTATTGGCCTATTTTGTATGTATTGAGGCCACTGACTCCTTAGAAGTAGCACACAATATAATATCCAAGCAATCTTGGTCGGTTATGTTTGATGGCTCAAGGTGTAATTGAGACATGAGAATTAGCATCATTATTATTTTCCCAACCAGGAAAGTAGATATTCTCTTGATGTTCTTGAAGTCGTGCCTTACTAATAATGAGACTGAATATGAGGCTTTGATTTATGGTTTAAGTCTGCCTTTCATTGTTGGAGTAATAAGGGTACAGATTTATGGTGATTCCCAAATCATGCTAAGTTAATTAACAGGAATTAACAATGTCTTAGTGAAAAATTATAACCCTTGCATCAGCTTACCAAAGATTTGTTGGGAACATTTCTTGAAGTAAAATAGTGATACATTCCAAAGATAAAAATCAGGTCACAAATAATTTAGCCCAAACTGCTTCAAGTCATAAAACCGTACATGGATCTCAGGCAATGATGTCATCAATCCAAGAAATGGAGGAACCTCAAGACTAGAGACATTCATTGGTGAAATGTTTGAATCGACCCTCGCAATGTTTGCATGTTAAGACTTGATGTAGGGCATTAAACTATACTTTATTGGATAGTGAGTTGTACAAGCAAAGCCATCAGGGTTTGCTATTGAAATGTTTGAATAGTTCAAACGGTGATGGTTGAGATTCATGAAGGAATTTGTGGGGCTCATCGGTCAAGACCTGAAATTAAGTGGTTGATATCGACATGGGCATTCTTAGCCAACTATACATCAAGATTGCATTAGCTATGCAAAAGGATATCAAGAATACTAATGTTTTGATCCTTTTCGGAAAGCACTTGTGATAGAACTATATCAAATCATCAAACCATAGCCATTTTGAGGTTGGGCCATGTACCTAATCGAAAGAATCTATTTGAAATCTGTGAAAGGACATACCTTACTAAGTGGGTTAATGCCCTACCGTGTGGTGACCCAAGAGGAGGTAATCAAGTTCATCAATGACTATAATTTTTTGGTTGAGAATACTACAATCGATTACGACTAATCAATAGACAATGTTCATAGGAGAGAAGGTAATGACTTTTTTCAAGAGCTTCAAACCCTTATTATGCATAGATGAATGGTCAAGTTGAGGCTACCAATAGAGTAATTATTGATTTAATGAAGAAGTCCCTCAAGTACAATTGAAAGAGATGGCACGAGGTGTTGCATGTGGTTCTTTGAGTATACCGAAACTCCAAAGCCATGGTGACTGTCATGACCTTATTTCGTCTTATGTATGGACATAATGTGCTACGAACAAAGTAATTATTGATTTAATAAAAAAGTTCCTCAAGCGCAATCGAAGGAGATGGCATGAGGTGTTGCTTAAGGTTCTTTAGGCATACCAAAACTCCAAAGCCTCAATGACTGGTATGACTTCATTTTGGCTTATGTATGGATAGAATGTGATGTTACAACAACAACAACAACAATTAAGCCTTTTCCCGTACTAGATGGGGTCGGCTACATGGATTCTTTGTTTTCACAGATCCCTATCGTGTGCCATGCTAGCAGTTAACTCACAATAAGCTAGATCATTCTTTATTGTTTCTTTCCAACACTTTTGTGGTCGTCCTCAACCTCTTTTAATACTTTCCAAATTTAGTTTTTCATACCTTCTTACCGGTTCTTCTTTTGATCTTCTTTCTGCATGTCCTTTTGGGGGATGCAATGTGTTCAAATTTTAATTTCTATGTCCTATGAGGTAACCAAATGATCAAACTTACATTTCATATATTTTGTCTTTGTTCTACTAAGTCGGAGGCCTTTGCTATCTAAAGTTTCTCTCCATAGTTCCAATTTTCTATTAACTTTTTCCTTAGAATCCTCCACTAATACAATGTCATCTGCAAATAACATACACCAAGGTACTTCATCTTGAATATGTTTTGTTAACTCATCCATCACCATTATAAATAAGTATGGACTTAAAGTTGATCCTTGATGTAACCCAATATTAACTTCAAAGAAGTTTGTCGTTCCTTCATGAGTCCTCACACATGTTTTTGCACCATCATACATGTCCCTTATAAGGTTAATATATGTCAATGGGATACCTCTTTTTTCCAAAGTTCTCCAAAGAACCTCCCTCAATATCCTATCATAAGCTTTTTTTAGATCAATAAATATCATGTGAAGGTCTTTCTTTTTTGCTCTAAAATGTTCTATAAGATGTCTCAAAAGGTAAATCGCTTCAATAGCAGATCTGCCTGGCATGAATCCAAATTGGTTGTCTGTTGTACTTGATACTTGTCTTAACCTACGTTCAATAATTCTTTCCCACAATTTTATAGTATGGCTCATTAACTTGATACCTCGATAATTCGCACAATTTTGAATGTCTCCCTTGTTCTTATATATGGATATAAGTGTACTTGCTCTCCATTCCTCGGGCATCTTTTGGTTTTTTCATATTTCATTAAATAGTCTTGTGAGCCAAGTGATTCCTATTTCTCATAGTATTTTCCAAACTTCTATAGAAATATTATGTGGTCCTTACCGATTTATCACCCTTCATATGTTTAAGAGTCTCTTTAACTTCATTCTTTTGAATACGTCGATAGAAATTGTGGTTTATATACTTTTCTGATTTGGCTCCTAAGCTAATACTAACATCTTTATTTTCATTAAAAAGATTATAAAAATAGTTTTTTCGTCTATTTCTTATATCATCATTTGCCACTAGAATTTTTTCATCCTCGTCTTTGATGCATCTAACATAATTAAGATCTTTAGTTTTCTTATCTCTAGCCCTAGCTATCCTAAAAATATCTCTTTCACCCTCTTTTGAGTTGAGTTTTTTATATAAGTCCTCCTAAATTTTAGCTTTTACTTCACTCACGGCCTTTTTGGCTTCCTTCTTTGTTTTCTTATAAGCCTCTAAAGTTTCACTAGTTTTCTTAGCATAATGTAATTTGTAACATACCCTCTTTGCCTTGATTTTATTTTGTACTACTTCACTCCACCACCAAGCTTCTTTTTGTGCCGGTACACCTCCCTTAGATACCCCTAACACATCTTTCGCTACTTTCTTAATATGTATAGCCATATTGTTCCACATATTATACGGTATACCATAATAATTCCAAGCATCTCCTTGAAGGACTTTTTATTTAAATATATCTTCTTTCTCGCTTTTGAGGTTCCACCATTTAGTCCGAATAGCTCGATGCACTCTTTTCTTCTTTGTTCATTTTTTTATTTGTAAATCTATAACTAAAAGTCGATGTTGGGTGGTTAAGCTTTCTCCTAAAATTACCTTGCAATATTTACAACACGCTCTATCTTTTTTTCTACAAATAAAGTAATCAATTTGTGTTTGTGATAATCCACTCTTATAAGTAATTAAATGTTCATCTCATTTTTTGAAGATTGTATTGACTATAAAGAGATCAAATGCCATAGTAAAATTTAAAATCTCCCCTCCTTCCTCATTTATATCCCCAAAACCAAAGTTTCGATGAATCCCTTGATATCCTAATGCCTCTTTACCAACATATCCATTTAAGTCTCCTCCTAAACAAATCATCTCCCTTTGTGGAATATTTTGAATCACCTTATCTAACTCTTCCCAAAAAGTTGTCTTTATACTAGCTTCTAGTCCTACTTGGGGTGCGTAAGCATAAACTATATTTAAAACCTCTACTCTTAACACTAATTTTAACGTCATGATTCGGTCACCATATCATTGTATGTTTACTATACTATCTTTTCAATCTTTATTTATGATAATACCAACTCTGTTTCGAGCCTTTTCTTTACCTGAGTACCATAATTTAAAACATGTATCCTCTATCTCGTTTGCTTTTTCTCCAACCCATTTTGTCTCTTGTAAAAATAAAATATGAATCTTTCTCCAAATCATAGTATCTACCACCTTCATTATCTTATCGGATAATATTCTGATATTCCAAGAACCAATATGTTATCAATAGAAATTAATGTTAAGTCTTTGTAGGTAGTCAAGTAGAACAATTTACAACCCAATATATTGTAATCATTGATAATGGAACTCAATTTGGTGGATGAATCACTTAATGGTTGTAAGACATGAAAATTCTTCGCTCCTGATTTACAAGACCATAAACGAGTCTTTTCGAGTTTACGTCGCTTTTAAGGGCGTGCCAACTAGCTTACTCAAACTAGCGAAGATTTTGAACTATATCTGACTTTTAAAGGCAATTGTGGATAAGCGGGATCTTTTCGCTTGAAACCTTCTTGAACCGGTGCTCAAGGGTCGGTTTAAGCGCTTTAGAAAATGTCGATTTCAAGCAAACCTGATCTTTTGAAAGAAAAGCAAGTGTTTTCAACGATTGTTTGCCTAAGTTGTAGTTTTTATTACGGGGTTATCCGTATCCAAGTCTTTGAGTTTTTAAGCTATTTAGGCCAGATGTGTGTGTTTCAAGTGGCCTAGATTTAGTGAGTTTGGGTGTAGTTTCGGGGTATCCTCTTTAAAAATACGCAAATGCAAAGATGCACGAACTCTCTTCGAGTTTGATATGATGTGAGCTAGGCTCGAATTGAAAGCAACTCACACACACAGCTTAAAGTAAATACCTGAAATATAAGTGCAACTCACGTAGCTGAAAGGGAAATACCCGAACCTTAAAAGCAACTCACACGACTTGAATGTAAATTGTGGAAGGGAGATATACTTATATTAAGAGCGGAAAGGCTCAATGCACGCGTGTGTGAGTGTAGAATTGAAATGACAAACTCACACGACTTGAATTGAACTTGCCGAAATTGAAATATAAGTATATAAGAGCGGAAAGGCTCAATATGTTCGTGTGTGTTGTGTATAAATGGAAAGACAACTCACATGACTTGAATTGAACCACCCAAAATGTAAATACGTACACAATTGAACGTAAAACTCACGTAGCTGAAAGTATATAGATACTCTATATCTTAGGGCAACGAAGGCCCAAAATGTGCGTGACAGTGTAGAGCAAGTGCTCGAGTGCTCTTGTGTGCAAGTGTGGAAGCTTAAATGACAAACTCACACAACTTGAATGTAAATCCCACGCAGCTGAAAGTATATAGAGATATGCTATATCTTATGAGCAACAAAGGCTCAAAAGGTGTGTGAGAGTGTAGAGCAAGTGCTCACGTACTTCTTGGGTGCGAGTGTGAAATTTAAATGATAAACTCACACAACAAGAATGTAACAACCCGGAATTGAAATTGCACGACTTTCACTAAAGTCTTTTAAGTAAGAGCGAAGGCTCAATGTGTGTGCAATAGTGGGTAACTAAGAGCGGAAAGGCTCAAGTGCATGTGGGTGTCTTGTGTACATTTTAAGAGCTAAGGCTCAAGTGTACGTGTGTGCTTGTGTATCAAGCACCAATATTACATCTCGGGGGGAGACCACGCTCCATTATTACAACCCCGTATCAAAATTGAATTGAAATTTAGAGGAGTAAGGTAAAAACCAAATTTAAACACTTACAATGATTCGACTTTTCTCTCCAATCCACTCGTGCTTGGGCTTGTGTCCACCTTGGGTAGCCAAGAGGGGTCTCCCTAGGTGGGTTTGAGACGAGAGAGTGGACTTGGGGAAGGCTTGGGAAAGGCCTAGTTTAATAGATGTATGGCCCTAAGGTGGGAAGGTTCGGCCAAGGGAAGTGGCCGGCTTGTTTTAGGTGGGGTTCGACCAAAAGGGGGTCACGACCTAGGTAGGGGTGGCCCTAAGGGGAAGGTCATGACCTAGATAGGGGTGGTCCTAAGGCAAGGCAGGGCACTGCAGGCAGTCAGGGCGCACAGACGCTAGGGGTACGACAGTGACACAACAGGGTGCGTCGGGCACAAGGCGCGTCAGGGCACAGCGGGGGCGCCACGGGACAGGCGCGCGGGGCGAACTGGGGAGGTTTTTGCGAGAGCGCCGCAACAGGGCGCGGCAAGGCGTCTGGCGCGCGGGGGCACCGACGCGCTGTAGGGGCGCGCAGGGCGCGCGAGGTGACGCTAGGGCACACAACTGGGTTCGGGGGTGTGAGGTTGGCTTTGGGGTTTAGTTAAGGTTAGGTTGAGTCGGTTTGGGGGGTTTTAGGCTAGGTTTAGGGTTAATTAGGGTGAGGTTTAGTGAAGTGGGTTAGGTGATTAGGCTAGGTTTAGTTGAACCTAGGCTAGGTTTAGGTTGGGATTAGGAGCCTACCTCTTGGAGCGGGTCCTTCTTGGTTGAGCCCACGTCCATGCCTTGGTTGCAGCCTTCCTTGGTCGAGCCCACCTTGGTTGCAGCCCTTGTCTAAGCCCACTTAGCCAACATGGCTTAAACCCACCTCACCCTTGAGCCAATATGGCTAGGTCTATCTCTCACTCTCTCTCCTCCCAAGCATTTCACGTGAATTCACATTTGAGACCCCCTCACCTCTATTTATAGGCAAATGAGGTGGGTCTTGGATATGGGTTTTGAATTTGGGTCTTGGAATCCAGATCCGATCAAAACACTATTTAGGTTTGGATCTCGGATCTCGAATATTTTGGATCCAGATCCAATCCAAATACTATTTGGATTTGGATCTGGATATTTGGGTCCATATCCAATTCAAATTTCTTTTCTTCAGTCCTTTCTAGCGTTTTTCGAGGCGAACAGTTTGTGCGGGCCCTGGCTTAATCAACGCTCCATCTTATGTTGGGTTTTCTCTAACTTTGTCGTCCGAACTCCTTCTTACCATTCTGGACTTCGTTTTTGCTCATTTTCATCGTTTTTAGCTTGGATTTATGCTGCTTGGGTAGATGCTCTTGGCCTTGCTTTTGGGTGCTTTGGGCTCGTAGTCTGCTTCGGGCTTGGGCCTTCTTTTTGGCCTTTTAAACCTGGCTTTTATCAGGCAAGGGTGTTGTCTTTGGGCTTCCAAACATGCTTCTGAGGCTGCTTTGGCATTCAGGCTTCACTTGTCAAATTTTTGGCTTTTACAAAAATTGGGACTTGGCCCATATGTGTGAAATTCAGTTTGAACGGGGTTCAGACAAAATTTAAAGTTTTTGCAACTCCTAGGTTTTCAAAACTCCAGAATTGGGTTTTTAAATGAATTTTCAAACCAAGTGTTTGCTTTTGAAATTCATCTTATTTTGGGGTGTTTACAATGGTATTTGACAATTTACTTGTCCACAAGTGAAAAGTTGCTTGAACATTTAATGAGCATATTCGAGTAAAATAATTTCAAGAAGGGGATTCAATTTGGAAGACCATCTTACAAGTAGACCAAAAAGACCTACAGTTTGGAATGTGGTCTCCCAAATGGGTATAGATCATATTTAGTCTCTAAGGTTCTACCAAGAGGGGTGTATATATTAGCAGAAATTGAAGGAGAAGCACATAAAGGAGTATAAATGGTAGATGCTTAAAAAAAATATTATCCTTCGATTTGGGAATGACTTTTATTTGGAAAATTCAATGAATGTGAGTATATATTATTAAAGGAATTACAAAGAATAAAAAAATATTCATCTTGAGGTAAATGCATTATCAAATGCAGATGAGGTCCCCAACTAGGTCAATTTGCCTTGGACTATATGTGACATCCCTCATATTCTTGTTCTAGAGTCTTGAGATTCTAGGTTGCTAATGGTTCTTCTTGTACTTTGCTCCTCAAGAAGGGCTCCTAGTAGGCTTCCTCTAGTTCTTGCAGTTTTCTTCACACTTCTTTATAAACTCTATTTGTGGTTGTGAGTTCTTGATAGCATAGGGTCAAGCAATCATTGAGAGAAGCTAGTTGTTATGTAAGGAACAGAAATTTCAAGAGAGAGAATGTCACATTTGAGGCGGTCAATTAGCTTATGAGCTTCTCAACATTAGTCTAAACTATTTCGTAGATTAGAAGCTTGAGACTAAAAGTTGTTGGAAGATAATCTTCATTGAATTCATTGTTGTGCAAGACAATCCAATCAAGAACGAAGATCAGATAACCATTGGTAGTTCATAGAGAGCCTAAACAACTGATAATTGATGGCTCTCAAAGATCAAAGTAGATTTATCAAGCTTGATTGATGGGTAGCCTCTAGGGAAGAAGAAAAAGTGCCTTAGAGTTCTCACTCTTCTCCAAAATTCTTACCAAGAATATATCGAATGAACTCTATATTTGTCTCAATTCCTAAAGGTGAAGGAGGCACTATTTCTCCCATGAGCACAACCTCTACTTGAATCTCCATGAGTGACACCTCCTGTAGGAGTGGATTTTGGTCTAGAAGTAGTGGTTGCTAACAAAGCGTTTGAGCAAGGTTGCAGGGTATTGGTCAAAATGAGCATGTGAGCTCTCTTGCAGCTAGAAGGACTTTGGTTTGAGCCTCTAAGGTTCCTCATGAAGAGTCACCTTGATGGAGGCTTCTGAGATTGGAGTGGTAGTCATCACTACTTAAGATGGAGTGGAAACTTGGATCTCCTCCTAATAGGGTATACTGATAGCTATAGTCGAATCGACAAGGACGTGTATTGCCTCTTGACAAGATGTAGCAAGTGCCCTAGTCAAGGCAAAAGCTTGGGGTTCCTCTTGATGGGTCACGATGGCCCTTGTTGAATCAAAGGTCATTAAAAGGGGATCTTTATTTGAACCCATAGGGCAAGCAAGAGTTTTGGTTGCCCACAGACATTGTCAATATAGTTTAAAAAAAAGTAAACAAGGACCTTGCCAACAACAAAATCTTACCCTTCTATGACATTGACAAATCAATGGGGAACCCAACTCCTTAAGATCTTCTACGGTCAACTTTGAAGTGAGCTCTTGTAGTGGAGGGAATGGAGTTATGATGTCTTTGGTAAAACACAGTCTAATTGGTTAAGGTATGTTTGGCACTTAGTATAGCAGGCTCACCTCCAATTCTTTGTCAAAGATAGCATAAATAGTCAAGGACCACTATTCTTCATATTCAAGGGTAGTGCCTAGTTTGGTTATGAAGCCATTAACGAGAAACTCTCAACCATTCATAGGTTGGCTTTAGTCACTACATCAACTGTCGAATTCGACATTGCGATGCCACCTTCTAGCATTTTAACCAAATAAATAGTGCCCAAAATTCCTACACAAGCTTGAATTGATGGGTTAAATATTGAGAAAAATATTTCGCAGACATTGTTTGGTTAGTGGAGGAGGATGGTGCACCAACCATGTTCACCAAACCTTGAGAGCATAGGAATTGTTGTCGCTCTATTATGGAGATCTGAGTGGGGTTGGATACGGATAAAAATCAAAATTATTCTCAAGCTCTACGTAGAGTAGTTTATTGAGGTAGATTGACAGTGTCCCAGTTCGAGAATACAGTTTCAATAAAAATTGCCTAAAAGGAGTTTCTCCCATTTAAGGTCAGCAAGATGGTGACCTGGGAGAGTAAGAGTGTGCAGTCAAAAGTGGGCCATAAGCAATGTTTGGTATTCTTCTGTTTGCAAGTTGTGAAATGAATGATCAAATACCTTACAAAAGGACACTCAAGAAAAATAAACAAAAATTGAAAGGATAATAAAAAAATAGGGCCTCAACAATGATATGTTATTCTTTAGCAATTGCTATGCCGTTGGGACAAACAACGACGTTGCATAGCCAGAATAGAAGAAAGCTTACATGTGGAACAAAACTGGAAGTTACCTCCCTCGAATCTCATGCATTTGCTTCTAAAAATCCTCTATATGAAAGGTTTTTAGAAAAAAGCCTAAATAGGAAGAAGAAGAACCTATCATACATGATTTGAGAATAAAAGAGTTGAGTTTAATAGAACAAAAACCTAAAAGTTGAAGAGAAGATTGAGATTAGTAGGGAAGATGATGTGGGACAATTGTGTAAGGTCAAAGATTCACCACCTGCACCAATCATCGGTGTATGCAACACCCACTTGGTCCAACCACTATATGTATTCTCTAGAAGGTCTCAACTAAGTGCAAAGGTCTTCGAGAAAATGATAGTATCAAAACAACTTTGCATAGAGCGAAAGAGTTTCCACAATGGTCATCTCTTAGAACAATTTGAAGGCCTTCTATAGTAGACATAGTAGGGTCAATAAGAGGATAGTTAGAGTCAGTCAATTGTGATACCTGGTAACCCAAAGTTAGGATTTCAGAGGGAGTTGGGTCCCGAAAGCCATGGAAATGTTGGTTAAGGAAGAGGCATGCAACATTTTTCAAGAGACTTGCAACTTTTCACATAAAAAGGGTGAGGAGGAGTATCCTTGGTCACCTTTTATAGTAAGAGAAAGAGATGTCTCATTGATGTCAAGTTGTATTGTCTCATGTAGTTATTTGGCTCAAAATTTGAAGCATTGATGGGCTTAACGAGGAAGCAACATAATATAATATATAACACTAAATGACATTTTAGCTAACCTGAGGGGAATCCTTGGAGAGGGCTAAAATGTAATTAAGAGCAAATCACATGCAGAAAATATTAGACATTTTATATCGACCATTAATGAACTGAAATAAATATAAGATCATCATTATGATATCCTCAGTTTGCACAACCTACTAACCTATCCCAACATTTGTTGCAGAATTACCTTCATATTTTCCTAACATTCCTTGAGGTCACTATGTTCAAGAGCATTGAATTGAGAGTTCCTCTCTAGTATTTTATAATTATGATTGGAAAGCAAAGCATATAGCAATTGTTATTCTCGAGCGAGCTTGTGATATGTTGAAACCTTTGCATCTCGAGCAGTAGTTACCTAAGATTATAGAGAGTTGAGATTGGATCATACTCGAGAAACTTTGACTAGTAATTATTTACATCATCGATAAAGAATCTTGAGTTGCTCTTGGAGGGATGAGATTTTGGCTTGAATAATTGAGTCTTTATTTTCAAGGTTGGCTAAAAGTGGAGATATTTCTATCATTTGCACAAACAAATTATGATGGAGTTCTCTAGCATCTGTGACCTGCCGAGAGAAGGAGCATATACATTTTTAATACTCGCCGATAGTAGAAAGTTAGGTTTTGTTGTAACTCGACGGCCCTGGATGGCATCAAAAGTTCATGGATTTGTATGTAAACATTAGAGGATTCATTAATTAATCTCTCTAGTTCAAAAAGAAGGTATATGTCTCCTCAAAAAAATTGTATAAGGTACAGACAACAACCTACTTCATTGAGAGTAAAAATGAGAGAAAAGGGTCTTGTGTTAAGATGTTCGACCATGAAGGATATGATATCCCACAAGGCGATAGAAGAAGACTTATCCAAAATAGTAGAGAAAGAATTAGAGTTCGTTACTTCTTACTCGAGATGCTTTGGAGGTGGGTTGTTACGTAGTTTAGGAGAACATGCAAGTCCTTATTGATGGTTGTGTGTATGAAGTCAGGAAGGTCATTAGTTAAATTTCCTATTATGATGGTCTCTGACGGTAGATTCTTCATTTTGGGTCGAGTTTTCCTCTTAGTATTTCTAGTAGAAGAATTCCATTTTTGTGATAAGGAGGAAGGAGTTGATGAACAAAAAAGAGTTGGAGTTGTACCAATGGATGCTTATATCCGGATTATTGCTAGTAGATGCATCCATCCTGTAGTTAATGAGCCTCGATTGGTATTTATCAATTAAGATCTTAGTTATATCTAAATGAATGATTGTCCACCAAGAAGAAAATTGAGAGAGTTTCACCAAGACAAGGATATGAGTTGGGAAGTGCAAGGACAAGTTTTTGTTGATGGTTCTTGAAGAAGAGCTCCAACTAGGCAATGTGGGTAGTATGGTTGAGCGGTAATTGGATTAAATTAAGATGATCAAGAAGCACCACAAAATAAAACTTAGGTGAAAAGATCCTCAATAACTTGGTTCTCTATAGGTCTTCTTTGAATTTCATAGTCAAAATTGGGGGTATAAAAATACGAAGAAAGGAAAGATATCTTGATATAGACCATGACTGAGTAATTATCTCAAATGGTGAAGCCAAAGTTGAATAATTTGTTAGAGAGGAGTGTATGAGAATCCGAACTCGGGAAAGAATAGATAAATCCAAAATTGAAGAAATCACAATGGACCCCTAAAAGGTGGGTAGGATTGCACTTCCAAAGGGTTTCAAGCGTATCATTGGCCAAATGGTAGACCATAATTAAAAATAGGGGTGAGCAATAATTTGTTCATAACCGAATAACGGAATCAGACCGAACTGAAGTTCCTGATTCTGTTTGGTTATCTTATAAATCGGTTTGGTTTTAATTTTTAATATAATTATTATTTGGTTCTGTTTTAGTTCCCATAAATTCCAAACTAAACCAACCAAATAACCGATTTCACTTAATCTAAACCAGAACCGAACCCTCTACCCATGTCTCTTCCCTAGTTTGTTGCCCTAATAGGAAGCCTTTGAGCTCTTTCTCTCTCTCTCTCTCTCTTCATTTGCATTTCTCTCCCTGTTTGTTGTTGTAATCCATAAAGTACCAACATTGAAATGGTGATGGAATCAAGCTTATTTTCTTCATTGAGCAAGAGGTTAGGACTATTTAAATATCAAGATGGCCGGATCAACTAGAAGGACCGGTGTTTAAGGATGTGTTTGGTGGTAGCAGTGATGCGATAGGTTTTAGGTGGAGGTTGTTCAACAATGGGCATTGGCTAGTGTTTAAGATCGAGCCAGCTAGTTGGTTAGAGAATCTAGCGAGGGTCGGTGTGGGCAGATGTTGGGTTCAAGGGATAGAGGCAGCATCACAAGGTTTCAGTTATTGGCTAGCCGGTTGTCAGTTTTGGTGGATAGATGTTTCCCCGCAATGGGTGATAGCTTAGTTGCAAAGGAATTAGGTGGACTGCTGCTAGCTAAAGGAACCTCAGTAATGATTATGATGTACTCATCTATTGACCAAGATAGATGGAGTTAGAGACTATGTGCTTGAGTCGTCGGACTCTAGTAGTGGCAAGGGCGATAGAAAGGGAAAGGCAAGAGTTCGATTAGCCGATCACCAAACCAACAAATATCAATTCAATTTAGTTTGGTCTATTTCAAAATTAGGTTTGGTTTCATTTTTTATTTCCAAGGTGAGTTCGCTTTTCGGTTATTTCGGGTTGGGTAGCATCGGTTAGTGAAATTAATCAACCGATGCTCACCCTTAGCTGAAAGGAAGGGGAGAGTGATAGTTCAATGCTGATATCATAGTAGAAATCGACCACACATACTCATCGTTAACTTTGGTTCCACAAACATGAGTGATATAATGGTAAAACTACAATAGCAGGAATGTGTGGTGTTTGTCATCCATCACTAGTTCGGCACTCAAGTGATCATGAATAAAGTCATCCCAAGAAACTTTGAAGGGGAGTGTTAGGGCATGGAAATCCTGATTTGCTAAAGAGATAGGATTAACACCATTGATTGGAAGACTTGTGATCGTTTGGACATCCAAAATGATGGAAACATCATTCCAAAAGAGAATTGGAAATGATTATGTTAGGAAATTCAAAAAATAAGAAAGAATAGAGGAGGTTGTCATCAAACTTTATGGACATGCAAGTAACATGATGAGGTCACGAATAACCCATTGTACCCAAAGATGGCGCTTCTAATCCCTAACTATATCTACTAATTTAATATATAGTTGATTGGTGGTAGGCTAGGGATGAAAAATGTTTGGGAATTGGGACATCACAAATTCATTTTTATTTAAAGGTGGTTCTCCAATATGAAAATGAGAGAGGTTGCGAGTTGGTTAAGTGGTAAGAGGAAGAACAACATCTGAAGGAGGAAGGCTCATGAAGGATTATAACGTTGAGTGTGGGATGACAGGCCTATGTATGTGAGTTGATCTTACATATCATGGGATTGATTGACACACCCCAATCAACATGACAACAAAAATAATGGCATAAAGAGATAAGTGAGAAGTTATTCGGAAACACATCCGAAAAACTCGGCACAATATTTGTTGTTTTTATGAAAACCTATAAATAGGCATGTGTAATCAAAGATGTGCATCCAAAAGCCATTGTTATAATTGTAGTTTTCTTCTTCTTTTACTTTCCCTATAGATGTATCAACCCATATCAACAACCAACATACTATAATCCAATTCTCAAGAACCCCATTCCATCACCTAATACGTTTTCCAATCTTTTTTTCTCTTGAAAACGAAGGTTAGAGTTTTTTGCCATGCCCTTCATCTTCCAACATTTTTCTTCAGCTTACCATGCTTAGCTATTCATGTGGGGCTGTCACTACAAATAGCAAAACTTTCCAAATCTATGAACACACATTTCAAATTTTTGAAATTTGGAAACTATAAAATATGAAATCAGATTTTTAGTTTCGGAAACCATAAATAAAATTCAGATTTTGGAAACTTTTCAAAATCCTTCAATAAAATTTAGATTTGGAAACCCTTGAATAAAATTCAGATTATTAAAACTTTGAAAACTTACTATATGCAATAAGAGGTCCTATCCAAAAGACATTTTCAACCATATTTGTTCATCAAACCCATCAAGCACATGCGCTCAAGCTTTCATATGCATGCCCTATATTAATCAAGCCCAAGTATATATATATATATATATATATATATATATATATATATATATATATATATATATATATATATATATATATATATATATATATATATATATATATTTGTTTTCATGTATATATACATATACTTATATAGCCTAATAGATTCTCTTAAGATTTATCTCGATTGAATTAGTATTAGGACAAACAAAATTAGGGCTAACAATGTTTAACAATGGATCAATCTAAGAAAATCAAACTTGCTTTTATGAAAATTCCAAGGCTAAGGCTAAAACCACATGAATAGAACATAAAAGAGGCTTCGCTCAGCTATGGATGACATAGCAAAAGGCCGTGCTAGGTGGCAAATACATTGATGACATCATGTTGCTCAGGGTCTCCTCAGTTGTATCAAAAACACTTCAATAGCTTCTTTTTTGCACAAATATCTAAGATTTTCATTATCAATTCATGTGTTTTAAAAATATTTAAAACCAGCCTTACACACCAAAATAGATCTTTCTTAAGAAAAATTTGGGTGTTTACAACTCTTGTTTGTTATCAATCAAGACCACATGTGGTTGATAGTGAAGAAATAAACACAAAAATTTTACTTGAGTTACATGAAATCTTTTTATGACTATAGGGCTTCACCAAACTTAAGAAGGGCAGCAATATCATCATTATCTTCTCCAAACATAGGCATTGTATCATCATTGCTCAAGCTCTCCCTTACCATGTAGCTATGGATAATGACTGGAGACTATAAGATCATGTCCAAACTAGACAAAAACTATGGTTGGTAAGTAGAATGAGTATAAATGTAAGGAGATGAAAAGATATTTGTAAACAAAATTTTTTGGTCATTCATCTACTTAAAACTTCGTTTGCAAAAATTGTGTGTGAGTATTATCTAGTAAGCTAATGGAGGTGGTAGATACTATGATTCGGAGAAAGATTCATATTCTATGTTTACAAGAGACAAAGTGGGTTAGATAAAAAGCAAAGGAGATAGAGGATACAGGTTTTAAATTATGGTACTCAGGTAAGGAAAAGGCTCGCAACGGAGTTGGTATTATCATAAATAAAGATTTAAATGATAGTGTAGTAGACATACAATGATATGGAGACCGAATCATGACGTTGAAATTAGTGTTAGTAGTAGAGGTTTTAAATATAGTTTGTGCTTACACACCCCAAGTAAGACTAAAAGATAGTATAAAGACAACTTTTTGGGAAGAGTCAGATAAGGTGATTCAAAGGATTCCACAAAGGGAGATGATTTGTTTAGGAGGAGACTTAAATGGACATGTCAGTAAAGGGGCATTAGGATATCAAGGTATTCATGAAAACTTTGGTTTTGGAAATATAAATGAAGAAGGTAGAGAGATTTTAAATTTTGCTATGGCATGTGATCTCTTTATAGTCAATACAATCTTCAAAAAATGAGATGAACATTTAATTACTTATAAGAGTAGCATATCACAAACACAAATTGATTATTTTATTTGTAGGAAAAAAGATAGAGCGTGTTGTAAAGATTGCAAGGTAATTCCAGGAGAAAGCTTAACCTCCCAACATCAACTTTTAGTTATAGATTTATAAATAAAAAATATATATAAAGAAGAAAAGAGTGCATCGAGCTATTCAGACTAAATGGTTGAACCTCAAAAGTGAAAAAGAAGATATATTTAAAAAGAAAGTCCTTCAAGGAGATGTTTGGAATTATGTTTGTACACCTTGTGATATGTGGAATAATATAATTATACATATTAGGAAAGTACGAAAGATGTGTTAGGTGTATCTAAGAAAGGTGTACCGGTACAAAAAGAAGCTTGGTGGTAGAGTGAAGTAGTGCAAAATAAAATTAAGGCAAAGAGGGCATGTTACAAATTATATTATGATAAGAAAACTAGTGAAACTTTAGAGGCTTATAAGAAAGCAAAGATGGAAGCGAAAAAGGCCATTAGTGAAAAAAAACTCAAATTTGGGAGGATTTATATAAAAAAAAACTCAACTCAAAAGAGAATGAAGAGATATTTTTAGGATAGCTAGGGCTAGAGATAAGAAAATTAAAGATCTTAATTATGTTAGATGCATCAAAGACGAGAATAAAAAAATTCTAGTGGCAAATGATGATATAAGAAATAGATGGAAAAATATTTTTATAAGCTTTTTAATGAAAATAAAGATGTTAGTATTAGATTACAAGAGTTATCAAAATCAAAAAAGTATATAAACCACAATTTCTACCGACGTATTCAAAAGAATGAAGTCAAAGAGACTCTTAAACATATGAAGGGTGGTAAAGTGGTAGGACCAGACAATATTCCTATAGAAGTTTGGAAAATACTAGAAAAAATAAGAATCACTTGGCTCACAAGACTATTTAATGAAATGTAGAAAAACCAAAAGATGCCCGAGGAATGGAGAGCAAGTATACTTATACCCATATATAAGAACAAGGGAGACATTCAAAATTGTGTGAATTATCGAGATATCAAGTTAATGAGCCATACTATGAAATTGTGGGAAAGAATTATTGAACGTAGGTTAAGACAAGTATCAAGTACAACAGAGAACCAATTTGGATTCATGTCAGGCAGATCTACTATTGAAGCGATTCACCTTTTGGGATGTCTTATGGAATATTTTAGAGCAAAAATGAAAGACTTTCACATGATATTTATTGATCTAGAAAAAGCTTATGATAGGGTATCGAGGGAGGTTCTTTGGAGAACTTTGAAAAAAAGAGGTATCCCATTGACATATATCAACCTTATAAGAGACATGTATGATGGTGCAAAAACATGTGTGAGGACTCATAAAGGAACGACTGACTTCTTTGAAGTTAATATTGGGTTACATCAAGGATCAACTTTAAGTCCATACTTATTTATAATGGTGATGGATAAGTTAACAAAATATATTCAAGATGAAGTACCTTGGTGTATGTTATTTGCAGGTGACATTGTATTAGTGGAGGAGTCTAAGGAAAAAGTTAATAGAAAATTGGAACTATGGAGAGAAACATTAGAAAGCAAAGGCCTCCGACTTAGTAGAACAAAGACAGAATATATGGAATGTAAGTTTGATCATTTGGTTACCTCAGAGGACATAGAAATTAAAATTGGCACACATTGCATCTCCCAAAAGGAAAGTTTTAAATACCTAGGGTCACTTTTTCAGAGTGATGGAAGAATTGATGGAGATGTTATGCATAAAATTAATGTTGGTTGGTTAAAATGGAGAGGATCATCAGGTATTCTTTGTGATAAGAAGATATCATTAAAGTTAAAAGGTAAATATTATAGAGCAACAATTAGACCTGCCATATTTTATGGTTCTGATTGTTGGACAGTTAATCATCAACATGTACAAAAGATGTCTCTGACAGAAATGAAGATGTTGAGATAGATGAGTGGTCATATAAAAAAAGACCGCATACATAATGAAGTTATTAGAAACAAATTAGGAGGGGCACCAATAGAGGATAAAATGAGAGAATAATGTTTAAGATGGTTTGGACATATAGAAAGAAGATCAAAAGAAGAACCTTTAAGAAGGTATGAAAAACTAAATTTGGAAAGTATTAAAAGAAGTAGAGGACGACCACAAAAGTGTTGGAAAGAAACAATAAAGAATGATATAGCTTATTGTGAGTTAACTGCTAATATGGCACATGATAAGGCTCTGTGGAAACAAAGAATCCATGTAGTCGACCCCGTCTAGTATGGAAAAAGGCCTAGTTGTTGTTGTTTGTTATTGTTGATCGACTTAAAACTTCATTTGAAAAAATTGTGCATGAGTGTGCTAGCAAGTTACTCAAAGTTGCAAAGTGATTTTCTGACTTTTAGGTGATTGTGGATAAGTAAGTTCTTATCATAGTAAGCCTTCTTGAACTGATGCTCAAGAGTCAGCCTAGACGTTTAGAAAGAGTGATTTATGATCTGCGATTTTTCAAAACAATTTTCAATCCAAACGATTTTTCCAAAACAACATATCATTCACTTGGCAAAATCAGTGTCTTCTATAAAATAGAATATGTTCTGTTTTCCAACACAGGAGTTTTGAATTTTTTTATGATTTTTTAGGATCCAAAAATTTTACCTAAGACATAGGTATGAAGCTTTATTGGATATTTTTATTTTTATTTTTTGTTCTCTTGATGATCCAAATTAAATGAGGGAAAATTCCTAACTAAATGTGATTATGAAATTCAGACCAATTTTTGTGACTGAAATACAGGGATTTAATAAAATGCTTGTATCTCTTTACGTAGGATTCTGATTTTTATGAAAGTTGAAAAGCTATGGATGTCAGCTTTCCAACAAAACCATTTTCATGATTTTGAGGTGTTTACGGACAGGGTTATATAGGTTTTCTCGAAGGTTTGTTGTAGAGATTTAAGCATAGATAGATTTTGTTTTGGGTTGGGTTCAATTTTTAATGATTTTATTCTCGGCCTCACTCATGTACAAAATTTTAGAAATTTCTACTATATGTTAACTATTGTGTTACAACGTTTGGACTAAATTTTAGAATATTTGGATCAAAGACGAAGGCTTGAAAATTTGAGGATCAGACATGATTTATGCAGGATATTGAAATCTACAGAGTTTTCTTTTTAAAAACTAATGATGCATCTGATTTTATCATTAATATTTTAGTGATCATCAAAAGAAATTTATGTTGAAGACTTGTGTCTGTTTGAGGAGGTAGCTCATCTATATATAAAATTTTGGGACATCTCTCTCAACGAGGATATGTGATCATAACCCCTTGCCCGCCCCTACACAATCTTTTGGATATTTAATCTACTATCAGAGTGATTTACATAATCATATCATTGCATGTAAACATGGCTTCTAATGTCTCTTTTATGGCTTCTTAAATTAATTTATAGATAAATCACAACAATCAAGAAAGGGGAGAAGAGATGATAATATATTTAAGCAGAGGGGATGAGGAAGTACGACCTATATTGAGGTAGAAGAGAATGAATATCAATCAAGTGAGAGATCTTATTACCTATGGCCTTTAGTATGAAATTTGCAGCACTTCTTCTTGATTTTACAATGGATTGGAGATAAATACTCCAAAATATACAAATGAATTGAATTGGAAAAGGGGGAAAAGGGGAAAACCTAGCCGACCTTGGGCGATTTTCTTGGACGATCCCTCTTGGCCGAGCTTCTTCTTGGTTCCTTCTTCTTCTCTCTCTTTTTTCTCTCCTTTCTCTCCTCTCTTTGTTGGTTTTTCTTGCTAATTTGCCTCCTTTGAAACCGAGCCCAAGGCTGGTATTTATAGAGTTCTCAAGAATTTTCTAGAGAAGGAATATCCTTTGGCAACTCTCTAGAGCCTTCCACGATTTGGAGTTGGTTTATACTTGATCCAAATTAGATCTAATTCACCTTGCTTTGCTGGTCACATAAGGTCACATGGCCTTAGTCAAAGTTGGTCATGGTCCCTCAGCCCGTCTCATGTTGCAGTTGGCTTTGTGTGGTTAGCCTTGGTGCAACCCGTCTTGATTAGGGGCAACTCATCTTGGCTAGGTGTAGCCTGACTTTCGTGCAGCCCGCCTCATTGTGGATTGACCTTGGCTTGGCTTAGGGTTGATTCTATGACCTAGTTCAATCTTCCTTGGCTTGACAAAAAGTTTGTTTCATGGGTTGGTTCCATGTTGACTCACCCACTTGGTTCAATCAAGCTTGGCTTACTTGATGCTTATCTCACTTTGGTTTGTCTTGAATGGGTTGTATGGTCAGCTCCTTTAACTTGGTTTTAGTTTGATTTGAGCTTGACCATGTGCTCGGCTTAACTTAATTTTGGGCCTCATCATGTGCCTATATTGACTTGAATTGGGTTTGGGCTAGTCTCATGTGCAACCCATCTTGGACTTGATTTGGGCTTGATCATGTACCCATCTTGACTTCATTTGATTTGGTTTGGGCTGGTTGCATGTGCCGCCCCTCTCGATTTGGTTTAATTTCAGCTGGCTTAATCAAGGCTTATTTCATGGCTTTGGTTCATCCACCTTAGCCCGATCAAGTTCACTTTGGCTTGGTTTGATCAAACTTGGTTCTCCTTGTTGTAGTTAAGCTTGTCCTTGCCTTGGTTTAATTGGAATTTACTGCATGGATAGCCCCCTAAGATTTTGCTCTGCTTGATCCAGTCTCTTTCATGTAAGATTTTATGGTTTCAAATGTTTTCTTTTGATTCTTTAAAACCATTTCTTTAGAAACATACTTCAAAATAACAAATTTTACCGAAATCTTTACATATCCTCTTTAGTGTGCACTCAATCTCATCCCCAGTGTAGTTTGCATGAGTGACTTGCTTTCGCTCCATGAGTTAGTCCTCTACCTTTCACTACTTTAATCATTTGATCGATGTAGGGTCTCGAACCGCTTTAACCCTTTTATGGGTGCAGGGTCTTGGACAACTTTAACCCTTCAGTATAAGGTCTTTGACCACTTTAACCCTTGGATGGGTATAGGGTCTCTTGGTGTAGGACTATCCTCAATCTGACAAGTCTTTTGAGGTCTTGGTTTGAATTTGTTTGTTTATTTTGATCTTTTGAATTTCAAATGTCAGTTTGTAAATTGGTCTTTTTGCAAACATTTTGCAAGTTTGGTTCCCAATGACTCATCTTAGCTTTTCAATTCTTTCTTTGAAGAAAATCATTTGAAATAGCAAAATTTTGTCAATTTGACCTTCAGGGTAGAGCAATCATTTTTTTGTTTTTGTCAAAATTTGATTGTTTTGAAAGAGATTCAAAGTACCCTTATTTTGAGGTTCTTAGAGAATTTTGGCATGGAAATGAGTTCATTTAAGATGTCTTTATTGAAAAACCTTAAATGACCCAGAACCGTAATTTTTCTTGAAAAGGTAGAAATTCTAAAAAAATCTTTTGAAAATTTTTGGGTGTTCTCAACTTTTATAAATGAAAGAGAAGATATGATATGGATGGGTGAAGAAATAGATGAAGGATCAGACACAAGAGGTAGAGTACTATGAATTGAAGAATCTGAGGGTGTACTACACAATCTAGGGACATTAAGAACCAAATGAAACTAATATTGTTTTGGTTTTTCTGAATTTTCTATTTTTTTATATTTTTGGGTTTTCATATTTTTTTAAATGTTTAGAATAATAGTATACATGACTAGGTACGATCACAGGATGAACCTCAATGTGCCTGGAGAAAGAGCAAGTCAAAGGAAATGACAATAGCCTCTAAAATGGAAGTGTAGTCATCATAACCTTATATTTGGATATCAGTGGGAGTCAGTTGATCCTTGGTGATCCCAAACTGGAGAGCCACCCTAAGAGAGATGAAGCCTCCACCTCAATCTATGAGACACCTAGATAGTAGCCTACTATTTATACTTAGTTTGATCTATAAGTCTTGAGCATGTGGAATAATGGGTCTAGGTAGGATGTCTTCAAAGAAAGTGATGAGTATAGGTGAGATGAAAACAACTAAGGATTCAGATGAGGTATTGTCAAAGACTTTTACCTTGCTAAAAATGTTTTTATGACTTTATGAGTAGATAATGATTTCATGAACTTTATCATAGAATATGAACTTGAGTTCTAGCAAGGTGACATTTTAAGTCATATTCAGGTAAAGGTTCCTTCCCCTTATCTTGGGTTGGTGATGGATCTTTTGGAGCTCGGATTTTTACATGTTTAAATCTATGTCTAGGTGAGTCTCCATTATGTTCATTTTTATATGTTTAACCCGACTAAGTAACCTCTTTCACTTATGGATGTATAGGGAAGGTAGGGGAACGATCGATAGAAGGTGCCTCTTAGAGAATGATGGGACTCTCAAGTCCCTCAACTCAAGAGTTCTTAGGACCAAGTATAATAATAGTGTTTTCTTTCCTAGAAAACACACCACGAATCAAGTTAGACTCAAAATCAGAAGCAATTGAACAAGACTGATGAAACATGGAAGATTGTGTACGTGAACTAGGAGGTTGAGTAGTTAGTTTATAGTAAGGTGAAGAATATATGGATACCTTAGACTTAATGGAGGAAAAAGCTTGGGTATATTCAGGTGATGTAAGAGCATATTTTGGAGATATGAGAGTATATATATTATGGAGAAGAATTGGTGTATTTTGAAAACATAAAAGTATATTCTAGAGACTGAGATGGAGCTTCTAGAGCATATCATAAAGAGATAGGAGGAGCTTCCAAAGTATAGTCTAGACAACTTGGGATGGATGGTGGTGCATATATGGGTGATGTTGTTAATGATTCCATAGAATATTCAGGGGATTCGGTAGTGTAATCTTGTAAGAATATGGTAGAATATGGTGAATATATAAGGGATGACATGGGTGAAGATGCTTGGATAGATGGGTTGTAAAAGGGTGTCACTTTAGACATAGAGGTTCAACCTCAAAATATGGGCATCTAGAGAGATTCAAAGAAGAATTTGCTTTGGTGACCGACTTAGGGGGAACTCAACCCAATAGTTCTACAAGTAGAATCTCAGGTATATGAGATACTTGACGGGTAAATGACATGGAAGTACTTGGCTCAATTGTTATGGACTTTTTAGACATAGAGCTTTTTGAATAATACATTGTAATTTGGACCATGTTGTGTTGAGGGAATGGGTTTTGGAAGACACCTTGATTTTCGTTCCCCTCACTAGGCTCAACCATGATACTAAAGATAATCTTCCCTTGGTCAATCATATACACGATCATATGTTTGAAGAAGACATACTCAAGCAATAATATCTTTCTAGGTACCGTCTCTTCAAAGCTGGTGGTTAGGTGGGACATGAGGAAGGGTGATCAAATCTTAATTCAAAAGGATCTTTAGGACTTCTCCAAGGGGTTGTCATAGGGATTGAATTTTTTGTTTGTCTAGTTGGGATTTCAGGATATTCTTGTCTCATGTTCTCTCTTTTCCTTATTCTTGCGGATGGAGGAACGGGTTTCCTCAAGTCTACTGGTGACAGGCAGCAAGGGATGAATCCTTTGGTTTAGATCTAGAGTTTTACTTTTAGATCTATCTTGGTTGTAGATATGGATCTTAGGCTTGTCTTTGGTAAGTACAATTTTCAAAAATTAATCAAACACCACTTCTTCAAGTTTCACTCAAATAGAGTAGGATTCTTTCTTAATTTTTCAAAAATAAAAATCTCATAAAGGGCTAACATGACTTTCAACTGAACACCAAAATTTTTCAAGATAAGCATTATATCTCAGGACTCATTTAGGGGTTGTTTCACCTTACCTAAGATAACTCTTAATCAGGGGATAAAAGTGTGGGCATCCTCACCTATCCTTTGAATGGTATACCCAAGGGTAAACAAGGTGGGGCAACCTCTAAATTGTAACTAAATTTTTTCATGAAGGTTGTGACTAAATCTAAAAAGTTTTACATTAACTCACAATTTTGCTAGTCATCCACCTAGAGGCTCCACCCTTAAGACTGTGAGGGAACCAATAAATTCATTTAGTAGATTTTTGTATTTTCTTGATTACACTTTGTGTGAATAATTGCTAGTGAGAGTTTGATCTCCTTTTTCATCAAACTGATGGAAGTTGGGTATGTCATCATTACTATCTATCTCATAATCTAATGATAGAAAATCTCCTATTTGATATCTTGGGCCTCTCTATGTTCTTTTTTTTATTTTCTATCTTCATGATTTGATTCGTTGAACTTGTTTGAGTTGGTTTCTTAAGAACTCTAGCTCAACCATGTAGTCTCGAGGTGAGGCTTTAAGTGCATGGATCCTAGAGGTGGTAGGCTTGGGGCAAAGAGATTGATGACGGGAAAAGGTTGTATCTTCTATTAGTTCATGCTCTACGTTCCTTGGAATTGGCAAAATTGTGAGACTCGAACAAAACCTTGCTTGGATCGGGTTTGATATGAGTATGGAGACAAGATGATTCTTGAGGATCCCACTAAACAAGAAAATGCTAAATGCTTATGTGGTAAGCAGTATACACCCAAATATACACAAAATTGGTGTAAGTGTTCACTAGTGTGTATCTATGTGAGTGTGTGCAACAAGTATGTATTCTCTCCACTATGTACTTTGTGTGAGGTGTTTCAATAAAGTTGCCCACAAGAAATAAGAATTGCCAATCTAGATTGTCTAAGTGAATTGATAGATCTTTGGGTCCCACTAGACATTCTATATGCAAATTTTGATTTTGTGAGACCTTAATTCACAATAACCTTGTTAAAAGAGAGAAACAAACTAGAAATAAGGTTTTTAGACTTACCTCCAATCACTCCAAATACATGTGCACCAAGGTAAGTTATTTTCACAAAGAGTCTTCTTCTCCTACCATATAAGGGTAAATATTTGTGCTAACAATTTATTTAGCCAATTAAAATAAAAAATTCATTCATACTTAAGAAAAAATGAGCAACAAAAGAGGGTTGCTTGTTGTCCGGCTATAGGTAAGCTTTTCTAAAGATATTTTAGGGTTGATTTAAGTCTTCTAAAGAGGTAACTCAGGTTCCTACATGGGACATATTTAGTTGAGTGGGTGGGATAGCATAGGTTAATAACTTAGACTACCTAAAGATAAACTTGTATCTTAAATAGATCTATGTAAATTCTTAAGGGCAGGTTATGGCTAGTTTTTAAGTCAATAACTAAGGGATAAAGGAAAATTTAACTAGGTTGTATTGTCGAGGATGAGTTGCATGAGGCTTATTCTTTTGGGTGATATGGTTAGGTATTTTGCTATGATTCGGTTATAGGGACAACAATGGATGATTATTTGAGTAACTCAATCACTTGAAGGATTATACAAACCCTATGCAACTAAGAGAAAAAAAACAACAACAACAACTAAGCCTTTTTCCATACTAGACGGGGTCGGCTAAACCCTATGCAATTAAGAAATTTTAATAAAATGGTACAAAATTTTAATGTATGCTAGATGAGATTTTAAAGGCTAGGATATGCAAAGTAATATACCTATAATATAACTAGTATGATGTTAACACAAGGTGAATCTTAACTACAATGCAATATATATGTTAACTAATATGCAATGATCAAGAACACAATTAGGCATGTAATATTTTTTACTTGATGGATTGTTTGGAATATAATGGACTTATATGAATCTAATTAAATAAAGGTGATGAGTATTATATATACAATGGTTAATACAATGAAATTAATTAAACTAACTAGAACAAGAACTATAATGTTATTTTCTTTTCCCTTTCTTTTATGCAATGCAATACTAATGGTGTAAGGGATCAACCTGTGGATGCAAGGAACCTATGATGGATAATGAAACTAGTGGAAAAGAAGACTAAAATCTGGAAGTTACTTGAAGAAGACTAGGATCAAGCACGTCCCACCTTTTCTTATTGAAAACACACCAAACAAAGAAGAAATGGGAAGAAAAGGAAATCAAAGGGCTCTTGAATTTTTCTAGATTTCTCTTGATAATTTCTTGGATCATTCTTGAATTTTTTTGGATGATTACATTGAGAGAGGACACCCCATTTTCTACAAGTGGTCTAGGGTACATGAATTTAGTCAGTTTATGTAAACACCATAAATAAAAATTTTCTGAAAACACCCCCAACTTCAAAAGCTAACTTGTTTTAAAAATCTTTTGGCTTTAAAATGAATATTTAAAATAAAGATTTTAAAAGGTTTCAAATAAAAATTCAAAGGATACGGTCCAGAAGATTGGAGTGAATCCGACATAAATCAGGGTAACAGTGGAGCCTGCTTCGAGCCAGGATCAAGTTTGTGAAGGACAAGTCAGGAAGCAAGGGAGTAGATCAAGTTAATGCACATCTTCATCCAAGATCAAATCAAGTGGACGGCCTCATCAAACCTAGTCAAATTCAATTAAATCCTAAACTTGATTTGATTGAATTAAACATGAAGCCTAACTAAGTTTGAACCAAATAACTTGACTTGACCAAGCTTTCCTAGCCTTATCTACCCTACATCTTTGGGCTAAACATCAAATGCCATTCTTACCAACCTTGGATTGAAGGAGACGAGCCAACAAAAGGAGCCATATCAACTTGAAGACCGGCCAATTGAACTTGGAGGCATCAACCACCTAGCCGATCATGGCTAGGTGCTCATGGATCAAGCTCACAACCAGCTCACAAGGGGCTGGTCCATGTTTGACCAAGGGGGACCACTCCTCCACGTGAAAGTGATGGGCCATGGGTTAGATATGGGCCTTGGGCCACACGCCCCAAAGAAGGGCCTAGAAAGGCCCCCCTTGGCCTATAAATAGAGGCCAAGGGGGGGCTTGTTCTCCCATCCTTAAGAGTTAGAAAAATTGTTAAACCTTGGGTTATCTTGTGGGGAATTATGGGATGCTAGGGAGAGGTTTAGAGAGGGAAGAGAGTGATAGGATCAAGACAAGTTCTTCTACTTAGGTTTGAGTGAGAAAGAAGAGTGAAAAGAGGGAAGGTGAGGGTCGTGCACCACCATTGGAGGCCGGTTTTTTGGGAATCCATGTAAGTATCATTCTAACTTGATTCATCTTCATCTATTCTTCACATTCAATTCAAAAGGGGTTGTATTAATGGAGTTTTGTCTCCTCCCATGATGTAATAGAAGTAGATGTGCTGAAATTTCCCTTTCCTTTGCTTATACACTCTATATGTTTGTGTTCTTGATTCTACCTCTCTATATGCTATAAACATTCTATATCTTCTAATCCCCTCTATGCTTAAGCTATTAGATACATTTCAATTCATTTCCCTTCAACAATTTAATTCGTGATGTTGTGTTGTTGCACCTTAATTCACGTGAGTTTTGCATCACGTATGTTATAAAAACCAGAAATCTGATTTTCAGCATCATTGCATATGTTGATTGCCTAATTTTTAATTGTCAAGCTACTACTCCAATCACCTTCAAACTTTACACACTATATATACACACACAAGCCCACTTACAATAAAATTTTCAAGAATTTTAGAAACGTCAAACCATGTATTAAATACTGTGCAAGATCAGGAAATTTTCTGAAAATTGTCTATCAACTCTGTTTTCCTACAATAGAGCCTGGGTATTCACCCTATAACTCTATCTATAGTTATCCAAAATTAGTGATTCTTGGTTTATTGGAAAGCATAACATCTTATCTTTCCAAAAGTTCACTAAATTTGAAACTCTGAATACTGAGATACAGACCTATCTTTTGGCCTCTCTATTTTTGTGACAGAACAGTTTCGGGTGTTTGAGAAGAGGTACTTTGCCGAATTAATTCTGCATCATTCCAATCCCGAATTTAAAATCAAAAGGTGTCCTAGAATCTATACATTTTTGGATCTATTTTATAAAATTTTAATAAATTTTAGAGGTCTCTAAGTTATTAAAAATAATTTAGGAAACAAGTCTTGAAAACATAATCAGTTTCTATTTTCCAAAATTTGTGAATTTTGAACTTGAAAACCAAGTTCACTAGTTTATCATTTTCAAAACCTTATTCTCACATGAATTTGAAACATCACCAACTCATTTGGAATCCTTAAAGTGCTTAGGCTGACCCTTAAGCATCGGTTCAAGAAGGCCTAAAACGAAAGGAGTCCGCTTAGCCACAATCATAAAGTCGGATTCACACTTTTGCTAGTTTTTAGAAAGTAGCTGGCATGCTCATGCACGAAGTAGTGTTGAAAGAATTGCTTCAAGTTTCTACATAGGCTTGGAGTGAAAATTTCATATCTACAGAATTGGCACACCCAGTGGGACTCGAGTCTTTTAGGATTCCAATCCTTGGTGATTTTTCGAACTCCAATCCTTTAAAATCTTGGAGTTAATACCTCCCCTATGCACAGGTTTTTACATATCTCAAACATTTCAAACAAGTCTAGTTCAGAAGGATCATGTGAAGTGTTGAGTCGGGCTTCATGCTCATCAAGTTGATTTTCTAAAAGAATTTCAAAAGAGATTTTAAAAAGGGACATCTTTGTCTCCCAAAAAAGGGAACTCATGAGAGAAATGGAAGAAAAGATCACTGTAATAAGACAAGAGGCTGACGCAGTAGAATCTTGCTCCTCTCATGGCAAGAAACCCATGGTTCATAAAAAATCAAATCACTCAAAGAAACCCAAAGCGACCTCTATGTTAGAGGAGAAACGAGAACTCAAATCCTTCACCTTGAAAGATAGAAAAGCCTTACAACAATTGTTGAAAGGCCAAACCAAGGAAAAGATATCATACGCACTATCAAACTTTCTACCATCTGATTATCAAACTGATAGTGATAATAACATACCGAATTTTCATCGTTATGATGAAAGTGGAGATCCTAGATCTCACCTTCAACTCTTTTTCCAAAGGGCTTACAAAAAGAATAAGGATTCATCAAAATGGGTTTATTGGTTCCCCCTCTCCCTCAAGAGAAATGCTTCTAAATGGTTCGCTTCCTATGACTTGAGTCAATTCGCCACATTCGAGGAGTTGGCAAATTGTTTAATATAACATTTTTTTCATAACGTGGAAGTCACCCCTACTTTGAATACCTTGAAGGACACCAAACAAGCACCTAACGAGGATGCACATGCATTCATCATTAGATGGAAGTCGCTCCTAGGGTAAGTAAGGGAGCCCATTGTAAACACCCCGAATTTTCCAAAACTCTAAAACTCTCAAAAACACAAAAAGCTCGTTTGAGCCAAAACGACAATCTGTTTTAAAATGCAAAAACAGGTATAAAAGGCAAAATAAGAGACCAGGCATGAAGAAGAATTCAAGCTCGGAGCTTCAAAAGCCATCCCCTACCCAAAAATAGAAGAAAGGATAGCCCGTTCAGAAAAAAAGCCCTATAAAAAGGCAAAAGCATAATTTGGGTCAAAGAAAAGCAAAAAATAGCTCCAAAATACAGAAAGAAGCCGAGAACCTGATGAAGTCGATAGAAGTTCGAGACACGTCCTGTCAGAATGAATACCAGAATCCGTGCGACAAGTTCGATATCACTAGGAACCGGCCAGAAACCAAAACGGCAGACAGAAACAGACACAAAAAAAGTCCTAAAAAGCAGAACACCAATTGGAAGATGGACTTCAGGAAGACCCAGGATAAAGTTGGGACTCCGATGAATCGAATCCCGCTCAAAACCAAAGGTAAAAAGCACCAAAAAAGGACCAGAAATCAAGGAGTAGAAGAAAAGTTTGGATTGGATCTGGACCCAAAAATATCCGAATCCAGATCCAAATAGTATTTAGATCGGATCTGGATCTTAAAATATCTGAGATCCAAGAGCCGAGATCCAAATCCAAATAAATATTTGGACTGAATCTGGATGTTAAAATATCTAAGATTCGCAATCCAAATAGTGTTTGGATTGGATCCGAATACCCAGACCCAAATCCAAGACCCATTTCAAACCTCTATAAATAGAGGTGAGGGGGCTGAAAAATGCATTCACGTGAAATCAAGTGGAGGGGCTTCTTCACGTGAACAAGATGGGGAGGAGAGAGAGTGGGCCCTAAGCCCTTGGGCTTGTTGTTTAGAGTGTTGGGATTGGGCCATTGAGGCCCGGGCTGCACCAACAAGGTGGCGTCTTCTTCAAGTTGGGAGTGGAGCTGCATGTGGTGGAGCTTGGCGGCGTGGAGGCGGCTTGGAGTGGTGCTGCAAGCTACGGTTAGTACCATCTACACTAAGCCCTAAACCACCTTCTTTCCTAACCACTCTAGACCACCCAACCTAACACCACCTAAACCAGTCCCTAAACTCTAGTAAAACCAGCCAAGACCTGGCCGGTTTTCACCTAACATCCCACCCTAAACAACATCCCCAAAGCCCAACCAAGTTCGGCCACCACCTGGCCGAACTTCCCCTTTGAACCACCCATTAGCTCGAGCCACTTTTGGCTTGAGCCTTCCCTAAGACCCACGGCCTGCACCAGTAGGCCGTATCCCATCCTTTTACCCAAGGTCTGGCCTGCCTTGAGGCAGGCCACCTACCCTAAAAACAGCACAGCTCGTGGCTGTGACTTCCCTTCCCCACCTACCTAAAACAGCCCGGCCAAAGGTGGCCGGGCTTCCTTGTTTTTCACCATAGTCTGGCCTGCCACTCGACAGGCCACCTAACCCTAAACACACGGCCAAACCAGGCCGTGTGTTCCCTCTCTTTGCACCATAGTCTAGCCTCCCACTCGGCAGGCCACCTAATATCAAACACACGGCCAAAGCTGGCCGTGTGTTCCCTTCATCTACCCTAAACCCCACGACCAGCAGCTGGCTGTGCTCCCTAACCTAGCCATGACTTGCCTTAGTTAGCCAACCCTTAGGACAACCACCATAGCCTAGACACAACTCTAGCTAGGACCAGCCCCAAGTCCCCTTTAAACCAAGTTCACTCGAGCCACCTTTGGCTCGAGTCACACAAGCAAAACCTAAGGCCAAGTGTTGGCCGAACCCTAAAGCAAAGCCCTTCTCACTCGAGCCACCTTTGGCTCGAGTCTCACAAGACAAAACCCAAGGCCAAGTGCTGGCCAAACCCCAAACCAAACCCTCCCACTCGAGCCACCTTGGCTCGAGTCCTACCTTAGCCCAAATCAGCCCCAAGTGGCCCCTAAATCTGGTATAATTTGCAGCTCCCATCTCCAAGTGCTTCCAAGCTTCCAAGCTCTCCGGCTTCACTCCCACGTGACCCGGACTCAATACGAAGAAGGCGTACGCGTCCTAAACACACCCCACATAGCAGGCTAGGTGAGTTGTAAGTCCTTACATTTGGTACTTAATTAAATTTTGATACGGGGTTGTAGTAACAGAGCGTTGTATCCCCTCGGGTTGTAATAACGTGCATGACACACAAGCACATACGTGCACTTGAGCCTTTCCGCTCTTAGTTGCACACTTTCGCACACAAATGGGCCTTGACAGCCCCTAAGATATAGCACTATTTATATATATTCAGCTGCATGGGTTTACATTCAAGTCATGTGCGTTGTCTTTCCATTCCACACTCACACACATTGAGCCTTCGCTCTTACTCCCAAGACTCTAATAAGAGCCGTATTGCAATTCGATTTGGGGTGTTATTTTCAAGTTGTGTGCGTTGTCTTTCCATTCCACACTCACACACATTGAGCTTTCGCTCTTACTCCCAAGACTCTAATAAGAGCCGTATTGCAATTCGATTTAGGGTTGCTAAATTTAGTCGTGTGTGTTGTCTTTCAATTTATACACATACACACACGCCACATTGAGCATTTCCGCTCTTATATATCTACATCTCCCTTCTGCTGCGTTTTACGGTTCAACTGCATGAGTTGCATTTCAATTTATACACAACACCCATGCACACAATTGATTCTTTCCGCTCTTAAGATATAGATATATTTAAATTTCTGCAATTTACATTAAAGTTGTGTGAGTTGCATTAAATTTGGGTTTTACATTCAAGTTGTGTGAGTTGCATTGCATACTCGCCATACTCAAGCTAGAGTGCATACCTGCATCGAATAAACCCCGAACAAATCGTGCAAAAACGCCCATCTTAGGCCATTTGATGCACACACCCCCATGCCTAAGTGGTTGAAATCGAAAGACTTAGGGTCGCCCAAATCAAAAATCGCCAAAGTGCATGATTTCCAAAGTTTTCAAAACACTTCTTTATTCAAAATCGATTTTGAGGTTAACTTGTTTCAAACGAAGTCTCTAAAGCGTACAAATTGACCCTTGAGCATCAGTTCAAGAAGGTTTGTGATGAAAATATCCCGCTTGCCTACAATTGCCTTTTAAAAGTCAGATATTTCAAAACATACTTCGCTAGTTTGAGTAAGCTAGCTGACACGCCCTAAAAAGCAACGTAGATTGCGAAAAGGTTCACTTCAGGCCTAAGAACCCGGAGTTGAGAATTTTCGGTGTCTACACCCATCTCTGAAGGATGCACTGTGATACTCGTCCTTAAAAATTTTAGAAACGGTTTAAAAGCTCTTCTCTCCCTTCATGACATTTCAAATTTCTAAGAACTTATAAAAAAGGCTTTCCTCTTCCAAGCAAATTTGAAAAAAGGGGTTTACGAAGACTTATGGAAAGGGAGAAATTTTTAAAAAAAATCATTTCGAAAAACAAGGGACATATGGGCCACCCATATCGGACAATGGAGCAAAACACCAAAAGATTGCAAATGTTCGTATGTAACCAAGCCCGACCGGACCTTCCAAAAATTCCAAACGAAAACATGTAAAAAAACCTCAAAGGAATTTTGAAATGAGAGAATTCACTCAATTAGGACAACCCATCACAAAAGTCCTAGACCTCCTTGTAGCCCAAGGATTGGTCACTCTCCCTGCTCTTCCCGAAGGGACACCCCCTAAGAAAAAAAATTTGAATGAATTTTGTAAGTATCATAGGCTCAAAGGCCATGATACGAATAAATGTTTTGTACTTTTAAATAAAATCAAAGACTTGATTGAGTAAAGAAGACTCCACATCACGAAAGAACCGAATCCCTCCCAAACAGTTTTAAAGGAACCCTTCCTAAATCATGCAAGCACAAGCGGGAAGGGAAAAGAGGTATGTCTTCTCCCACTCAAGGTTCATGGAATGGAGCATGCATTGCATACGATACACGCTACTTGTCACACACTACCTTTTATCGTAATAAAAAAAGTCAAGCAAGTAGTGATCCAAGGAGCGCTTAGAGTCCCGCCCCAAGCTAGAGCCTTAGTAGAGGTTTATGGTGCTCTGAAGCATCAAAATAGAGCTAAGATAGGAGCGAGCCTTATGGAAGGTGTGGGCGAGGTGACTAGGTCCGGAAGAATCTATAAACCCCCACATTTAGCTAAGAATCCTAGCAAGAAAGTGATTGTTTTACTCGACCCTTTAAAAGCATACATCCCTAAGGCATCGCATAGCATGGATAAAGGTAAAAACATGGTATTAACCCCTTATGATTTAGAATTTCACCTTTCAAAACATCTCATAAACATGTTTATCCTAGAGTTGATCCAAACTTCACCTAGACATAGACGAGTTTTAGAAGGGATCTTAGAAAGGGTCAAGGTTAACCCATCCATCACTCTCGAGTCCTTATTCTTTTTGGTCTCCCCAATATGTGCCAAGGCTCCCATCATGTTCATGGAGGATGAATTGGAGAGACCATATATGTCCCATAACCAAGCCTTGTATATAGAGGTAGTTTTGAATCACCACACTCTAGACAAGTGCTTGGTCGATGTGGGAGGAGTTCTAAACATCCTTCCGTTGCATGTAGCCTTTCAAGTAGGACTTACCATGTCAAGGCTAGAGCCAAGTTTCATCATTATCATTGGATACGATGGCAATGCATCCCATCCCTTAGGAGTCATAGAATTGCCCATGGAAGTTGGGGATATTCAACACATAGGGATGTTTAATGTCTTAGACATAAACCCCCATTACAACCTATTACTAGGAAGGCCATGGATTCATAGTCTCTAGGCCGTTCCTTCTACCTTTCACAAGTGTGTGAAAATCCCTCGAGAAGACTAAGTAGTGGTGATTCTTGGAGAAGATCATCCCCAACTTAAGGGAATCCGAAATTTTTCTTGCATATCAAGTCATTCGTCCCATGAAGAGGTCGTGGAGAGGCCCCTTCTACCCTTAGTCAAATTTCCCTTAGTCGACCACCACCTAGGGGTCATCCACCTCCTAGGTAAACCCAAAACCATGGAGTCGTCTCCCCCTAGAACCATTCAGCCCCTAGGGAAGCCCAAGCCACTCCCAACTTTCCAACCTAGGGTCGTGTGTGTTCTAGGAAAACCCAAACCATCTCTAGCTCTTATCCCCAAGACCCCATCCAAGCCAAGTCGTGTGTACATCTATGATATGGATGATGCCATATTCCAAGGCCATCCACTTCATAAAAACTTTTCAAAACTCAAGAAGCCTTGGAATATGATGTTGAACATGGGATACACACCTTACCAAGGTCTAGGAGCTCATAACCAAGGTAGGTTCGAGCCCATCCTACCTACACCTAACCCAAATCGCTATGGATTGGGTTACACCCCATTCATACCCCCTGAGCCACCACCTAAGACCACTTGAGTCAAGGGTGCCCTAGAACCCACTAACACCGAAACCTATAGCTTAGACCTCTTGTTTAGAGTCTAATTCATGGCATTTTCTTTGTAGGTTTGATGGAAGATCCCTCCTTAGACAAAAATCCAAAAAAAAAAATATTTGGAAAAACCAAAAAAAATTGTAAAACTTTCAAAACCCAAAAATATTTGAAAAACCTGAAAATTTCAAAAAGAAAGTTGTTTATGTTCATTCTCCTAGTCTTTGTTTGAAAAAATCCAAAAAAATTGAAAAAGCTAAAAATTCCAAAAAGAAAGTCTTTTACATTCATCCTACTAGCATTTTCTTTAAAAAAGACAAAAAAATTGAAAATTTTGAAAATTCCAAAAATATTGGCCATGTACAAAGTCCATTTTCGAGTTCTTCCAAGCTTGTATATATTCTTAAACCAAAATCGTCCAAGCTTGTTATCCACAACCCCACTCTCTTGCGTAGCACTTCCTTAGAAATTAAAGTACTTGAGAATGATCAAACCAAGGAGGAAGATCCCCTCATCTATGAGGAAGATCAAGCCTCCGAGCTTCCCGAATTTCATAGAATCCTTGATTTGGAAAAAAATTCAAATTTCATAGGAAGAGATTTTCTAGAAATCAATTTAGGGAGTGAGTCTAACCCAAAGTGTGTCAAGATAGGTGCATATTTGTATGAGCATGAAAAAGTATCATTCATTGCATTTTTAAGATTTTATGTGGAAGTATTTGCATGGACCTACGAAGACATGCCGGGCCTAGACCCAAGAGTTATAGACATCATCTACCCTTAGAACCCAATGCAAAACCCATGAAGCAAAAGCTTAGAAAAATCCATCCCGATGTTCACTCCCAAGTGAAAGAGGGTTTAGAAGATCTTTTAAAAGCCGGATTTCTAAAACACATTGCTTATTCGTAATGGCTTTCAAATATTGTTGTGGTTTGAAAATTCAATGGGAAAATTCAAATTTGCTTTGATTTTAGAAATTTGAACAAAGTCACTCCAAAAGATAATTTTTCTCTTCCAAACATTGATTTGATAGTGAATAGCACTACAAATCATGAAATGTTGTCTTTTATGGATGGCTATTCGGGTTATAATCAAATCAAGTTAGCACCAAAAGATCAAGCAAAAACTGTTTTTACTATACCTTGGGGCACATACTGTTACACAGTTATGTCATTTGGTTTGAAAAATGTTGGTACCACATACCAAAGAGCTATGACTACTATTTTTCATGATCAAATCCATGAGCTCTTGGAAGTATATGTGGATGATCTTTTGGTAAAATAAAAAACCCGATGCACACACATAGAATCTTTGCAAAAAGTTTTTGAAAGACTTAGACTTTATAAAGTGAAGCTAAACCCTCAAAAATGTATTTTTGGAGTGGAATCGGGAAAACTCTTGGGGTTTATGGCAAACCAAAGGGGCATAGAAGTCGACCCCTCTAAGTGTCGAGCCATCATAGACATGCCTCCACCCTCCAACTTGACCCAAATCTGAAGCCTCCAAGGTCGACTCCAAGCAATTAGGAGATTTATCTCCAATTTTGCAACAAGATGCGAACCTTTCAATAGGCTTTTGAGTGAAATTTGAATGGGATGCCAATTGCCAAAAAGCTTTTGAAAGATTGAAATTTTATTTGGTAAATCCTTTGATTTTAAAACCTTCAAAGCAAGGAAAACCTTTATTGCTTTACATTTCCATTCATGCGAATGTATTGGGTGCTTTGCTTGCTCAATATGAGGATGATAGTTTTAAGGAATATGTTATTTACTACATTTCGAAAACTCTATTGGCATATGAAAGAAATTATCAAGCCATGGAGAAAACGTGTTTGGCCATAGTGTGGGCTTGCCAAAAGTTTAGACATTATTTCCTACATCATAAAATTTGGATATTGTCTAAACTTGATCCAATCAAGCACTTATTTGAAAAACCTATCTTAAAAGGTAAGCTAGGTAAATGGCAGCTCCTCTTAATAGAGTATGATTTAAAGTTTCATCATCAAAACTCCATTAAGGGACAAGCCCTAGCCGATCATATGGCTGAATTGCCTCTTGAAGATACGTATCCCATACTTGATGAAATGCCCAATGAAGGCATCTTTGCAAATGAATTTCAAAACCATGTTTTAGCAAATTATTTTAATGAAGATAAGTATGGAGAATGTATTTTGATGGGGCAAAGAATCAATAAGGGAAAGGTGTAGGAATCATCCTCATATCTCCCGAGAAAGGAGAAATCTCAATTCACATTCGACTAGATTTTTTATGCTCAAATAATGTGACTGAATATGAAGCACTCATACAAGGCCTAAAAATTTTGAAAAATCTAGGGGCATCATGTATTGAAGTCTTTGGAGATTCTATGCTTGTTATAAACCAAGTTTTCAAAATTTGGCAAGTCAAAAATGAAAAACTCATACCATACCACGAATTGGCCACTCAATTGGTCAATTCATTCAAATCATGCACACTCACTCACATAGGTAGAGAGGAGAACACCATAGTAGATGCCCTCTCATCTCTAAGGGTCGACCCCACCATGGGAGCTTGATCCTTAGAAATTTGGTACTCACACACTCCATCCACCCACGACTTGGAGGTTTTCTAAAATTACCAAAATTCAATTGAAAAACCTTGGTTTCAAGACATTAAAAACTTTTTAGAAAATGGAGGATTTCCCGAATTTGCTTCTTCTAAAGATAAAGCTTTTATTTGAAAAATTTCAACCTGATATGTGATTTTGGGAGAGATTCTTTATAAAAAGAGTTTTACGAGCATCTTGTTGAGATGTGTGAACCTTGATGAGGCTAGACCATAATGCATCAATTCCACGATGGAGAATGTGGAGCCCATGTCAATACAAATATGATGGCCATGAAGATACTTAGGACCGATTATTTTTGGTCCACCCTTAAGCAAGATTGCCATGATCATGTTGGGAAATGTCATCAATGTCAAGTGCATGGACATGTCAATCCCATCATCCACTTTGCATTCCATTGTGAGACCATGGCCCTTCACCATGTGGGCATTCGACATCATAGGACCCATCTCTCCAATTGCATCTAATGGACATAGGTTTATCTTAGTAGCCACCGAATATTTTTCTAAATGGGTTGAAGCTACCTCCTTTGCTAATGTCCAAGGACAACATGTAGTGGCATTCATTAAGAAAAATATCTTGGCTCGATTTGGAGTTCCAAGAGACCTAGTATCGGATAATGCTACACCCTTCAAGAATGAGAAGATGGAAAAGTTATGTAATACCTATGACATAACTCAACACTTCTCGTCGCCCTACTACCCTCAAGGCAACGGCCAAGCCGAGTCACAAACAAGACTCTCATAAGCATCATTGAGAAAACCTTAGAGAAGGGTAGGACATGGCATGAGAAGCTCGATGAAGCCTTATGGGTTTATAGAACTTCCATCTGAATACCCACCAATGCCACACCATTCGAGTTGGTCTATGGTATAAATGTCATACTTTCCATTCATACCAAATTGCATTCATTTCATACATCACTTGCACTTGACTTACCCATAGAGACTTTACAACATTTCAGAATGGCTGAGCTTGACTTATTAGATGAGAAGAGGCTCCTTGCCATGGATCATGCACATGCATACAGGCAAAGGATAGCCCGACATTATGAAAAGCACATGGAGGCTCGCCACTTCAAAGTGGGAGATCTTGTATTGAAAATCATCCACCATCGTGGCCCATATTCACTTGGAAAGTGGCGGCCCAAGTGGGATGGTCCCTATGTTATAAGGGGAACAACCACCAACAATGCATATTAGTTGATTGATGTTGAGGGTAGAAATTTAGTAGACCCTATAAATGCCCAATATTTTAAAAAATATCATATCTAGGGCCTATGCTAAATTCTTTCGAAAAGATTTTTAAATAGGTCTCCTTTGAACTTCTTGAAAGAAGGATCAAGATTAATTGTATGGCCCTAAATGAGGGAATCGATGCTTTATGAAAAGTAGAGTTTTCAAAATCATTTGGTAACATTTCAAAAATCTTTGGTTTACAAAATGAAGCCTAGTTCAATATAGCAAAATATTTTCAAATGGTAGATGCTATTAGAAAATGGGATGATCTTGGTTGAATCGGGTAGCCAAAGGGATAAGTTTTCACAACAATTTTATAATAAAATTTCAGCAATTATCACTTTCAATGAATAAGAAAGTCTCTTGATTAGAAAGTCTTCTCATGCAAGGGTTGGCCATTGCCTTTATGAAAATATGATATTTTAGCAAGAATAGGCATCCTCTATTCTCTATTTAAATGGAGTTAGACTCCATCTTGCTGCTCTGTAGGTTGTCAACCCTCCTTGACATGAATCTTCATCAAACAACTTCAATTCTACGGCTTCTAGGTTTATCGACTCTCACCTCACATGAAACACAGCCACCCAACATTGTTTTTGTGGCACTTAGGGTGACCCCTTCTTGACATGAACCATAGTTGATCATCCTCCACCTTGGCATGAGCCTACCATAACATATTTTTCATCCAAGCTTGTCAAAACCTTGAAAAGAAACTTATCCTTGACCCACCCGCAGAAAGGCATTATCTTAGGTCATCCCAATCATACGAGTCAAGAATGAGTTGTGCCACGTAAATGCATAAAGCCATGTATGGGTAGAGACACGTAGGATGATATATTGATTAGGGTGTATGGATGTAGGTTAATCAAGTATTTAAGCAGGTCAAGGTAAGGGGTTGAGTCATGAGCCAAGTAAACCAATTAAGTGAACTTATTGACTTTTTAAAATTAATTAATTTTTATATAAATATATAATATACACCTAGGCTCATAATCCATATTTTTATGCAAGCTAAATGGATGCATTAATACGTACAAATTGATTTTCTAAAATTCACATACATGAGACAACTTTCCAAGTCATAATGTTCCAATTGAATATGCTATAACTTTCAAATCCATAAGTCAAATTTTTGACTTTCCAAAACCACGAATAAAATTTTGATTTACAGATTTCCAAATCCACAAATCATGTACTTTGCATATCCATGAAAATATAATTTAGATTTATAACTTTTCAAATTCAAAAATCAGGTTTTTAACTTTCCAAATCTCTAAATCATATTGTTAACTTTACAAATCCATGAATACACAATTCAAAATTTTGAACTTTGTAAACCACACAATCTGATTTTTGAGTTTTGGAAAGCATGAATAAAACTCAGATTTTGGAAACATGGAAACTTTCCTTATACAATAAGCGGCTCTTTTCAAAATACATTTTCAACCAAATTTATATAACAAACCTATCAAGCACATGCACTCAAGCTTGCATATACATACCCTATACTAATCGACCCCAAATACATATATATATATATATATATATATATATATGATTGTGTGTATGTATATATATATATGTGTGTGTGTGTGTGTTTTCATATACATATACTTATATATATATATATATATATATATATATATATATATATATATATATAGATATATATATATATATAGTATATCAATATATATGAATATACATACATGTATTATATAGCCTAATAGGTTCCTCTAAGATTCAACTTGATGGAATTAGGACTACGACAAAGGTTTAAGTTAAATGGATAGACACAATTAGCACTAACAATGTTAATAATAGATCAATCTAAGAAAATCAAACTTGGTTTTACAAAAATGCCAAGCCTAAGACTAAAACCACATGAATAGAACATAAAAGAGGCTCCACTCAGCTCTAGATGACCCAACAAAAACCCGTGTTAGGTCACAGATACGTTGATAATATCATGCTCCTGCAAGGGCTCCTTAATTGTATTCAAAACACTTCCGTAGCTACCTTTTTGTTCAAATATCTAAGATTTTCATAATCAATTTACATATTTTAAAATTTATTATTTAAAACCAGTATTATGAATCAAAACAGATTTTTTTAAGGATAATTTGCGTATTTACACATCCACACAAGGATATGGTGATGTCTTCATCACCAAATTTATACATCAAGCTCAATCTTGCCCTCTAATCATCACCAAAATCGTTGTAGATCGAAATGTTACTAACAAAAGTTATAGACAATATTAAGAAGGGGAAAGAGAGGGTGATAAGAAAAGCATGAAAACATAAAGTAGCATGCCTTAATAGATTTATGAGAAGTGAAAATCTTATGAAAGAAAAGGAGAATGGCAAACTTTCTCTAGAACAACAAACAAAAACAAAGAGAATAATGAGAAGAAGGAAGCTTTACCTGGAGAGACTCTATGGACCCCTTCTCAGCAAACCAGTGGGAAACCATAGAGAGATGGATTAATGACAGAAGGGGGGGGAGAGGGAGGTGAGCTGCTTAGGTTTGCAATCCAGGGTGGAGAGGGAGGGTCTACTGTTGTTTAGGGTTAGGAAACGAGTTGGGGATTTCAGGCGGAAACTATTTCCAGGGGTTGGAAACCACCCGAAGTTTACATTAAAACCAAAAATAGTTGTCACATTTCTGATGGTTTAAGAATTGAAACACAAAAACTGCCGAAAAAGAACCAAAACATTTCTGACAATTTTGGAACCATTGGAATTAAGAGAAAAAACACTAGAAATGTATATTTTTTTGGATTCCAACATTTTTTTTAAAATCCAAAGGTTAAGCCGTTAGAATTATTTTATGATAGATAATGGCTGATCAAACCTCCAAAATTTATTGTCATTTGTTGTAAAAGGTTGAATTTGTACTAGTGAAAAAACAGTTTTAAAACCATTATGGTAATCTAGTCATTACAGTGGCTTTGAATGCACTTGATTTTTTGTAGTATGATGTGATGTAATGGCACTGATCTACCGATAAATTAAACTTTAGCCTGAAAACAAATTGGGGACTAGCACTAGATGGAGGCGATTCTGGGTGTCTAGGGTTTTGGGAGTTCAAGAATGTAAATATTGGAGTTGGAGACAGACGTTCACGATTCTTGGCTGTCCAATTGTTCATGCTCAGCTATGGTTCGGTAGGAATGTGTTGGACTTGACAGGGTATTAGTCTTTGGTGTCAATGAAACTACTACTACTACAACTACAATTAAGCCTTTTTCGATACTAGATGGGATCAACTACATAGATTCTTTGTTTTTTTTTTGTAGAATCCATGTTAAGTCCGACAAAGTTTTATTAAAGCTATCGAAAGCCTAACACAACCCTCCTCCCTTATTCGTGCTTGAGACTGGTCATTTAAGAGCCATTGTGCATAGTGTCTATGCGCATGACTACCGAGAAGAATGTATGATGTGAGGGCAAGACTAAGGTTACTGTGTTTACAGAGGGATTTTTTGTTTTATGGCATGGCCTATTATGTTGGTATTTCAATAACAGAATTTAAATATAGATATGGGTTTGAGTTTGAAAAAGAAAAGTTAATTAATGATGATAACAAAAATTGTATAGATTGGTTTGTTTTGTTTTGTTTAAATAATTGTATGTTTAAATAGTTGTAGCCTTAAATGGTAATTGTATATGGCATAGACAGGACCTTACCTATCTATATAAGTACAAGGCATATTCATGTATGACAAGGGGAATTATGATTTGAGAAGGAAATATATTTAACAATCACTGTTCTTGTTCTGACGTGGACTTATTATGAGGCTATTCGTAATTGTGGTGGTTAAATTTTGCTAAGTGCTTTAATTTTGTTTTTTATTGTTTTAGTGAATTGAAAACGCCGAATCTTTAACAATGGATGAGAAAATAGTAAATATAGTTGGCTAGATGTATAGGGATTCAAGAAGCTAGGCGTAGTTAGGTACTTTGAAAATTGAGTTATTAGATGAATATTATAATATGGAACTTTACCATCATAGTGACAATTGACACAAAAATAAAAAATCCAGTACGAAGTTTGTTTAGGAGGGAAGATCGTAATAGCTAAGTCAAACTCAAACTCGAATCTGAACTTAAACCAAATATGAAAATGAAAAAAGAGGAAACTCTCACCAGATGTGGAAGGTTTGGCTTTCGAACTGGTCAGCTTCATGTCTATTAAAAGAGGGAGGGAGCAAGGGGTTGATTCGAGGCCGAACCCTAACTATTTGGAGGGGCAACCAAAGGATCAAATTCCGCATTGGGTAGCAACCAAATCATCCTACTTTTCCTTTCCTTCATTGGTTCGTTTGATTTTTCTCAGCAAAATGGCTGGCAATAGATCGTGATACTATGTGGTTGGTAGTTCCGATCAATATGAACCAAATGGGAACCCCGTCGCCCAGATTCATGGTAGAAGTTGGCTAGAATCAGCCAAAAAAGCCCCCAAACCCCAACCCGCACCGTTTCCTTTTCTAGATGGTTCTTACAGCGAACATGGTGGTGACATGAATCGATTCAAGTCTGTGTTCGGTAGAGGAGGGAGAGTAGAGTTGATTGACCTCTCCTACCGGCTACCAATGTTGCCGGGATCCGCCGCTATCGGTGATTGAAGACGACAAGACCACAGGCGTACCAACCCCAGCCAAGTTGTTGGGCAAGGGCCTGTTTATTAGGTGACCTACTCACCAAGGCCAATTTGGTCCTGGTTAGTCGGGTTGGGTCACCTAAGTTTGGGATCTATATTTGGATCCATTATGTTTTAATAAACAAGGCATGTCCCACCCAAGTGTCCGTGCGACGAGTCCTAACTGGATTTGCGTTGTGCTTGTGTTATGTATAAACTTGTAGCGGTTTTTACATGGATCCAAATCTCGTTTCCAAACCCCGATAGACTGTCAGTCGACATGATTTTGTTTTTTGGGTTTTTTTAGGATAGTCCCAGATCGGATTTGGGCCTAGTTTGAAGCGTCAGATTGATGACAGAGTGAACATTAATATTATGAGGACTTCATTGATTTTCAATAATTAAATTAAGGTATGATGAAGGGATAAATTTGGATCTAAGTGTTTTTAGTAGTACCTAATTTTAGTGCTTTGGGGACTTTGGAGCCATTCGACTTAGACTTGGATATGGTTTGGGTCGCTAATCCCATTATTAGGCTATACACTAATATTGATTTTATACGTAACTAAAGATTAAGTGAAATGACTTGAAGATGTTACTTGTGGACAACTTACTTCTTGAGATGGATTGGATATAGGGTTGTACTTCAGATCGGATAGGGAATATGCTTTCCTAATAGGACCATGCAAGGGATTGTTGTGAGATCTTTTTAATATGTATAATTTATATGATTTGCTACTTCTTTGATAAATGATGAGTTATTTATAGTACCTGCTTAGAACTATTTTGCAATGTGCATATTTTATAGGAGATGTGTCTACTTGTGTTGTTGGTTGTGTGGATGCTTTGAGTCATTACATTTACATTGAAGATGGACTCATTTTGGTATGAGAATGTTATTGATGAGACATTCATGTGCATTATGTTGGGAATTCTAAATGAGTTTATATGATTGAGAACATGGATAACAAAGATGATTTGCAATCTAATTGTGTGAAAATACTAGTCATACAATGTTTGCTTGTTTTGTAGAACCTCTAAAGATTCAATTGAGAAGTGAAGATCTTATCTCCTGTACCTTAGCCGTATGTGTAGACAGCATCATGTACCCAAAGGCCATTGGCAAGGTTAAACATACTTGTTTTGATAATTGTGAAATGCATTGATATTTTAAATATGTATGATTTTATTATATAGCCCTGTTATGTGTATATCTTCATGTCGGACACGTGTTATCGGTATTCATCCCATGTTTTTACTATTTTACAAGTTAAGATTGCATGTTGGAATTTTAGTTAAGACTCTATGCAAGAGATCAATGAAGTCATAAGTTTAGAAAGGTTGTGTGTTCAACATTAATCTAAACCTTAGCACTAACTGTTGTATTATATAAATTAGAAATACTGATATGTAATTTGTGAAGATCTTAAAAAGATTGGATGTTTTTAGGAAATTAATTTCACGTTTAAATATTTAGTGTGGTGATCGGATATGAGATAAAGTCAAGTAATTATATTTCTAGTAATTAGTAAATAATGTAAATTATAGACGTGGTTTATAATTTTGTAACATGTAGATATTGAGTTACAATTTTCATGAAATCTTATTGTTATTGGAATTTGTCCGAAATATAATCTCTATTCGTTTAATTCCTAGCATCTCTTACATTAGGCTCATGATACCATACAGACGTAAGAGTGAGGGTTGAGCAATGGCACTGGAACAGATCAAAAGCCCCGTTGACGTGATTCTTTTTTGGTTCTCCCTACATGATTGTCATTACTCTAAGCTGATTCATCAAAGATGGTGTATGGTGAAGCTATTTTTACAAGTGAAATATAGATGTCATTTGGCTCCTCCTCCTCTTTCCTCTTTTTCTCGTTCTGGTTATTGCTTGTTTTGCCAAGACTAATTTGGTTAAGAAAGGCGAAGGTTATCTTTTGGATTGAGTGAAAATATTGCATTTAAGAACCATGTTGATGCATGGGAATGGTACCTTAAATGATACTGATGTTGGATAAATCTAGCCAACTAATGAAAGGTCCAAAGGTATCATTGCATTTGGAGCTATTTATTATGAGAGCTTTGTGAAGATTAATGCTTTGTGGGGTTCAATTTTTAAGATAATGAATATCGATAACAACTACTTGAAAATGTTCAAAATGGTCTTGTTTAAACTGGAATTAACATATAAATATAACAGTAAAATGATGCTAAACATGATAAGATGGTTATCAGTGGCGGACTCACATTGAAAAAGATTTTGAAGAAAAACATGGGGGGGGATTTTGTAAAAAACAGTTATTTAGAATTTTAAGTCGCTTTTGAAAATTTTGAAACGAAAAGATAGGTATCAGAAAATATAAAATGTTTAACCATCAATCCATAAATCTGAAAACATAGAACTCTTTTTCGTTATTAATAATGGGTTGGGATCAGATATTCAGATTTTCATATATGATCCAAACCAACATTAAACCCAGCCCTAATTCCCTCTCCCCTGTCATTCTCTTTCTCTATCAAGCATTCTTCCCCTCTTGCTCTTTCTTGATCAAGCCTTCCCCTCTTCTTTCTCGATCAAGCAAGCCTCTCTCCCTATCTCTCGTGCAAGCCTCTCTCTCTCTCTCTCTCAAATCTCAATCAACCACGTGTCAGGGCCAAGGCTACCAGCTGCAGCCTACAATGCAACTTGCATGTCTCTCTTTTTGGTGGAGTGGTTGGTGATCGATGAGCAGTGGGCAGCAGACTGTAGTGGCACTCGGAAGGGCATTTGGAGGGCCAGGCCAGCGGCAATACTATATTGGTGGTGGAATTCAGCCTGATTCACCACCATTAAGGTTAAGCTACTTCCCCAAATCTAGAATTTGGGTTATTTGTCTTTTTTCTTTCATAGAATTATTAATTATGTGTTGTTTGTTACTCCTGTCTAAAAAAGAGTAGTTGAACGATGAAATTTATCTTATAATATTTTGATGCATATACTCTTTTATTTTCTTTCACTTACTTTTGGTATTTTTTTGCTTCATATAAATATGGAGAAGTATTTTAAAAGAAAGAAAATCTCTTGAAGATCCATGCTTGAAACCACTGATTCTATCATCAAGTATGAAAAATCAAAGTGAAACTATATTAAGTAATGATAAGGAGATCTTAGATAGTGATAAAAATCTACATAGTAGTTTTGAATAGACTATAAACGATTTTGTTGTATATCCTGGGTTGAGACTACCTATTTTGAGTTATGATATTAATGATCAAGAGAGAATTCGATGTGCATATCTACAAAAAGGTCCATTTCAACCAAAAGAATATAATTTTTCATGTATTAAAGAAGGCAAAAGCATCATTTCATTGGTAATTGGTTTAATGAGTTTGATTGGTTGGAATATACTATAACAAAAAATGCAACATACTGTTTGTTCTGCTTATATTTTTCACATCCTAACAGTGAATAAGCATTTATTTTGGATGGATTTTGACAGTTTAAAGAGAAACAAAGACTTTATGAACATGGTACTAATAGTATACACAATGATGCTAGAATAAAAAGTGTGGCTTTCATGAATCAGAAACAATCTATAAATACTTGTTTTGTTAGACAATCAGAAGAAGAAAAAAGAAGTATAAAGCTCATCTTGGTACCTCAATTAATGTTCTATGGTTTCTTTTTAAATAAAGTTTTGCATTTCATGGTCTTGATGAATCAGATGAAAGTTCAAATAAAGAAGAGTTTATTAAGCTTTTATCATTTTTTTCTAATCATAATGAGGATATTTGTAGCATTGTATTAAGGAATGCACCTGAAAATTCAAAATTGACAGCACTTTCAATTCAAAAGATATTGTAAATGCTATTGTAAGTAAAACGGTTGAAAGAATCGACAAAGAAGTACATGATGATGTATTTACTATTTTGATTCATGAATCATGTGATATATTTAATAAATAGCAAATGGCGATGGTATTAAGGTATACTAAAAAAATATGGTTATATTAATGAATGCTTATTTGGTTTAGTACATATTTATTCTACTGCAATAGCATCACTTATGAAAGCTATGAAGCCAATGTTTTGTAAAGTTGGTTTAAGTGTATGAGGACAAGGATGTGATGGAGCAAACAATATGAAAGGTGAGTTTAATGAATTTAAAACATTAATATTGAGGAAAAATCTATGTGTCTTTTATATTCATTGCTTTGCACATCAACTCCAATTAGTTGTTATAGCAGTTGCTAAAAAGCATAAAGAAGTAAGTCAATTGTTTGATATTATTTTTGTAATCATGAATTGTGTTATAGGTTCATGTAAACATCTTAAGAAGCTTAAAGAATTGGAACTTGACAGAATTCATAAAAAATTGAAACTTAGATATAATAGAAGTAGTAAACGATTAAATCAGCCTCTTTGAATTAAAAGGGCTGGAGACACACATTGGGGTACTTTGTTGAACTTAATTATAATTTTCAATCTATTGTGAATGCATTTTATATTATCAGTGATGATGGTATCAAAAGTAGTGCTTATAATTTATGGAAGATAATACAAACATTTGATTTTTTATTTATTATACATTTTATGAATGAAATTTTAGAAAATACATGATTTATCATTAGCTGTATAAAGAGAAGACTAAGATATTATCAATGCTTTGAATCTTGTGAAGTTGTCGAAGAGAGTTAAATAAGTTTAGAACTGAAGACAATGAATGAGAGCGCTTCATTGCAAAGATAAATTTATTTTGTGATAAGAATGATATTAAGGTCAGGAAAATGAAAGATAACTATACAGGGTCAATAACATGGGCAAGACAAAGGCAAAGTGAGATGGGAAATTTTCATTATTATCGGTATGAGATATTCAATGCTATTATTAATTATGTGTTAAATAAGCTTGATGATTGATTTGATGAGAGAAATACCGAATTGCTTTTTTGTATTACATGTCTTGATCCAAGTAATAATTTTGATTCTTTTAATAAGGAGAAGTTAGTTCAGGTTGCAAGTTTTTATCTTTGTGTTTTACACAAATGATCTTTGACAACTTTAGTATCAACTTGATAAAGGGCTTCAACTTAAAGGAATAAGTGAAATTGCAGAGGTATTAGTAAAGCAAAAAAAAGATAGGAGCTACTTTTTGGTGTATTGATTAATAAAATTGACATTTCTTTTACCTGTTGCCACTACAAGTCTGGAAAGAGTATTTTCTGCTAAAAACATTGTAAAGAGTCGTTTGAGAAACATAATTGGTGATGAGTTCATAAACGCTTGCTTGGTTACATATATTGAGAGTGATATATCATCATAAATAAATAATAAGATAATCATTCAATGGTTCCAAAGGATGCGGCCTTGGCAACAAATCCTTCTTATTTTCAATACTTGAATATGTAAGTTCTCTTAACTTTGTAGATTGTTTTTAGTATTAAATTTAGTTAGAAGAGTTATTTATACACTTTTTTTTATATTGTAGGCTTGTATTAGGTGTTACTTAGTGACTTCTTCTATGTATAAAGTGCGCTTAAAAAGACCATGTAAAATTAAAAGATTTTGGAAGTTGTATTTGTTAGAAATTTAGCAGGTATATGTATTTGATAACTTCAATTACTTAAATATGTTATATTAGCATGTGTTTGATTGTATAATTGTCAAATGACAAATGTTATTATGATCATTGTCAATAGTTATTTATTTGTTATCATTTTTGTATTATATGAATGGTTATGTAACACATGCTTCCATTATTGTATTGATGGTATTTCATCTTTGTGACATTTATATAATTTTCTTGATGTTAAATGTTTTGGTAGTTCGGTTATCAACTTAAGAATTAGTAGTAGTTTTATTTGTATTAAGATATTGTCTTTTACTCTTAAGAAGTTGATTGCACGTACTTATTGGTAACTTTTTTAAGTATATCAATTACACACATATAATGAATCTCACGACAAAAGCCTATATTTTCGCCTCCCCTACTTTAAATTTTCTAGATTGGTCATTGATGGCTATTTTAGCTTATCCATAAAGTAACGCAAGGATGTACCACCATAACATTCGTGGCATGTATCATCACTACGTGAGCTTCTATCCAATGCTCATAAGAATTGTCTCAGGCATTGTGAGCTCCTGCATCAAATGTTCGGGACTTTAACGACAACAAAAAATTACTGCATTTCCATGTGCTGCCATATGCTTGTTCCATACTTAATCCATACCCAAAAACATGTTGACCTGCAGTCAGCTTCAAGGTACGGAACCAAATACACGTATTGGGGCAGGGCTGGGGCTTCACTCGTAAAACGATAAAATGCACTTTTGACGCAATTTTGAGATCAACTCAACCTCTCCTCTTGAAATGGATGGAGGCAAGTCGTTATTCCCGACCTCATTGCAGCAAGTTAGCGTCCATATACAATACAATACTTCCATAATATGCTGCATTCACCCAACTCGACATGATAGAAGATGGTTCCTACACGCATACACCACGGTTTAACTTGTGCTATCTTCTGAGGTCATTGCAAGTGTACCTGACCCTCAAAAATCCCAATAAAGAGCTAAAACTCTTGTGCTATTCACCGCATTAAAATATTTTCTAGATACACACAAGCAAGACGCCGTATCATCAAGGAACAGCATGATGAGACTGCTGATGCAACTCACCATCAGATGAGCGAAGCGATTATAAATAACAAGCCGAGTACGAGATATGCTCTCCAACCCCAGTAATCCGAGTAGTAGACTAAATACAATCAAAGGGCTGTACCTCAAGCGGTCGCAACAGAATGTAACATCAACATTCACCGGAAAAAAGAGGGGTTGGGGAGCCAAAAGGAGGGGAGATTGTAGTTCAATCATAGGTGGCCGGACGGTGAGGGAGGACGGCAAAGTTTGTTATCCTTCCACTGCCAGGTGCGGATGGTGCTCGCTGCTATGTGAAATCAGCCCTCACGCGGTCCCCCACCACTCTAAAGGGTAACCCACCTGAACCTTCATCCAGCTACAGTGTTTCCCGCTAGAGAAGCCTTACCCGGCCAAATTTTAAACAAGATGAAAGAAACTCTCTCTCTCTCTCTCTCGTTTAGATAAGGCAAAGAGAATAGTATCCTGAGCCACAAGAATCAAAAATTTATTAGTGCCACCTGAACCTTCATCCAGCCAGTGTTTCCTGCTAGAGAAGCCGAACCCGGCCAAATTTTAATTTTAAACGAGATGAAAGAAACTCTCTCTCTCTCTCTCAATTGTTTAGATAAGGCAAAGAGAATGGTGCTCTGAGCCACAAGAATCAAAAATTTATTAGTGCATCAGTATTAATCAGGTCAACAGTGTTCCTCTTATTGGGGATTTGCAAGTCAAAGCCTCTCCCTTGTCTCGGTCCCGCAAACAAAAGCTAGTACAGAAAAGGAAAGAAGGTAGTTTTACCTTATTAACATGCAAAAATGGACAACAATTTAAAGCTGAATCCAAGTTCAATTTTCACGAGCGAACTTGAAACCCTTCTCAATGGAAGCTTTCAGCTCGGGCTTCAGAGCTTCAAGTCCCTCCTGCTCGTAATCAGACAACGAACCCAGCCCAAGCACTTCTTCCACCCCATTTTTACCAAGCCTTACCTGTGCCATACAACATACATCAGCATGAACTGCATCGATTTATAAACAAAATACAGCAAAATCCCACTTCCACATAATTTTAACTGCAGTTTGAAAGGAATCATCCACGCATAATTTTGACTTTAGAGGAAAAAGACATCTCAAATTAGTAGATAATAGAAACATAACACAACTAGCAGGACACAAGAAGGATGAAACACTGCCACACTAAGTGGACTCAGCATGGATTCCTTGTGGAAATTGGGCTTGATCTTGTGGCGCATTAGCATTCAATTTGTCCCTAAACTCATAAAAAAAATGCATTACATTCTCTACACAACCATACCTTGGAGGCAAAGAATGGAAGCTCAGTAACAGTTGACTGAACAAAAGAACATTCCACAACATCCGGAACTCCATTAAGACCTTTAAGGCATGCATCGGCAAAGATGGCTCCAGCATAACTACAGAGACAAATGTCAAAAGGAAGAAACCAAAGATCAATAATTAATCTCACAAAGAAATTCTACGAAATTATATCTAAACATTTGTGACGCTCACATATACACATGATCGCTGTTGAATATCACTGTTAATATATCCTTTGAAAATCAATGGTAAAAGATGGTTCTTCATTTTCTGATGCAGCTGATGCAGCTGATGCAAGTAGGAACAATGGAGAAAGAAAAATAAATAACATCATGCTTACTTGGAACATGCACTTCACTGACCAAAAGTGATCCAAGTAAGCCAGTCTATGCTATGTACGTCCTAGACTATGGAACGTGTAAACAACACAACCATCAAAAAAAGAAAGAAGTTGCCTCAAGCTGCTCGTGCATAAACAAATAGGGCCAGATGGTCAATACGCATGCAGATAGAAAACCATTTTAGCAACCAACAATGGTAATCCGGCATCCTGGGTCAAGAGTGCAGACATGAAGACCTTTGGAATCAGGAAAAGATGAAGAAACTGTATAGTATTGTCTTCACAAAGAAAATGCATAATTCGGCACTTCCAAATGGGAGTCATAGAGAAGCACAACCTCAAAAGAAGTATGTACGCACAAACGGCTAAAATCTCAAGATGACAAACGCAAGAACAAACCAACCGCATGTTCCCTACAAATTACACTGGCTTGACGGGAGAAATTTTGATGACCAAACCAATAAAATATCTCAATAAAATAGAAGTATATATGCATGATTATTTCAATAAGCAGTCAAAAGAAGAGCTGCATGCAGCATCAAAGTGTTCATAGAACAAAAAAAATAGATCTAGTAGAAAAACTGGTTCCTGCTAGCGCTCATAGTACTAGCACCAACAGGGACCATCAGATCTGACTAGATCTGACTTTTGTATCATAGCTGACTTCTAGTCTACTAGCGGTTGCAGGAACCAGTTACTCCCCATATATACGGGAAATCCTTAAGTTTGTCTAGAACGCAAACCCACACAATTCCGCGATAACAATGAAATCACGTGCTTTTACTTTTGTGTCTTATGGCCCTCTCGATCAAGCATTCAGAAGCAATTAGTGCAGTAATTCATCAAAATGAAACTGTCTGCATCCACTAAATGTTCAAAGCACCGGGGCCAGAAGCTATGAAAATGACCACCCTTCAGGAAATTGTTGAAGTTCTCAAAAAGGGAGGGGAAAAAATGGTTTCTTAAAGCCTTACGCCATAGACAAGGTTGCGGATCCTTTCCCCGCTTTTGCCTCCACAACTTCCGTCCCTCCATCCTGCGTCCGCTTTGTGAGAGCCTTGATATCTTCATCGCCCAAAGAAGCATTCGACTTCGGAGCCGCCTGCAGTAGAAGAAAACAGAAGCAAAAATTGTAATTAGCTGATCCAATGTGCACACAAAAACTACACTTTTCCTGTAAACAAACCATAATAGGTTGATCGGACAACCACCTGTGAAAAGAGAGGAAGGATGGTGATGCCCGCATGCCCCCCAACAACCGGAACATCAACTTCTGCGCACACAAGTGACAAATTATCATAAGCAGAAAGCCATCAGCAAACATGCAATTTTGATCCCAAATCCGATCTACCAAAAGAGTGAAGAAAAAATGCCTACCCTCGACGGGGACTTTCGATTTGCCGGCATAGAACGTCTTCGCCCTCACCACATCGAGCGTTGTCACGCCGAATAGCTTCTTCTCGTCGTAAGTCCCAGCCTTCTTAAACATTTCGGAAGCGATCGGCACGGTGGAGTTCACAGGATTGCTTATCATATTAACGATCGCCTAAGCCGAATTTCATAACAAAACCCACATCATACGCGGCGCTTATCACACAAACTATCCTCAAACTGGTACGATGAATGGCCTCAGCTTGGCGAGTACCCACTTTTCAATAAAAAAATCATCTCGAAGAGAAAATCTAAAAAGGTTGATCTGTACGATGAAGAAGAGATCAGAAAAGAATCTTACGTTAGGACAATATTTGGCAATGGCGGTGCAGAGACTCTTCACGATTCCGGCGTTAATGTTGAACAGATCGTCTCGGGTCATGCCAGGTTTTCGAGGGACACCAGCTGGGATGATAACCACATCGGAACCCTCCAATGCTTGCCCTAGCTGATCCTCACCCATGTATCCCGCTACCTGAAAATCCATCATTTCCCCCCAAACCAATCAACAAAAAAACCTAGATCTAAATCTCAGGAATCAATCAAAGAAAGAGAGGGTCGACCTGAGCCCTAGAATTGATGTGGCCGACGTCGGCCGCGACGCCAGGGGTCCCGGCGATATCGTAAAGGGCGAGGGAAGAGACAAGGGGGTTGAGCTTCATGAGGAGGGCGAGCGGCTGCCCGATGCCGCCAGCGGCTCCCAAAACCGCCACCTTCCGCTCAGGGGTGGCCCCCGACGAGAAGGCTCGACGGTTGGAAGAAGACAATGGCCTCCTCAGGGCGGAACCGAGAGCTCGGACTATTTCACCCTTCATTTCTTCTGCCCCAAACAACAAAGGGCGTGCGCGCGTGATCTCGCTCCATTCACTGGGACTGCAACTCCAAGAGGCAGGGGCGCCGGCTGGAATCTGCGCTTCTTTTCGCTCCTTTTATAAAGGGAAAAAGGGTTAACTTTTAGGTGTCAGCTTCGTGGCTTTCGGAGTCAAATCTCAGCCGTCCGAGTTGACAAACTTGAACTGCTACAGATTCGAGCGATTAGAACCGTTCAAACAACTGCGTTTGGATGGCCAGGATCACATGTAGGAAGTCGAGCAGAGTACGATAGAGAGTCTAAGAGAAATCTTGACCGTAAGGTGAAAGGGACCAGAGATTCTGAAAAAGAAAAAAAAAAAGAACAGGAGAAGGCTGGCACCGCCATACACCTCAAATTTAACACCATGGTGGGAGTGTGATGGAGTGCTCTCATGAAAGGTACGCTTCAATTGGCACCGTATTCTCTCTCATCTATGTCGCTTGTGATGAAGTGTGCTCAATCGTGTTGGAGATACTTATATGTTTCATTAGTTTGTCGTCTGAGTTGAACATGACTTTTCTTTACCCAATTCTTATAACAGAATTTTGAAAGCATGACTTTTCAAACGAAATCTCATCCTTTTCAAAGCATTTTCGATATTGACGAGATGTTGATATGCCAACTTTACTACTAAATCATCAATATAGACTTCCATGTTTTCGTTGATAAAATCATCAAAGATATAATTCATTGTCCTTGATAAGTTGTATCGATTCTTTAAACTGAATGACATTACTATCCATTTATAAATGTCAAGTGCCTTGAGTACTGGAAAGTTATTTTGTGTGCATCAACTTTTATCTGATCATACCCTAATGCACCAGTTAGTACCTCATGAGTTGCTGCTACGTTGAATCGGCATGACATACTGATCTTCGACAGTTGCTTCATTAAGGTTCTTATAATTGATTCAAATCCTTAATTTCCATTCTCTCTGTTAGGACTACTATATTCGACAACCAATCTATACATATGAATTCTACATCTAGGAGATATTGGGTTTCCTTCCTTATGGCAAGCAAAACTTCAAGAAAATTAATCGAAACCCTGAAGTGCTACCATGATAACAAGACAACTCGATCCATAAAAAGTATATATTTGATGCTCTTGATGTCCCTGTAAAGGATAAAAGATAATCTCTTCATCACGAGATCACTTTTAATGATCATCGTTATTTTGTTCTTCAAGGATCTGATTGTGATAATTTTACCTCTAGATTGGCCGCTGGAATCACTGGCCTTGCTCGCTCTCTTAGCTGATGGTTTATCCAACGCTCTTTCAGCAGATCTGGAGATTGAAACAAAATATATAATGCTTCATGAAATTATCCAAAAACAATACAACAACTACTAAGCTTTTCCCGTACTAGATGGGGTCGGCTAAAAACAATAAATTAACAAAATAAAGCATGACAAGAGCACCGAGAGCATTAGCTCAATGACAGGGTGCTCTAGGGTCGTTGCTGCTGGTGGGGAGTTTGAGTCCTCTTGTAACAAAAAAATAATAATAACAATACAGCATGGCAAGAACATAATCCCTATATCATGTATAAGGATGACCTTAGCATGCTCATGACTAGAAGATAATCCCTATACGACAGATATGGCTGGTTTTTCACGATTTCAGTTCCAGTTTATCTAGAGCGTGGAACTGTAACCAAACTGGCTTGAGTTTCAGGTGGCTGATTCGTGATTTCGGTTTGAGTTTGAAACCGTCTGAAACCGGAAAAAAAAAATTTAATTTTAAAGAAAGAATAAAGGTTTGGAACCACCTCTTTCGTTTCGTCTGGTTCGAGTTCGATGAAAGGTGGAACAGGAACCGAACCGTGTGGTCTATGGTTTCAAGCCCAGTCGTGGATCCAATTTCACGAATTCCAGTTTCAACCAGATCCTGACCAAGTTCGGTTCCGGTTGAAACTGTCGAACCGGTTTCAAACCAGCCATGCCTACTCCAACACATATGAGGCTGATCATAATTTGTGCATGACAAAAAGATAATCAATATAACATATATTACCTTGTGAAAGCGTAGTGAGAAAGGGTAATTTTCTAAGTAGCATGTCATTACAAATTTACAGTACCATACACACGTAGCATATCCTAAATATCATCGAACTTTGTGAAATTTCAAATGAACCATTTAATTTCTTAAGATTTAAAAATATCAATAATTGTACACACTTTACTCCCTCACAAAACCAGTTTGAGACCTGTACTGGTTCCGGTTTGAACCGGGCCATATCTAGTCCACTCAAAGTGGAAGTAAAAACAAGGAGCTTCATGGGTGTTCCTTACTAACCCGATTTAATCTTGTCCATCCAAACGCAATCCAAGCTTTAAAGATAAATCTATAGTCAAATAAAATAAAGGTGATACCAAATGACAGATCTAAAAAATTTTATGGGATGGGGCAAACTGCTCACTGTTACATTGAACTTGGTATGATTGCTATAGAACCTTTTAGGGTTGGACAGATTAAATATCTTTATTCAGGCAAGTTGTTGCATTTTTTTTGGTCAAAAAGCTATTTTATATTTGTGTGCGCTTAAATCTTGCAATTAATTAAGAGTTGGAGTAGGATTGAGAGCCCAAGATACGTATTAACTAATGCTTGGGTTTTATTTCGTTGGCGAGCTGGTTTAGAGAAAACCCTACTCGATGCGATATGTTCAACTTCAAGGTTCATTTGGCTCGGCCCGCTTCGTCTGGGAAACAATGCTTCCTTGTGGCGCTACGTATTAGATTTGGCAAATTCAGGAGTTTCTCAAGGGTTTGGGATTTTGAAAAATGATGTGACTGCTGTGCTTGCGAGCTGAATATGAATCGTTAAAAACTAAATCCATTGGAGACCTAACAAAGCAAGCTAAAAACTTCCAGATAAGTTATTAATCTCAAGTCTCTACACAAATCTACAGTAGTAGCATCAAAAGAATTTAATTATGGCATGCACACATGGCAAGAAAACCCACCTAAAGGCTGAACTGAGATCAAGGTTGAGTTCCAACCCACCTGCAGCCCTATCTACAGTGGTGTTCAACGAATCGATTCAAATTGGCAATTCGGTTTGTTTCTTTTGCTTTGTTGTTTGGTTGGTTCACACAAAAGTTTGCTTATCCAGAAAAGGAAAAGAATATATATATATATAGAGAGAGAGAGAGAGATGAATGATATGGTTTAAAATAAACACTTCAATTAAAATAGATTGGCCTATGATGGGGCAGGATTACTCTTTTGATCAGAATTCTGACACTGTTATTGATCTTAATATTCTACTTTACAAATCTATTTTTACTGCCATCAATACACGATTAAAGTCTGAGGATAGCTAAGATTAAGTTATTATAACAAATGAAATTATTCTTTGTAGTAGCTATTACCTACCAGTATCGATCATTGAAAATATAAAAGATTTCAAACCAATTAGAAACCTATGAGGTATTTAGGTTTAGTTTTATTACTTAAGATGAGTTGGTTTGGTCCTCTAATTACATTGATTTGGTTTGTGGTTGAGCCCATAACCACACCAAACGGGCCACTAATAACCCTTCCTATTATTTTGTGGCTCCAAAGGGCAAGGAGCTAACAAAGTGAAGAATTTCTTTTCCAAAGGCAAGCTATCTAGGTTCGGCAGATCCCTACCAGTTATATTCATGATAAAAATTGTGTACAAATTATACAAACTTCGGATACCAATATGAGTAAGAGGGACAAATGATTCTTTCACGATTTTTACACCCTCAACTTAACTTCAGTAGGTGTATGTGTGGTTATAAATTTATATACTCATATGGAAGATATACAAACATCAACAACAACTAAGATGAGGTTGGCTACATGAATTCTTTGTTAGTTAACTCAATATGAGCTAGATCGTTCTTTATTGTATCTTTTCAATACTTTTATGGTCTTTCTCTTCTTCTTTTAATATTTTAACAATCTAATTTTTCATACCTTCTTACTAGAGTTTTCTTTGGTCATCTTTCTAAATGTTCAAACCATTTTAAATTATTTTTCTCATTTTATCCTCTATTAGTATCACTCCCAATTTGTTTCTAATAACCTCATTATGTAAATGATTTTTACTTGTGTGACAACTCAACCATATCAATATCTTCATTTATACTGCAAACATCTTTTGTATATCTTGATGATTAACTGCCCAACATTGAAAACCATAAAATATAGTAGGTCTCATTGTTGCTCTATAATATTTACCTTTAAACTTTAATGGTATCTTCTTATTACAATGAATACTTGATGCCTCTCCCTATTTTAACCAACCTGCATTAATTCTATGTTAACATCTACATCAATTTTTTCATTAATCTGAAAAACTAACTCTAGGTATTTAAAAATTTTCTTATGAGAGATGCAATATGTACCAATCTTAATTTATATACCCTCTGAAGTATCCAAATGATCAAACTTACATTATTTAAATTCTACCTTTGTTCTACTAAGTTAAACGCCTTTACTTTCTAGTAGTTTTCTCCACAATTGCAATTTCCTATTAGCTTTTTCTTTATACTTATTAACTAATAAAATGTCATCTACAAATAACATACACCAAGTACTTCATCTTGAATACCTTTCATTAACTCATCAAGAACCAATATAAATAAATATGAGCTTAAAGTGGATCCTTAATGTAACCCAATATTAACTTCAAAGAAGTATGTTATTCCTTAATGAGTCCTCACGCATATTTTTGTATCATTATACATTCTTTTACAAAATTTATATATGTCAATGAGATACCTCTTTTTTCTAAAGTTCTCTAAAGAACATCTATTCACACCCTATAGTAAGATTTTTCTAGATCAATAAATATCATATGGTGCAAAAACATGTGTGAGGACTCAGGAAGGAACGACGGACTTCTTTGAAGTTAATATTGGGTTACTTCAAGGATCAACTTTAAGTCCATACTTATTTATAATGGTGATGGATGAGTTAACAAAACATATTCAAGATGAAGTACCTTGGTGTATGTTATTTGCATATGACATTGTATTAGTAGAGGAGTCTAAGGAAAAAGTTAATAGAAAATTGGAACTATGGAGAGAAACATTAGAAAGCAAAGGCCTCCGACTTAGTAGAACAAAAACAAAATATATGGAATGTAAGTTTGATCATTTGTTTACTTTAGAGGACATAGAAATTAAAATTGACACACATTGCATCCCTCAAAAGGAAAGTTTTAAATACCTAGGGTCAATTTTTTAGAGTGATGGAAGAATTGATGGAGATGTTACGCATAGAATTAATGCTGGTTGGTTAAAATGGAGAGGAGCATGAGGTATTCTTTGTGATAAGAAGATACCATTAAAGTTAGAAGGGAAATATTATAGAGCAGCAATTAGGCCTGCCATGTTTTATGGTTTTGAGTGTTGGGCAGTTAATCATCAATATGTACAAAAGATGTCTATGAGAGAAATGAAGATGTTGAGATGGATGAGTGGTCATACAAGAAAAGACTTTATAAATAATGAGGTTATTAGAAACAAATTAGGAGTGGCAGCAATAGAGGATAAAATGAGAGAATATCGTTTAAAATGGTTTGGACATATCGAAAGAAGATCAAAAGAAGAACCTATAAGAAGGTACGAAAAACTAAATTTGGAAATTATTAAAAGAGCTAGAGGACGACTACAAAAGTGTTGAAAAGAAACAATAAAGAATGATCTAGCTTATTGTGAGTTAACTGCTAACATGGCACACGACAGGGATCTGTAGAAACAAAGAATCCATGTAGCTGACCCCGTCTAGTATGGGAAAAGACTTAGTTGTTGTTGTTGTTGTTGTTGTAATAAATATCATATGAAGGTTCTTCTTTTTTACTCTAAAATGTCTTATAAGATGTCTTTAAAATCCTTCTTGATGGTAGCTTCAATGAGGCTAAATGTCTAGGGAAGTTTTTAGGTTTAATCTGCTAATCAGCCCAATTTTTTGGAAAATAAAAGGCCAAATTCTGTCCTTGCCATCTGCAAACTTTAGAAAATCAGCATAAGCTATGTGAGATAGTTCCCATGCTATCCCTTACAGTGTAGCCAATATGCCAACAACCGAGGCAATTTACCTTCAACCATCCTTGCCTTCCCTTGCCTGGTAGATCCACCAATTAAGATCTAAAATACTCATTTGCTACTTGTTCAAATATACTCAGTTCCTCAATTTTTGATATGAAAAAACTCATGTGCTTTGAACAAATCACATACTTTGATTGAGACTTGAGAAATCATAAGGGTTGGAGTTCCTCTATCCGCAATAAATGCCTCATTTATGACCTAAGCATTTATTCACTTTTTTCTTTTCGCCGCAGGCTTGATCCACATTAGATATGACATGTTTCTCGTTCTCTCGACACTGACAAATAGAGGACCCTACCAGTATATGTCCATTTAGAAAGTTAAAAAGTTGCATCTGGACAATATGACCTATTTTTATTGAACCCATACCCAAAAATGGGCAGTAGTTAGCTTTAAGTACTTTTTTGTAAATTTACTTTAAAAACGATGTAATTTAAAACCAGATTAGTCTTTTAACTAAGAAACCCATAGATTTGAGTCCTTACTTTTCAGATTAGTCTTTTAACTAAGAAACCCATAGATTTGAGTCCTTACTTTTCTCTTTAGAATTGGCATCAAGTTAGAAGACCTCTGTGGTCTCTCTTACATAATCAATCGATTGTCGAGACTTCGATGGAGACAAAGAGCAGCTACGTCCTCTACTTCTATACCTCTACTGCTATTCCCTGTTCCAAGTGTACATGTGATGCCCTTGAAGCTGCAGTTAGGAGCATACTTCATATTCGGTAGCTGAAACCACTGTTCTATTAATCATTTCTTTGAACTTTGCTTGTAGTATAGACCGTGAAAGAATGTTTGATCTAAGAGGGTCATTTTTTCTTACCAAAATTGTGTTCCCCATTTGATACCATACAAGCCATTAAGGTTGGTATTTTGTATTTCATTATATATTTTCAGGAAACTAAAATAGCCTGAGGATTAAAAGATCGACGAAATGATTTCCACATTGTTTGGATAAACAAGTCACTTTGAATTCCTTCACTCATCATAGTTAGGCCACCCACCTTCACTACCAGCCACCCTCCTTAAGCTTTTCTATTTATAGCCCTTGTCTTGCATTGAATAAGAACTCGCAGATATCCATTTAGCTCTAGATGAAGTAACCAGTATGATTGTGTTTGTTGACCTCTCTTGGATGTTCACATCTTCAAATAGATGGCTTGGATGTCTTCTTTGATCGACTGCCTCCTTGATGAATGTCTATCTTCCATGTGATAATGTGTAATTGGCCTTAAGTGCGCTTCCTTTATAACTAAGACAATATCTTACCTTTCCCACTCGCATGAGGCTTCCCTTTACGCTTGCTAAGCGACAACGGTTGTGTAGAATGTGAAAGTTCCAAGTCACAAGCCTATGGCATGTGTTTGCTATGCAGAGGCATGTGTCTTCCACACTCCTACTCTAGACATGATTGGACCATGTCACACAACCTCATGAACTGGTCAGACATAAGGCCCTTTTGGCAAGGTGCAAGGGTTTGCATCAAAATTGATTTGACAAAGCACCTGTTGATCGGGTATGAACTAAACGGGGTCTTTCAAAAAGATCCAACCGAGCCCACTCACTACCCATTGTTTGCAAACATTGTCCCATTTCAAAAGGTATGTAGTATGCGACATTGTATAAGATATTACATAGGATAGATGGGCTCAATTAGAGTAAAAGTTTTCTCCAAAAACTTTAAGCACAGAAACCAGTACATGGAAGTAATACTTAGCATTGATCTTATGAGTAAGTGGGTACACTTCCCGTCATAGATAGTAGTAGCCTTACTACAACTACTAATGCGGATGTTTGAATCTTGTCCAATATCCACGCACATACTACTGCAAAGACGCTCAAAAAATGAAGGCAACCCTAAATATTTTGTAGGGAGTTCACCCAATGGCCATGAACATATTCGACTTATGTTGTTGCCTCATTATGTGGGATGTTAAATTATTTCTCGGTGCAAACCTACACGCCTGAAGCCGGTTCCAAGGGCATGATTGTGTTCTTGAAATTTATGATCAAGAGAAAAAGTGATGTCTTCAACATACAAGGCATTTAACTAAACTTTTTAGACTTGTGCTGGGAAAACCGCATTCGACTTGTGTGCACTACCCATCAAGTGGGAGAATCACACCATGGGATGTGGGAAAAAAAAGGTGGTAATGGGTCTTCTTATCGAAGGCCTCGACCACTTTGAAATTGAAATGAAGCCTCCCATATATTATTATAGAAAAAGAAGGCATTAAAACACATTCCATGATTAGGTTAATCTAATGAATGCTAAATCTAAAGAAGTGCGATGATTATCTAACAGATTGCCAACTGAGTCAATCATAAACATTCACTCAAATCTATCTTAATGGTCTTAAGCTAAGAGGATGTTCTGTTCTAGATGTTTGTCCTCTAATGGAAGGCTACTTGATTGACGCTGATAATTCATTCTAAAATATGTCTATGCAATCGACCACAATCTTGAAGATGATTTTGTATAAAATTTGAAAAAATCGATTGTGCAAAATTGCGTGCATTTCTTTCAACTTATATTTTCGGAATTAAGAGGATGTTAGTTTAGTTGACGCTTCTGAAAAAACATAATTGATTTAAATAAAGTTTGCACAATACGTACCACATTCTTCCCTGTGCCATGCCAACAAGTTTTAGCCCAAAAGAACCATTCAACCTAAGAGAACCGTCTACATCAAGCTCTTTGACTGCACGACTAACGTCCTTATCGTAAATTACTGTTAAAAGATTATTTCTGATAATACTTGCCTATGGATATGGAGAGCCTCTCAGTTGTTTGCGACTTATGATTTCTTCAGCAAAGAACTTGCTGAAAAACATTGATGGCAACCTTTTTCTTAGTAGGGGTGGTTGACCAAATGTATTACCGGCTCTTTCTATCTTGGTGATTAATTTCCTTCTGATACTGACTGAGAGCATGCGAAGTTGTAATCACCATCTTGAAGTTATTGTTCCAAATTCTTTTGATAGCAAGAAACTTCAAGTTTCTGTACCAATCTTAAATTCACCAATTACTGTTTCTAGATCCCCTTTTCCCGACCTAATTTGTACTTATCGCAACATTATATTAATACTCAATTTTCTTCAACAAAAGAAACCCACCAGCTTCCTTGATAGGAGCAACTTTTTTAGGCATGTTTAAATATGCTATTACCTTCACATTATGCGCTCAAGTTGTTTGCATCAGTGCTTCACACTCGTGATTTTTTTTTGCCCACCGAGTGAACTTGAATCAGGAACATGGCTTTGAAAGAGGCTCATACACCAGTAGTAAGCCCAAATGAACTGAAATGCTCGGTGGAGTCATTGAGGCATGGATTGGGAGAAAATGAATCATGGATGGTTGACAAAGCACTTGTCTCGCTTGCTGGTCCAGAAAGGCTTGTCCTAATTGACTATGATAGGTGAATCTTGTGTCAATCCATTTGATCTATGTTCATCCACAATGCGCAGTATGGTCCGTCTCCATGCTGCATTAGCACGTCTGCAAGGATCCCATTCTCTTGTAGAGACGCGTGCAGTTCCCTTCTCCTGGTATTGCCTAAGGTTCATAAAAATTTGATGCAATTTTCAAACAAAATCGTCAGTACATTGATCTGACGTGGGGCATCGACCCAAGCCAAAGTTTTGAAACCTAAAGAAAATATATAACCTACAATTTATAGCTATCAACCCAACTATAAAAAAGAACTACAGGTATCGTATAGAGAGCCTGTGGTATATTGGTGAGCTATTCTCCACACCTCAAAAGAGTTTCCACATTCACCAGTCAACAAAATTATAAACAATTAAGGAGAGATATGAGCATAAAGATCAGCAATAAGAAAACGAACGCAAGATGGAGTTGGTGGTGAATTTGGGGAGACCAAATTCATCTATACTCACCCCCGAATTGTGAGTCCAATATGCCCAACATAGGGGAATCCAGTGAATGTAGGCCAATTCTAGCTTACAAACATGGCTTAGATAGTACTCCTAGTTTTAGTCTACTACTAGGACTAAGCCTTTTCTAGATGGGGTCGACTTTATGGATTCTTTGTTTCCACAAGGTCCTATCATAATTTGTAGAATCAATGGTAGATAGACAAAGCTTTATCATAATTTGTAGAATCAATGGTAGATAGACAAAGCTTTATGTTGTCAGTTGCCTAACACAACCCTCCTCTTTTATCCAAGCTGGAGACCGGCCATGCAAGGGTGATCCTCCCTTACATGGAGCGGAGTTTACTCTTAATTTTAGTAAAAAAAACTCCTCCTCTCTCTTCTTCATATTAATAAAAGTTTAAAATAAGAGTAGAAGCGTTTTACACACGACGTTGGTATAAATTCTCTGTTGAGTAACCAACCAAAGCCAGTAAGAGGAGCTACACTACGAAGAAATGAAGAGATCACCGAGCAAGCATGCACTAGAACCTAGTTCTTCTTTCTTCTGCATTTATGATACAGTCTACAGTGCATGCATAGTTATACACTCATCCATAAGAAAGGTGCACATTAACGAAGTTTTGTGCATTGATGGCTGTTCAATTTGTAACACGCTCAGAATGGATATAGATGACATACACAGACAACCTACCCAAAACGGCATTGTCTTGCACCACCATCTTGTATTCAGAAGAAAAATGGAAAAGCTTTCCTCTTTTTATAGGCAAGACGAATTAGGCAGCCCCAGCCAGCAATAGTGGAAAAATCCATGAGAAAGGTTGATACCAGGCGATATGAAGAAAACAGATCGCCACAATGATACAATACCAAATACTATAGCCTCTGTGTCCTCATTATCCAATCCAAGATACCAGAACAATCATCACGCCTGCTAAAATACCTACATGCATGAGAATATGTTCTCTTTAGAAAAAGGGTGTGCTCACACGCTTTGAGAGAGAGAGAGATATTTGTCATACCTTCTCTTTGTCTGATAAGACTTAAGTTCATAAACTTCTCTAGGATTAGAAATATCTTTGTCCATTCTAAGTTGCGCTGGAACTATTCTACCATTTTTGTCAAAGTAAGAATCAACGATGAAGTCGAGCACTCTTTCCTGAAAAGTTAGGCTCGATCATTCCAACTTACAGTCACTAGTAAGATAAGAATCACAAATGTTGCTTGTACAGTTAAACATAAATAAGAACATACAAGATAGCGATTCAAAAGAAGAGACACATAAAAGTGTGACGAGATATGAGAACTTTAAACTCAGACAGTAGGAACAGACTACAGCAATTGAATCTTCTGTGGTTTACTATCAATAATCAATTTCAATCTCTGCCTTGTAGGCACCTTCAATTATTACTTACATGACTCCGTTTTGAATTACTGAATTCAACTTGACAGCCTGGAAACTAGCACAGGTGACCAGCAAGTTTTCAGTTGTCTGTAGAAATTTGACAGGTCCCAGAGTACTCTGGCAACATTTTCCATCGCTCATTTGGTTCTTCAGAAAAAACTATTTGAAACTTTTCCAGCCATATCCAAACACAGGTGACCTGACTATCAGGTGGGCTCTCGAGAATGATTTCTTGCATAGGACACATTCAGCAGTTGAACGGATTACATGTTCATCATTTTGAAGTCAATGAATGCTTTGGTTTGACTACCTTTTTTGATAAGTAAATAATCAAAGGTTATCTCCTCTTCATTACTTAAGCTCCACTTACAATGTTGGCCGTTTGTCACAAGTGCCTGTTTCGAATTGGCTAACAGCATCGACCAATTTATCACTATCTGTTTATCGTACCAGTGACATGTATATGACATCGTACAAGGACTTATATTGTGCTCTCGTAACCTTTAGTACACTTTAATGCAAAATTCAAAGTACTACTCAGAGGAGAATTAAACATGAATCAGAAAACCTTTTTCAGCTTACCATCTTTTGTCATTGGGTAAGCACAAGTTGTAACTTCATTTCAAATGAGTCATCTCTCTCTCAAGACATGCATAGTAATAAACATTAACCTTGGATGTAGTGAATGCTAAAATATTCCATGCAAAACAACACAATTTGCAAAGTTACACTCTACGAAGGCAATCATCGTACCAGGGGTTGAGAAGCGTCCAGCCACTGATATATGTGCTCATTACGGAACCATGTCATTTGTCTTTTAGCAAAGTTTCTGAATAAACGATAGATCAGTTCAGAAACAACTCAAAGTTCAAGAAAAAATTTGCACAATCCCTTGAGGCAGAAAAACATCATGGCTTAACAATGTGGTAATATTATAAGGTAAATAACAAGACTCTGAATAATGATTGCATCTTATGAGTCACAACTATCAAGAGCCCAACACAAACACAGATAAGTGCAAATACAAATACTACAAGCACAGAGGGCTGAAAAGGCTTAAAAAGTACAATATAAGTCCATGCAAATGGCAACTGGTAGCTTCTACTGACTTCTCTACTTTTGGCTGAAACCACTAGGGAAGATATCATGCTACAAGGGTATGTTATTGCTAGTGAGATGCAGCGGACAATATATCATGCTATAACATAAATCAACTTCACCATCACATCAGTCAGAGTTTTGTGGGGTCCAACAACTGGTTATGTCGGTGGCGGGCTTCAACATTTTTCAAAAGATACTCCTATTTACTGTTTTTTCTTCTTATATCCTCTTCTTCTGTCACCTCTTTCTTTTCTTCTTCTGCAACTTTTTTTTTACGCCTTCTTGTTTTCTTCTTTTTCAGCCTCCTCTGTTCATCTTCCATTTCATTCTTCTCTTCCTCCTATTTCTTCCTTTCTTCTCCTCCCTTCTCCCTCCACCTATTTTTCTTTTCTCGCCTCTTCTTTTTTGTGCTTCTGCCACTTCTGTTCTCTTCCCTTTTTTATTTTTTCTCATGCAATAGAACATATCCCAGACGAAAGCCATACCTTTTCCCACACTAAGTGACGGTGGCTACATGCATTTTGCCATGCCATTGAGCTACATCTTGTGTCATATTAGAATTCAACTCCAAAAGAGCAAGATTGTATTTTATTGTTTCCTTGCAACGCTTTGGAGGTTCTTCCTCTCCCTCTTAAAGTGTTCACCTCAAACTTATCGTACTTTCCCATGGGATATCCTTGTGGTCACCCCTCCAAATGTTATATAGCATTAAACTCTGCTATTACCAATCTCAAGCCCAAATGAGAAAGGAGAGCTGCATTTGGTAGCTGACAACCAGGGTAAAATTTAACCGCACCATGTATCGTGGACTCATTTATTATATATGTACAGCTAAGATGTATTTAGCACATCCATATTCATAATTGGCTTGACAGAGTTGTGTTTTTGTACTTGATGATGCTTTAAATTAGTCAGCATCAGGCAGGAAGCAGTCACAGATGGTACCACCAAACAGCTACAGAACCCCTTGTGCCCTAAAATCAGAGAGTAGGTTTGGATTTCACTACTGGTTGTCCTCACGGATCACATCATGAGCAATTCAGCCAGGAAGAGATGAGAAGACATCGCACATAAAAGGGGTCAGACAACATTTTATCCAGGGTCTCCAACATTCACCAACATCTATCTCCCGGTGCTGGTACAAATGTATATAGTTCTAATAATCTCAATATCGAGAAGACCAATATTGTCAAAGATGGATAGTATGTATATGGATCCAGGTAGGACACGCTTTTGCAGAGGCAAAAGGGTGGTTACATCAGTTCTGTTTCCACTGCAAAATCTTGTAATTCAGATACAGCTGTGACAAACTACATGCACATATGACCTGTGTGATAATAAACATAAGCTCAAAGGACACGTGAAGAATTTGCACGGAGTAAGTGGTTGACAGAAAATAATATACCAATGTATATTTCAAATCAAGAGTGACAAGAAAAGATAAAAGTTTGTTAAAGAGATGAGGGTAGGAGCACAGGATACTGGTTCATGGAACAAACAACTCATGAAAACACACAAGCCTGATGACAAATGATCATAGTTAGAAGCTACAAGATGAAAATTTGTATGGCATTAGCTTTCTCGTGTTGGTCCAAAATTTTCTTCTGCCTCCATTTTAGAACATTCAAATTAAAGATAGAAATAAGCAAGCCAGCATCTGACCTGGATGCCTTCTGAAACTCTGTCAGAAATGAACCAAAATCCCCAGGCGAACTTCTACCTGCATCATGCCTACAACATAGCAAGTACTCCATAGCCTGTAAAAAATGAAAGAGTGCATTGGAAGAGACAACTAGCGCAAATAACTGTTACAAGCTTCTTATCAGGAAGATGAATATAAATAACAACATTGCTTTCAAAAAACAGCGGAACAAAGCCAGCACGCAAGCAAGACATAAGGAAAATATTAAGAAGCACCCAACCACATTATTACAGATAAGTATTGTTGCGTACAGTGTGTATCACATGATATGCAGCAATACATAATTGCATCTCAAGGCAAAACAATATGATACACCCCCCTACGTGGCATGGGGGCTGTATCAGCCCATAACATGTGATATGGACCATATTGCCCGTATGGAAGAATACAAAAGATATGCCCCCTGCAAACACAAAAACCAGACTCTTCCTCCCTCCAAATGCTTATTCCTCTTGCACGGGAGAAGTTTTTGCCAATGTTGTAAAAATTGTATCGTATCGTATCGTACGATACAATACCATTGTATCACATATCGTACGAGAATACGGTACGATATAGGCACATATATCGCAATATGCAATTTATCGTGCCGCATCATACGAGTCAATACTGACAATATTTTTATTCTTGTTTATGAGAATGCATTATTGAAAATTTAATGAAAAGTTAAAAGGTCATGTCTTCATTAGAATGTAAATGACACCAACCAACCTTACTGTAAGGTTCAGACATATAGTTGGCAGTTGTGGCTCAAAAGTGAAGAGTGAGTTTTTTTGCCTTGCACTCACATCTTAACCTGATAATTAACGTTAAAAAAAATTGCTCCTTACCTTACCTAGGTCTTTTCCTGCACTAAGTGTTGTCAGCTAGAGGATGCAATACAAGGATTTTCTAAGAGGTCACCCGTCCTAGTACCATTCTCACCCAAGCATGCTTAATTTCGGATGGGATCTAGTGCCCTTATGCTGAAAACTTCTCCCTATTGAGACCTGAAAATGTTTTATGCTGGCTACCGGCTATCTAACGCTACCCTCTTCCTTTAACCAGACTTGGGACCAACCAACCATGTAAGGGTGATCCCTTAGATGCACGGAGTTATTAGAAAAAAATGTTGCTATGTTATTTTCATGTTTTGAACTAGGTATGCTTCCACATAAGTAGACAGTTTATTGAATTAACGAGAGTTAGAGATATGAGCTTAGCAACTTACATATCATATCGAGGAATTGAATTCCTAGTGAAATTCTTGTTTTTTGTTGTCTGCTGCAGATTTTATTATTTTACAGATGGTACAGGAGGGGCTGGTCCAACCATATTATTTACCAGCTTTTTACTTCTTGGAGAAGATGTCATTGCCTATAAGAAAGGTAGCTAATCCAGTACTCTACATTTTCTTCTCTTGGATGGCTAATTAAACTTGTTATGTTTTGATGTACTGTATGGTCAGGAAAAAAAATCAAACTTAAACCATATACCAGGATGCTTAACATAGATTTCGGAAAGGGGATTGGTACAAGAGATGTTTATGATAAACAGTTTATCTATTGTAAGTTGCAGGAATTTGCCTGAAGTTAGAAGCACTTGTGAAGTGCTAGGAGTGCCAACTGTCAGTGCAAGGTTTGGCACAGCACCCCTCTTCTGGAACTGGGGGATGTTGGCGACAGCAAACATAGTCCTTGTGGTCATTTTCATATACTATTTTAGATAGTATTATCAACATGTCAAATCCACTGTAAGCCACAGATATGTTTTTGGGGCATGTTCACAGTTATCTTTTTAATGCCTTCATATTTAAGTGTTTCATCAGGATTGTCAAAAATTCCAATCTACTGCAGAAAATAAGAACCAAACTCTATAATTACCAGTTTAAAGATCATGGTGTCAAACTCTTCCAACTCCATAATTATGTGTTTCAAATCGAGCTTTTGGATTCGATTTTGTTTAATGTTGATTGTGTTATATATGTTTTGTTCATTAATTTCAATTCTTGTATTTTTCTGGATTTATTAATATTTTTCAAATTTTTTATCAAGAAATTTAAAAATTTGCATCATATTGTACGATACGGTGCAGTTATCGTTTATCAGTTCCCAGTGTGACATTTGATCTTGACTTCAGCATTTCAGTTTGATCTCCATCGTGTTTGGCTTGCTTTTGACAATCCTTGAGGTATACTTTTCTTTTTGGGGGCATTTGAATTCTGTTTTAAAGTAGCACAAACTATATTCAAAACCTCTGCTCCTAACACTAATTTCAACGTCATGATTTGGTCACCATATCGTTGTATGTCTACTACACTCTCCTTTAAATCTTTATTTATGATAATACCAACTCCGTTTCGAGCCTTTTCATTACCTGAGTACCATAATTTAAAACATGTATCCTCTATCTCCTTTGCTTTTTCTCCAACCCATTTTGTCTCTTGTAAACATAGAATATGAATCTTTCTCCGAATCATAGTATCTACCACCTCCATTAGCTTACCCAATAATGTTCCGATATTCCAAGAACCAATACGAATCTTATTATCTAGGACTAGCTTCCTTACTCCCCGCATCCGTCCATAATCAAAATGTGGAGACCCTCTCTGAAAATTTTTCACTACATTCGGGCAGCAATGTAGCGGGACTAACTTCTTTACCCACACCCGTCCATGATATAGGAACCCTCTTTGCAATTGATTCACTACATTCGGGCGAAAATGTAGTGGCCCTTGCTTACTTCTTACTGTGTTCGGGCTCTGCAGCACGTCGCTAGGCGAGGACGCCCCAAAGCAATGCTCATAATTTTTGTAATCCATGTTATAAAAATCCGACGAAGTTTTACGCTGGCTGTCGGAAGCCTAACACAACCCTCCTCCTTTATCCGAGCTTGGGACCGGCAATGCAAGGGTGATCCCTTACATGGGTAGAGTTCAATTGATCCGTGAGTTACAAAAAAAAAATTAATTGATTCGTGGGTTACAAAAAAAAATTCCAATTTTTTTTTTGGCCATGCCACACCGACACGGTGTCGGGGTCGACACTCCACCCCTTAGAAGTGTCGATGTGACTTAGAATCCACGTTTTATTTTGTTCATCCATAGCAGTCAGCCATGTGGGATTTTGAAAAATTATTATAAGATATCATCTGATGTAATGGATATGTAGCAGTCTCACGTTTTCCTTTTCTCAATGCAATAGGTAAATCATCAGAAGTGTTAGAAGTGTTAAATGTTACCTGAAGAGGTGAAGGAATTGTTTCAAGGTGAGGATCTTGATTCGGGGTACCGTCTTGGCTATTCATTACGACTTTTCTTTCTTCTCTAGAGTAAGTTTTCTATTCAACCTCTTTTTTCGACATGTTTTCTTGAATATCCACATCATTTGTTGGAGTTTCTCCTGAAAGTATGATCGGAGTATGATCGGCAACACTATAGGAGACTGACTATTAATTGATTGATTGTCCTTGTTCTCATAAAATGGGACTTCCTCATGAAACGTCACATTCATGGTGACATAGCATCTTCTATTCTATGTATCATAACATTTGTACCCTTTTTGGGTAGAAGAGTAACCTAAAAAAATACATTTAATTGCTCTAGCATCAAACTTTTCTCTGGCATTTATATATATTTGTACAAAACAAGTGCAACCAAAAATTTTTAGAAGAACATGAAATTGTTTTTGACTTTGACATAAAAGGTGAAATGGAGAGTTTTAATTAACTACAACACTAGGCATGCGATTTATAAGATAGACAGCAGTTAATACAGTTTCTCCCCAAAAATATTTTGGCACGTTATATCCAATTAATAATGTTTGTGCCACTTCAAAGATGTGACTATTTTTTCTTTTAGAAAATCCGTTCTAATATGAGCATGAAGTTTTATGTAAAATACCTTTACTGAGGAAGAATGTGTTCAAAGTGTTATTCATATACTCTCTCCCATTATCACTGTGTATAGTTTTTATTGGCAACTGAAACTGTGTATGAATAAATTCACAATAAGCTGGCAGAATATTTCTAACTTTATCTCTAGATCTCATGAGATAAACCACAGTGAATCTGATACAATCATCTATAAAAAAAATAAAGTATTTATATCCATGTAAAGCAGTAATAGAGCATGGTCCCCAAATATCTGAATGCACAATCTCAAAAGGTTTTAAAGATTAAGTTTCATTGATAGGAAAGGAAGCACGATCATGTTTTGCCTTCTGACAAGTTTCACATCTCAAAACAAAATCATTACAGTTCTTGAACTCTGGTAACAAAAGTTTGATTCTAGAGAGTGGTAAATGTATCAATCATTGGTGTCACAAAGTAAGATATGTTTTCTGTAATAAGAGTCAACCCATCTCGAGTGATGTTAGTCTCCTCGTAGAAGTACAATCCTTTCTTCATACTACCCTGACCACAGATCCTCTCCATCTTTAGTTCTTGAAAAACACAATGAGTAGCATCAAAGATCACTGAGCAATGTAAATCTCTAGTCAATGCATGTATAGAAATTAAATTGACTCAGAGGGTAGGAGCATTTAGGACATTATGTAGAATTCTCAGAGATATAACTATACTCCCTTTCCCAATAATAGGAGTGTTAGACCCATCAGCCATCTTGATTCCAATATCTTTTTGAAATGGGAAGTAGTCCTGAAAAAATGATGTGGTTCCCACCATATGATCCGTAGCACCTGAATCAATAACCCTCTTTTCTAAGGATATTATTTTTTAGTGAGGGAAGTAGAGTATAACCCATAGCAAGTAGAGTATAAACTGTACTTAGTGAGGGAAGTTTTTCTCTACTAAGGATATTATTTTTTATAGCTTCATAATCAAGTGAGATAACCCATAGCAAGTCAAAGACTTTCCTTTCTTCAAATTCTTCATGTCTTTCCTTCACAATTTTGACATTTGGTCTTAGAATACATCGATCACTCTTCCCTCAATCGACAAAATTCAGCATAATATTCACTGACCGATCGGCTATCTTAGTCTATATTTCCTAACTCTTTCAATGATTTCATACTTCTTAGCTATATTCTTTTGTTGTGCATATGCATCTTGTACTGCCAACGAGATTTCATGGGTTGTCTCTAGAAACATGAAAGTGTTCTCTCCTATAAGATATTCTCATCTTCCTCTTTCTAATACCGCAAGTTTAATAGATCGTGCCCAATGTAGATAGTTTTTTCCATCTAATTTGATGCTTGTAATTTAAAATGTTTCGCTCTTCTCAATTAGACATTTCTGCACTTTCCAACATTTTCCTCTTTTCAGACATGATTATGCCCCCTTGCTCTAGGTCACAATCTCAAGTTTTTCTTGACTTTTCTTTTTCGAATCTTCGTCGAATCTGATGTAGTACAGCTTCCACCTATTTTCTTGATTGTTTCTTGAATAAACTTCAACCCTTAGGGCATAAACACTGATGTTGACTAACAGTAAAGCCCTAATCCCACGGATTAGGCTCTGATACCATGTAGAAACTCTTACATACATAAAATAATGAAAAATAATCAATAATATCATAAAACTCAGAGTTACAAAGGATTAAGGGTCGACGTCACACCCTTGGCAGCCGCCCCCTTTCTCTCTCTCCTCTTTCATGTGTTTCACTAGGGTATAGGGTTTTTCATTTTATAGTGGCTTCTAACTTGAATTCCTAATATGCCCCTACTTAATAAAAGTTACACCATGGAGCTCTTATTGGATCAGATATGGATCCAATAAGAGCAGAGATCTGTTTCTTCTTTTTCCTTCAACATTAACCAAACATATGATAACACATACATATCTACACATGCAATGGATCAATGTACTTGCTGCATAATGAGCCTCAATTGTACCCAATAAGCATGAAGAACATTTTTATCTTATAGAGTGGACTTCTTAGTCTTTGACTTGATCGGATAGACCCACAATCACCAATTGTGGGGAGAAGCAAAACACACCCTAAAAATTTGTGATCAATCTTGTCGATTTGTCTTGTACTTATGGGTTAATATTCATGTTAGTCATGAACAGTCAAGGAAGATGACGAAAGTACTTGGCCCAAGAGCTTATCACGAAGAACATTTACGCTGAAGTTTCAAGTATATGAGCAGATTATGGTTTTTGTCAACATTACAATCCCTAGTTTGAGGTGTCCTGCACATCTTTTTAGTGTCCGTAGTATCAGTATGCAAGAAAAGCCTTAATATAGCAAAGTACTTCTACAAATAACTAGTCACAATATGGCTTGTAGCCTTGTACACAAGAAACAATGACACGAGGAACTTGTTCAAGCCCCACAATGCAGAATGATGTAGCTATGACAAAGATGAAAGATAATATTATATATTTATTTGTAGAAATTTGCTTTTAGTATTGTTAATTGTATTTTCTGTTTTATTTTTCTTGTATTTTTTATTGTTTATTTCTGTAATTTCAGCTATTAAGGGTTGAAGTGAAAATCTGGCAGTATCATGCCAACCGCAAGTCAACTAAACGTTGCTCCCTTATTCTGTAATTCAACCCTATAAAAACAGATTACCATTTGTTCTAGCAAGCCTTAGTGCTTGGAATTAATGCCATTTCGCTTATTTCTTTTACTCTCTCATGCACACCAAGTATTTGGTGATTTCTTTGTGTGGATCACATTATTAATTTAGTGGTGAACTGTGGCAGTCAACAGTGATTAAAGGCTTGCTTCATTACATGGTATCAAAGCAAGATCACACTTGGGACTATCTTAGAGTGTGTGCCAAGTATTAAAGACGAAAATAAGATCGTACGTACATTACTCTTTTCAAGTAAATGTGTTATATTTATTCAAATTTATTTTGGATTGTCAATTAAGTATTCGTAATTTGTAATAGAGGACAAAGGTTTTTACATTTCATTTTTCATTATGAACTATAAAACATGGGCCTAAATCATAGAAAATTATCTCTATTACAAGAAGTTATGGTGATATGTGAGTGACACAAAGGTAGAACCATCTACTATTGTCACTCAAGAACAAAAAAAACTATAAGGGTAGTCATAGAACCATACTTTGGATACTTATGAATAATATTAATGATTATGTTAGGAATAATTTATTCAATTATATTAATACTAAGAAAGCATGTGAGACAAGTTATCCAAAGTGGAATACCCGAATTTTTATTATACTAAGAAACCATATATATAATTTATTCAATTATATTAATGATTATGTTAGGAATACCTGAATTTTTTAGTGATTTCTTAAATACTTGGAAATTGGAATCAATTATAGAGTTATAAAAAAAAATTTACCTTATTGTGATTCAAGACAACGTGAGCAAAATGAAAATTTTTGTTACCAATTTATAAGAGAGTTAAGAGGACAATTTGAAAATGTAAGATCTTTATTGCACCAAAGCCCTTTTCTTACACCAGATGAGGTTCCTGTGGATTTACTTATGGTAGAAATAAGACTTAGAGAAGCAAAATTTCACAAAAATTCCGTTCTTGCCACGTCTAGACCTGGGGTACATATAAAACTTTATAAACCTCCATACTTCAAGAATAAAGGAAATAATATTATAAGAAAAAAAGGTCATTTGCCACTATTGTAAAAAGGCCGGACACAACGAGCCAAATTGTCCCAAAATTTCTAGTTCAGAAAGAGGCAGACCAAGGGAGCCAAAACTACAACTAGAAGAACAACTCAAGAGGAAGGTCTCCATCTCCGGACCCGCTTGCTCAATGAACTCATCATAAACTCACATCGTATGCAAAGAAAATCTTTTGAAAAATTACATAAGAAATAGTTTTAACTCACATGCTTTTACCGCCATCATGGCATATGTTTTCACTATTGATAGAACAAAACTAGAAGTTGAGAAAACATGTTATTTCCAAAACAACGGTTCTTTTTGTTCCAAAAGTTAGTTTGGTTCTAAAAATGAATTTAAACCTCTTTTCGGTATCTCAAATTTCCAATAATGAATATACCCACTTCCAACTCACGGTTTTTCAGTTTGATGGAAGGTTTGAAATAATCCACGCTATGTCACATGGGTGCGGGTGCAGGTGCGGGATACGGCAAATTTCAAAAATTTATGCGATACATCGAGAGATGGAGATATATGATAATGCTCTTCACTTGATGGGTTTGCCTGTTGCAATTAGCAACCGCACTACGATGCGTCCAGGTAAATTGTTTATTTTAATATTTAAGTTGCATCTTACATTACTGTGGATTATTATGTCTAATGTTTGTATTTTTTTACAGATATTTGGTGGAACAGGTTTGGAAGTGATTGTCCAAGCCTTAGAGATTTTGCAGTCAGAGTCTTAAGCCAAACCTGTAGTGCAACAGGTTGTGAAAGAAATTGGAGTGTTTTTTAACACATCCATACAAAAAAGCGCAACAGGTTGGAACACAAAAGGCTTAATGATTTGGTTTATATTCGTTGTAACATGCGCCTTCGTGAAAGGTAATGTTGTATTACTTTCAAATTTTTAATTCAATATTGTTTAACTTCAGTTTTCAATTGTTAATATTACTTACTAATTGTTTATCTTTGTTTGTGTCATAGGCAATTAAAAAAAGTAAATAGAGAAGAAAGTCAGTTCGATCCAATAAGTTTGGATAATTTTGATATATTAGAAGATTGGGTTATGGAAGACACTGAAGAAAATGCCCTCCTAACAGAAGAAGACGTTGCCTGGATTAATTTGGAAGGAGCGCAACAACATTATGGAGATGAAGAATTTGATTTTGAAGAAGAAGGTGTGGGCGTGGTTGATGATGATGATGAGGATCTGCAATAAGGAGAATATGAAGATTATTTAGTTGATGATCCTGATTATAATTTGTAAAATGTAACATTGTATGTAACTGTAGTGTAAACTGTGTCTGTATTTTATTTTTTGGATTCAAAATATGTAAATTTGGATGCAATTATTCAATGTTGAATGCTCAATCTGTACTAAACTTACATTATATGAATTTAAAGCAATTATCAGATTTTTCTTGATTTTTTCTTGATTTGTTTTATTTTTTTCGAATTTTTACTAATTTTTATTGATTTTTAATTAATTTTTACATTATTTTAATATTAAAGTACGATACGATACGATACGCCCGTATCGTGGAGCCCAGCGATACACGATACGATACGCGTCAGACAACACTGGCCCGTCCCATGGAAGGCACTAGAAACCCGCCCCCCTTGGCCTATAAATAGAGGCCAAGGGGGGGCTCATTTTCAGCATCTAGCACTTTAAGGGACTTACCAAAATGTGAGGGAAGAGAGAGAGAGAGCTTAGGAGAGAGGAGAAGTGTTGCAAGTTAGAGAGAGAGTGAGAGAAAAGAAGAGAAAAGAAAAAACGGAGGAAGAAGGAGTGGTTCCAAGAAAAGAAGGGGTTGAATTCCCCGTTGTGAATCCAGTTCTTGGGCTGCCAAGTGAGTATTTCTTTTCCTTTTTCAATCCTAATTCTTCCCTTAACATTCAATTCAAGGAACGGGTTGTAATAATAGAGCTTTGTCTCCCCCCAAGTTGTAATAGCAAGTAGATATGCTGTTAATTTCATTTATGCACTCTACTTGTTTTTTTTTTATTTTACCTCTCTATACTCCATAAAACTCTTATAACTCCTAACCCCCTCTATGCTTAAGCTAATATACATATTTACATTCATTTCCCTTCACTAATTTACTTTGAGTTGTTGTTATAATGCCATTTAAATTCGGGTGAGTTGCATCACGTATGTTGCAAAAAACACAGAAAAACTATTTTCAGCATCTCTGCATACGTATGATGTTTCAATTTTCATTTCTTCATCTCTACTCTGATTGATATGAAATTTGACACACTTTATCTACAAACACAAGCCCACCTCTGATAAAATTTTCAAGAATTTTAGGGTCGTGCAACTAGGTAATTAAAAGTGTGTAAGATCGGGAAAAAACCAGAATCGTTTCTGTACAAACTGTTTTCCTACAACGGAGGTTGGGTAAAAGTCTCATAACTTTGTATATAGTGATCCAAATTGAGTGAAACTTGGTTCATTGGAAAGCTGACATTCATAGCTTTCGAGCAAAACCAAATTCACCAAAATCGGAGCTCTGTGCACTGAGATGCAAACTCTTTTGTGAGTCTCTATATTTTTGTGACAGAGCAGTCCCGGGTGTCTAAGCAGAGACACTTTCCGGATTTAATTCCGAAGAATCATACCTTCCAAAAATAGAACAAAAATATTTTCAAACCCTGTACACTTGCTCCTGTTCACCATGAATTTTTCACGATTTTTGGAAACTTGGAAGATACCAAAAGAAAATCAGAAAGAAGGTCTAAACAGAACCAGTTTCTGTTTTTAAGAACTTGGTAAAAACTTGTCTTCCAAAACACCTAGTGCACGAGTTTGATCAAGTTTTCTCGGGTTTTTCTTGAAGTGAATTTGGAATCACACCTCCACCAATGAGTCCTCAAAGCGCCTAGGCTGACCCTTGAGCATCGGTTCAAGAAGGCCTAAGGTGACAAGATCTCGCTTAGCCACAATCGCTGGAAACTAGTTGAGCGTGCTGGAAACTAGTTGGCACGCTCGCACATAAACAAAGTAGGTTTGAAGAGTTTATTTCAAGTCTCTACATAGGCTTGGAGTGAAATTTTCACATCTACAAAAGGCTTGCTTCGTTACAACTTACAAGTATTCCAGATATGGAACCCTAAACATTTGAGTACAATAGTTTAAAGTTTAAACACTATTGTAACTAGAGGCTGAGATGTGGTCAGCCTCTATCTCCGAAAAGGTAACTATTGTGAATATACAACTATATACTTAAATTAGAAATGTTCAGGTTGCCTGTGAAGGTGCAATAGTAATTGCAGCCATCTTATTGAGCAAAATTGTGTTGCAAACATCCCCCTGTATTTTTTTTCCAACATCACCTTACCAAGAATCACAATGAGTTAATCCAGCTCGTGTTCAACATTAAGTAATTGATAAGGGACATAATTCATCAGTTAGTAGCAAAACGTGACAAGATAATGGCTTAGCACCAGTCTGTGATCTAGATTCTACTGAATGAAAAAGTTTATCAGTTAGCAGTTACGAAAACGAACCTGCCGATAGCCAATTGCTCGAGTAGCTGAATTTGTATTTGGAAGGAGGCCAAGATCTAGAAGCCATGAAGCTTCAGTGAGAAGTCCAGGATCACCTACATAGCATTTGAAGAGAAACGGAATATCAATCACTAAGCCAGAAATGAAGAGTTCCAGAATGGAATTACATAGTCTGTTCTGATACCCCTATTTGCCTTGGGACTTCATTGCATTAGTTTAGCTCGCTTTAGATTTTTAAATTAAACAAAGTAGAAAAACCTTCCAAATCAACAATAGAACAAAAGCAGCAGCAGAAATACAAAATGATGTGGAGAAAAAAATACTAGGCACAAATAATTGATGATCACACAACAGGGCAATAAAAGTTGTTTCTTCAACTACATAGCCTATATGCATTTCACATTTCATTAGTTTAGCTTTATTCAAATGCATAAATGGCTTTTTTCACATATAGTAATTGTGCATATTAGGTGACCTTGATTGAACATGACCAAAAGAGTGAAATTTTTATTACAAGAAATTCTGGTCTCAGTTGGTTCTTCAACTTAGTAAAATTAAACCACTGGAGGAGATACAAATTGGATAGTTACTTAGTGCTTGATCATCCAATAAAAGTTGTTCTTGCTACTTTCTCTCAATACACAACTAGCTTTAAGAGATTTACTAAACTTCCTTTAAGAGCAGACTGCTTGGAAGCTGACAGTTGATATTGAATCAAACTCCTCAGACAGTGGCTTGTTTAAAGGAATGGTGTTTGATGAAGAACATACTGATTTCAGAAGCTTAAAATGCCACTCGCTATGTTAAAAGTCCAAAAAAGCAGTTGGCAAAAATCTCACAATTGAGCACCTTTCAGCATCTCTTCACACCGCAAATCAATCATCCTGTACAGGTCCAGCCTTTGACTTGAAAGAAAAAAACATATGAAATCATAGTCCAAATCCTCAGAGAGTCGAGCTGACGAAGATATACAATAATCTGCAGAATCAGACACTTTATTTTCCAACTGGTCTCTGAATGCATCGTATGGTACATTAAAAGCGGATGGAGGAAATCCAGTAGACTGGAAAATAACAAAGAAACATGATCAGTAGAAGCTGACAACTGCACAGAAGAAAATAATGGAATCCGCAATCTCTACTGGAAAAACCACATACCTTTATAATTTCAAGACTACGCCTAACTCTGTACCAATCATTGGAAGGCAAAAGATGAGCTTTACGATCACCAGCTTTTTCAAGCAACTGTACAGCTGCATCCCAATCCCCTTCTCTTTGAAGAGGAAGAACCTCTGAATCAACTTCAGCAGCAATCTCCAGAGATGCTTTTGGAACTTGGGGCTTACCATAAATATACCTGGCAAAAAACACGTGGATCATAATGTATGTGTCCTTTGCAAGAAAATAGCAGTATCAGAAAGCAAGATAAAAGTGAATGCCATCAAGGAAAAGGAAATGAAGTCCATTACTCGCAAAAACACATAGATGAATGCTGCTTACAGAAACATGCAACTGCCGCCCATGTATGATTCCAAATTCAAACTTCTGACTATGAGAAAAAGCATCTATCATATCTTAAAATAGCACATCCATCTGAGAAGATTTGCTTGCTGATTTAATCTCAGGATGCAGAATAGATCAAGTTTAAGTGAGGGCCACGTATGGGACAATAGCATGAGCTGCAATATGAGAAAGCATGGATGGAGAAACAAGTTTCAGGTGTGAAGTATTTAGTAAGATCAAAATTTCAAAGATCTATCGCAAGTAAATGGGCCTGATATTGTCTCCCAGAATTCTGTTTCCCTTTCTGGATTAATATTACATTTTATTGTTTCCATTTCAGTCACTATATGATGATTTCTTGATGTGTTTAAGTGAAAAAATGTTCATGATAATGCTCAACCACTTGAAACTGACCTCCAGCTTCATCAGCAGTTGCAACTCCATACTCTTCAAACTTGCAGTAATACTGCTCCTGGAAGTAATATGCAATTATGCATGCAACTACCTCAGTCACTGGCACACACTTAAAACAGTTAATGACTCCAATCTAATCAACTATATGCATTCACCAAGCTAAACAAGGCCAGATGCTTCCTGCTTGATCAGTAGGTTACGTCTCTTCCTCCCATAGTGCAGCAGATGCTACAATTCAAAAACGCACTTCTAAAGTAGGACCAGTTATCCAATCGTCTAGCTTATATCGCAATAAAGTGAATCCTATAGTCTCAAGCTTTAATATAGTGTTCCATATTGTAACGTGTCAGGTTCAGTAGTTATAGAGTAATACTGTATTGGGCAGATGAAGAGAATACATTTGTTTCTGAGGCTCTTAGTACATTAATGGTACTTGATGCCGGAATTCACGAATCTTAGTGCAACTGCATATAGATACAGACTACGTTATCAATAACGTGCTATAGTGGACGTTATAGCGTGCTATAGCGAATTAGCAGCCCCTTGGTCGCTATATCAATGGTAAAATAGTGGTTGTCCATTAGAACCACTATTAGCACCATTAGGAGCACTATAGCATCCCACTATAATAGTAATAGCATATACGTCGGGTTGATCCAATAGATATGGATCTACCCGACCCAATTCCCAAACCTATATGAGGTTGATTCTCCTCTCCCTCTCTCTTGCCTTCCATTCTCTCCTTCCTTACATTGTCACTAGCAACGGACAAGTCCACCACCGCCACCAGTCTCTCTCTCTCTCTCATAACAAGAGACAACTAGAAGGCTCTCGCTCATGCGGCTTGTATCTCTCTCCCTTACAACTTCCATCACCGCCACAACCATCAGGGCTCCTGCAGGCTACGGCCTATATTGTTGCCACCCCACCTCCACCATATCTCTCTCTTTTTCTTCTCTCTATCTCTCTCAGACTACGTAAACTTAATTTGTGAGTCGACCCCTTGGTCACTCAAATTATTATGCATCGTGCAACTGCTTATAATTTTGTTATTGCATAGAAGCATACAAGCTCATAGGTATGCAATATGAAGAAATAGTTGGTGCTAATGTAACATTAATACCTTGGTTACATCATTTTTTTCTCATCAAATCATTAAACTTCATAAACAAATTTGTTTATATTTAAAATTTCTAAAACAAATTGTTAATATTTGAAACTGATGATTTTACGCGAGGAGGTGCAGGTCGGCACCTGTGACAGCCGCCCACCACCTCTCATGATTTTCCCTGACACACTTAACCTAATTACAAGACTCCTTTTTATATTATTAATCTAACTTAAAGGTTTAAACTACCCCTAATTAGTGACACCCATAAATCGGGTCCCAATGGATCAGAAAATTGATCCATTGGGATCCAAACTATAGACCTTAATTACAATGAGACTGAACATGACACGATATAAACCTAGACTCTAATCACATGAGGTCAACTTGTTTTCCACAACAGAAACAAGCAATGAAGATCTACATGGGCCAAGGTGGTACTCGTGCCATTGCAACATGAAGAGTACATGAAAATTTTGAGTGGCTAATCATGTATGACACAACTCTCCCCGTTAAAAGGTTGACTCAGTTAAAGGTCATATGTTCACTACTTAGAATAACTTGGTATCAAAATACTTGGTTACATTTATATTTTTGTTTTTAGTTTAAGTTAATAATTCAATATCCTTATGCCACATGAAATTTACCATTTGTTTTCTTAAAAATTGTTTATTTAGTTTGATTCATATTTATGAATGTGGTGGTTATGTGTTTCTTGATATTTCTTAAAAATTAGAGAATCTATTATATATTATTTTTTAATTATAAATAAAATTATACTGCAAAATCTTTTATATCCCTGCTACTGCTATATTAAGGTCAACCGATAACCTATGTCATAGTGACACTTCATTTGGGTGAGGTGTCGGTATCGAAACGAGTGCGACACCGACACGGTGTCGATTACTCAAAGGACATTTTTGGGTGTGTTTACCGCACCCAAAAATGGTTTTATCGCCTCTTAGCTTTGTGCCTCTCGCACCTCTGCACCTTAGGGAAGAGACAGAAATGAGAAAAGAGAGGGGTGATGGAGGAGCTCTCTCCCATCCATAAAGGCATCGACAGTCGAGAAGCCATACATCTTTGTGGTGGAGGAAACGGGAACGACTCATCTTGACTTATGTATATAATTATGATGAAATTAGTAGTTGTTTACTTGTTTTGCTTTAATATAAAGTTGTGTAGTTACTATTGTCATATACTTATGTTAATTGATATCTCACTTGCACTAGTTTGAATATTATGTATATAATATTATATACCTTAGTCGTGTTCCCGCACCCAATATTTTTAAAATTTGTCGTATCCCGCAACCGCACCCGTGTGACGGCCGCTAACCGCTGTTGATAACATAGGATACAGATTATCCATCATGCAGTCCAACCTTGCCTTATGTGGAAAACATGCACAAAATACAGAACAGACAATGCAGTCTAGTAATTGTACAACCCAGTGTTGTCCGTATCGCACCGTATACGTATCGTATCGTGGGCCACCACGATACGATACGGGCCCCCGTATCGCAGGTGCGGGCGTATCGCACCGTATCGTGCGATACGGCCCGTATCGCACGATACGGTGCGTATCGCCCGTATCGTACGATACGGGCGATACGCCCTGGGACCCTTATAAAGGGTCCCGGGCCGAGGGAAACCCGCGATTTTTCGCGGGTTTCCTCTCTCCTTTTGGGTTCTTCAAGCTCCCTAAGAGTCGGTTTTCGCCTCCTTGGTGTTCAAAGCTCTAAAATCGTGCCCTACGGTCAGTGTTGTCCGTATCGCACCGTATCGTACGATACGGTGCGATACGTATCGTATCGTGGGCCACCACGATACGATACGGGCCCCCGTATCGCAGGTGCGGGCGTATCGCACCGTATCGTGCGATACGGCCCGTATCGCACGATACGGTGCGTATCGCCCGTATCGTACGATACGGGCGATACGCCCTGGGACCCTTATAAAGGGTCCCGGGCCGAGGGAAACCCGCGATTTTTCGCGGGTTTCCTCTCTCCTTTTGGGTTCTTCAAGCTCCCTAAGAGTCGGTTTTCGCCTCCTTGGTGTTCAAAGCTCTAAAATCGTGCCCTACGGTGTCCGTCCAAGCCTCCAAACTCGGATTTAGGTATATTTTTAATGTTTTTTTCCTTTTTTTCCTTTATATTTATTGTTTTTTGTGTTATTTCGGGTTTTTTTTTTTGAATGACAAAATATGAAGTTATTAAGTGTGTGTATACGATTTTTATTGCATTCATGAAGTGGGAGACACTCGATTTGAGTGTTATTTGAAGATTGGGGGATTTACGAAGTGCTTTTATTTTCAGGTTTTTGTTTGAATTAAAGTACTCCATTGAGATGGCAGGAAGGGGTGGTAGAGACTCTCATTCAAAGTCTGATGATCCGGCATGGCAGTGGGGTATACCAGTTGAGGGTTCAAGGTTAAAAATCAGATGTTTATTTTGTGAAAAGGTGGTTAGTGGTGGAATTTCAAGGTTGAAACACCACCTAGCAGGAACCAGGAAAGAAGTTGCTCCATGCACAGGCAGAGTTAGAAGTGTGCCAGAAGGTATTAAATGGCAATGCTTGCAGATGATTGAGAGCATACAGGAAAGGAGACAACAAAAGGATGATTTCCAGATGTGTGAAGAAGCTGATGATGCTACTGCCACTGGAGTTGGATTCACTGATAGTTTGCCTTCAGATGCTAGAACAGATATTGGTAGTAGCAGTTCGCGAGCACCTAGCAGAGGAAAGAGGGTTGCATCTGAAGACTTTGGAGGTGGCAGAAGAGGAAGTTCAGGAAGGAGTAGAGGAAGAGCTTCTTCTTCTAGCATACATTCGTTCTTTCCTCCTTCCACTACACCTGGTGCTCAGCCAGGAATTCGTGCTGCTATGGCTTCAGAACAACTGCACGATCAAGCAGACCTTGCAGTGGGCAGATGGTTTTATGATACATGCATTCCATTTAATGCAGCAAACAGTTTTCATTTTCAAGCAATGGCAGATGCAATTGCTAACATTGGTCCAGGATACAGGATGCCCTCTTATCAGAAGTTGAGAGGGAAGATATTAGATCAGACCGTGATTGAAGTGCAGCAATACTGTTCGACTTTGAGACAATCGTGGAAGGAAACAGGATGCACTATCATGGCAGATGGATGGACCGATAGGCGAAGAAGGACATTGCTAAACTTTCTTGTATATTGTCCTAAAGGACTCATGTTTTTGAGATCTCTAGATATGTCAGAGGAGAGGCACACTGCAGAGATCCTACGAGAGGAATTTGATAAGGTTATACAAGAGGTTGGGCTAGAAAATGTAGTCCAATTGATTACAGATAATGCAGCTAACTACAAAGCAGCCGGAAAGGAGTTAGCTGATATTTATGGGACTTTCTACTGGACACCATGTGCAACCCATTGTTTAGATCTCATCCTCGAGGACATCGGTGAGATGGATGAAATAAAGGCAGCAACTGAGTGTTGCCAAGATATACAAAATTTATTTACAACCATGCATTTATTTTATGTATGATGAGGAGATACACAGAAGGTGCAGAGCTTCTTCGCACAGCTGCAACTCGGTTCGCAACAAACTTCTTATCTGTACAGAGTATTGTGAGACAGAAGCAAGCTTTAAAGAGAATGTTCTCCTCAGATGAGTGGCAACAATTTGCAGAGTTGCCACAAAACAGAAGGAACAGAAAGTTAAATGAGATTGCAGAAACGGTTTTTAGAAGTTCATTTTGGAATGCATGTATCAGATTATTGAAAATTACTTGTCCTTTAGTGAAAGTTTTGAGATTGGCTGACAGCGAGGAGAAACCATCTATGGGCTACCTTTATGAATCCATGGACAGGGCAAAAGAAGCAATCAGAAATAACTTTAATGGAAAAAAAAGAGATTATGTGCCCGTGTGGAAAATAATTGATAGTAGATGGAATAAACAATTGCATCAGCCTATTCATGCAGCAGCCTACTATCTAAACCCATCATTGAGGTACTCAGCAACCTTCAAAAGGGACGGTGAGGTTAATCGAGGAATCATTGAATGCATCGACAGATTAGTCCCTGATGAGAGCATAGTAGATGCGATACATCGAGAGATGGAGATATATGATAATGCTCTTCACTTGATGGGTTTGCCTGTTGCAATTCGCAACCGCTCTACGATGCGTCCAGGTACATTGTTTATTTTGATATTTAAGTTCCATCTTACATTACTGTGGATTATTATGTCTCTAATGTTTATATTTTCTTTACAGATGTTTGGTGGAACAGGTTTGGAAGTGATTGTCCAAACCTTAGAGATTTTGCAGTTAGAGTCTTAAGCCAAACCTGTAGTGCAACAGGTTGTGAAAGAAATTGGAGTGTTTTTGAACACATCCATACAAAAAGCGCAACAGGTTGGAACACAAAAGGCTTAATGATTTGGTTTATATTCGTTGTAACATGCGCCTTCGTGAAAGGTAATGTTGTATTACTTTCAAATTTTCAATTCGATATTATTTAACTTCAGTTTTGAATTGTTAATATTACTTACTAATTGTTTATCTTTGTTTGTGTCGTAGGCAATTAAAAAAAGTAAATAGAGAAGAAAGTCAGTTCGATCCAATAAGTTTGGATAATTTTGATATATTAGAAGATTGGGTTATGGAAGACACTGAAGAAAATGCCCTCCTAACAGAAGAAGACGTTGCCTGGATTAATTTGGAAGGAGCGCAACAACATTATGGAGATGAAGAATTTGATTTTGAAGAAGAAGGTGTGGGCGTGGCTGATGATGATGAGGATCTGCAACAAGGAGAAGATGAAGATTATTTAGTTGATGATCCTGATTACAATTTGTAAAATGTAACATTATATGTAACTGTAGACTGTAGTGTACTGTAAAGTGTAAACTATGTCTGTATTTTATTTTTTGGATTCAAAATATATAAATTTGGATGCAATTGTTCAATGTTGAATGCTCAATCTGTACTAAACTTACATTATATGAATTTAAAGCAATTATCAGATTTTTCCTGATTTTTTCTTGATTTTTTTTCGATTTTTTATTAATTTTTAATTATTTTTACATTATTTTAATATTAAAGTACGATACGATACGATACGATACGATACGATACGATACGCCCGTATCGTGGAGCCCAGCGATACACGATACGATACGCGTCAGACAACACTGGTACAACCCAACCTTTCTATTCATGGAAATCTAGAAAATAAAAAATCTTCCTGCATCACAGATTATTTTGTTAATTAGAAGCATACGGCTAAATAAAAATGTTACCATGAACCCACTCATAGTACCAACGTTAAATCAATGATAAAATTATGCCAGCTAGGAGAAACAGTGAAAAATTACCAACGTAAATATAGTCCTGTCCCACCAACTGCAATGGGCACATGTCCACCTTTGATTATATCTTCAGTTGCTTGTCTGGCATCATCAAAAAATTGTCCAACAGAATAATCTATCACATAAATAAGTTTAATATATTAGGTACCCATCTCTAAGATAGACCATTCAAGCTAAAACTAAGTATCTGTCAACTCGATACACCTATTATCTTTCCTTGTCATCAATGACAGATAGGAATAGTCACGGGTAGGGATGCAAATATGTGTACATAAAATGTAACAAGGTAACCTTATACATGGAACAGGATTGCATATGCAGTCACCTATTCTCAGTTTTTATGAGTAAGTATCCACCTCACTTGTGTTAAAGGAAGAGTTCTCCTAGTTTAGCAAGACAAAGTATGCATACCTAACACAACACTATTCATTTCTCGAGACATATATATTGATAACAAATAATTGATGTTTCAGGAGTGCAGGGTAATACAACATGCCTACTTCGCTTTACCTTGTGATTCTCAATTTTCATAAGACATGATTTTACCACAAGGGAACACAAGCCAAAGAAAGTTTAATCACTAATTCATATGAGAACGTTCAATACAAAAATTTACATATTCAATAAAAAAACGGAAGGTAAGAAATGGAAACGTATTATCTCAAATCATAAGCCTGGTGACCCATCATGGCATTTGCCATCTATTAGGAAATCCAAGGTCCTAGAACAAGTTGAAACTAATATAAATAACCCACATTGCAGAACAAATTTCCTCCCAGTTCTTGGTAAAATTTCTAACAGTGTTTGTTGACAATACAGCTAGCTGCAAAAGTTGTTTTACTTAAGATGATGGAAGTTGGTCAATAAAATGAAATTACCTTCTGAAGGATGTAAGATGTCAATCAAGTAGTGAGGCACCTCCTAAAAGAATAAACCTTTTCATTAGTCTGCACTATTAAACGATGGATGCATATTGGCAGAAAACAAGCATTTGCATGTACATGCACATGCACTAGCATGCAGATTCACATCCAATACTGTTGTTTCCTTATTATATGTACTGCACATGACCTTGGTTGTCCTTGTCATTTTTTTATTGTTTATATACATACACAAAGAAACACATTGCTGAAAAGAAAAACAGTGGTTCAGATTTGCAATGTATGTGATATCTCAAAATACCACAGTATTTAGTATTTGTCCAGCAACTGATAATAAGGCAACATTTTCAGAATATTGTCCACAATGGTGACTGATAAAGGTATACACAAAATTCTCTCCATTAGCACTGGCTCTAGGTGATGACATTCATGTCTAACTTTATAGGTAACTAGTGTCATCTTCTCATAAATTGTCTAATGAAACCTGCTATAAAAAAGTTACAAGAATTAGTAAATTGTGAATGAGATGACACCGATCATGCAGTGCATTTTATAGAACGGCAATCTGATAGATTGCATGTTCTTAAGATCTCACCTTCACCTAAGAATTGATGGTCAGCCTATAAATAGTGCATTATATGATCCGTTTTGATATCACAAACAGTTCCAAACGAACAAGATTCCACATGCTTAACACCAAGCTTTAGTCCGACCAATGCTAATCCGGAACTGAAGGACGGTTCACTGGAAGAGACTCGGTTCAAATTTAAACTTGCTGTACTCATATGATTGAGTTGCCACCGCCGCTGTCATAACTCAGTATTGATGCTAGAATTTTACAAACACACATCTCAAATTTTCAGTCGTTCCATTCATGCACGAATGATGCATACAGTAGTTCAGAACAACTGAAAACAAGAAGAAGCCCAGGCAAGTAGAGGATGAGAAGCAAGCATGTAGCGCAGCTACTGCACCAAGCATCATATTTTCCAAAAGCAACAGATAAAAGGAAGAATGATAACCTCTCTTTCTGAAGGTAAAGGCTTTGCGGATCCAACATCGAGTCCACGATACACCTGCAGCACATACCATGAATCATTTGATTTGGTGAACAACACGAAACACCCGGAAATTGATGACCGACGTGAAATTAGCAAATGGTTATTGCCAACTAAAGGCATCTCACGAAGGGAACCTCTAGCTTGCCACGGGATCCCACGGAAACAGAGGAACCAAATTCAACCGAACGAGTGTCTTCCGTTAATCCAAAATACAGCTGAACTAATGAGACAGAGAGCAATAAAGTTGTTCAGAGAGTACCAAAAATCCAGAGAGAGAAAGAGAAACCTGAACAGAATCGGCGCTGATGATTTGGCCATTGAGTCGCTTCGCGAGCTCGAAGGCGAGCCTCGACTTGCCGGCGCCGGTGGGACCGGAGATGACTATCACCTTCTCCTTCTTCTTCTCGCCGTTCACGTTCAAGGTGGCCATGGTTCTTTCGAGGCGCCATCGACGAGAAGTACTGACACGAGGAAATGCCACAAAAGAAGAGGAGGAAAAGAAGAGCGTGTGAAGGCGAAGCCCGCAACTCCAAACACCCATCCCTCTGCTCCCGGCCTTCAAACACGCACACACATACGCACACACACTCTCGAGAGAGAGAGATGAGGTCCTGGGGGCTTTGACGAGTTCAATTACCCCTTAATCTTGTTGTGATTTACAATGTCGTAGCAGGTCTCTTTTGTCGGTGTTGGGTAGTTGTTTAAGCGTTATCCGCATGGTCCATCGCAAAAATGTCGCCGGATTTTTTCTTTTTCGATGTTGGGATGATTCTTAGCAAGGGTAAGTCTATACCTCATCGTCAACATGTAATATGTGTCCATTCTCGGCCGTAAATTTGAGAAAAACATTACATACAAAAATATAAAACATATACAACATTAAAGAAATATGTTACAAAAATAAAAAATAAAAAATAAAAAACGGCTTGTAATGGAAAGTCTATACGTGAAAATCATAAAGATGAAATCGTGATCACCATCTATAAATAGTGTATGGGGAAAGATCGGAAAAAGACAAGTAAAAAACTCTTCCTTGAAAAAGTAGTTTGTAGAAAGTCGTGTAAAGCATTACATCTTCCTTCTCTCGATCTCATAGAGGCAATGACCTTATTTTTGCATAGATCCCAATTCTACCGCATAACCTTCAAAACATGTAAGAATATAAAATATATATAAAGAAATAAGAACAAAGAAGCAAAAACTGTTAAGGCAAGAGACTAAGAGAGGTTATAGACATAAATGCTCAAAAGACAAAAGGTCAAAAGAACACCCAAAGGTAAGAGATAAGAAGAACAGAGAGGCATAGATGCTCAAAGGTGAGAGACCTTAACAGTAGAGAGGTAGAAACACTCAAAAGGCAAAAGGTTAAAGGAACAAAAAGACAAAAACACTCAAAAGGCAAAAGGTCAAGGGAATAGAGAGACTGAAATGCTCAAAAGACAAAAAGTCAAAGGAACATAGAGGCAAAGATGCTAAAAAATGAAGGAAACTCAAAGGCAAAGAGGTGAGGTCAACACATACTGGCAAAGCTATGCCCTCCTTCCTCCTCTCTCTTCCCATTGTATCCCTTGTACTCTATTATGTGTCGTCTTCCTCCTCTCTCTCTTTTTCTCTTTTCTCTCTCTCCCTCTTCTCGAAAGATCTTAAAATTATTCGACGGTTTTTCAAAAATCACGAGCAACGAAACAATGGGCGTCAAAACCACCTTAGATAATACGCTAAAAAATTCGTTCTACACCTTTTATTTTTTAAATATTTAAAATCTGCCATAAGACAAAATTACAAAAAAGTTCAGATATTTTTAAGTAAAAAAACATTTTTGCTCTTAACAGACAAAAAGACAAAACTATCCTCTAATAGTTTTTAAAAATTACAAAATACCAACATGTGAAATTTCATGATTGCCCCTTGACAAATGAAATTTCACAGTTTTGCCGTAGTGTAAAAAGATAGTATTATGCCTATCTTTTCACTGTTTTGTCACGGATTTTACAAAAAAATCAAGTGTTATTTTACTATTTTGTCTCGGTTGTTTTTTGAAATATTACAAAATAAGATAGAAGGGTAAAATTGTTGGATTGCCCCTAAAGCTTTTGGAAAATTACAATGACACGAAATAAAGGGAATACTACCGTTTTATTCAAAGGTTGGTTCTGAAATAACATAATCAAGTTATGAGTATTTTTCAAATTGGTACCTAAGTATCAATTGAAATTACTCTTAGGTACTTCGAGATATTTCCAGTTCAGTATCTAGATATTTTACAAATTTCAACAATTTGCTATTTGTTATTTAATAGATGCGAGTGATTTTTTTTCTCTTCTTTAGATAGTCTTATTGTTAATTTTTGTCAAACAAACTAAAATGAACTACAGGATTTATGTATCGGAGTTGGAGAAAACAAAAAAAAAATGAATGGTATAAATTTTCAAGTATGGAAAAGAAGTATCTCGTTAGTACTTATACTAGAAGGTATAAATTACGTTCTAAAGGATACAGTTTCACCACCTACTTTATCAGCAACTGAAGAGAAACAATAAGCGTTCAAAACATTCCTTAGAAATGATACCATAGCCAGAACTATAATATTAACCTATATAGAGGATGACCTAATTAGGGTATTTGAAAAATACGAGATTACAAAAGAGTTTTTGATTCAATAACAACTAAATATGATACTGCAACTAAGTTACATATTCAGTTATTAAAATAAAAATACAATTCCTACAAAATGAAAGGAGATAATGTAGTAGAACATGTAAACCAAATGTTGGTAATGGGAAGAGACTTAGCTATAGCAAAATTGGTCATCCTCGAAGCTATGCAAATATCAACTATTCTAAATAGTCTTCCCCCTTTAAGGAATATGATTGCTACAACCTTAAGATTTGGAGCTTAAACAAACATTTTTAAGTTACCCCTCAAACTAGTAATTAAACAATAACACATGAATAGAAATAAGAAGAATAAGTTGTTAGTAGCTCAAGAAGAGATTAGGACAAATTGTAAACCAAATCAGAAAAAGAATAAACCAAACAAGAAGTTTGGCAAGAATAATAAGATACACGATCAATTTTTCAAAAAATTACAAGAAACTGCTTATCTGATTAAGTGCTTGAACTGTGAAAAAGTGGGGCACTATAAGAGGGATTATTGCAACAATAGGAACACCCAACAACACGACCAATAAGAGAAACTAGATATAATCAGTATAGTTTTTAAATGTTTCTACATAGATCACCCAATATTTGTTTGGTGGATTGACTCTAGAGCAACAAAATATATCTCAAAGAGCAAAAAAAGAGTTATGGACCAAAAGGAATATAAACTAGGAGAACATGGGGTGTATATGAGAAATAATTTTTCAGATGTCCTTGATGTGGGGTCTTTTAGGATGCATATATAAGACACACCAATTGTTCTAAATGATGTACTAATTGTACCAAATACAAGGCGCAATTTGATTTTGGTCCCTGTCTTGGTTAAGAAGGGTTTTGAAGTCACGTTTATCCCTTGCACAGTAACCATACAGAAGCATGGAAGGGTAACCTTCTCAAGATTGTTCATGTTAAAAAATGAAAGAGAATGATCTTCTGCTTATATCAATTGTGCCTTTAATATTGATGTAAATATGTGGTATAAGCGACTAGAGTATATTAGTTTGCTTATATGTTTGGTGACATGTTGTTTGTGAGTACTAATATAAGTAATAATGTCAATGAAGAGGTTTTTACCATCTACATTTCAAATGAAGGATATTGGACAACTTGATACTATATTAGGTATCAAGGTGAAAAGAAATAGTAGGGGGTTATGCATTAAGTCAATCTCATTATATAGAGAAAGTATTAAGTAAATTTTGTCACTTGAAAAGTCAAAGAATTAAATACCCCCACTTGATCTAAGCATCAAGCCAAAAGATTTATGGCTCAACTTGAGTATGTGAGTAGCATTAAGAGTCTTGTGTATGCTATAAAATGACATAATATTTGCAGTTAGAAAATTGGGTTGATTTAATGGCATAATGATCAACTTTTAGTTTTTGTGAGAAAACTAAAGACCTAACTCTTGTAAAATGACATAATATTCAAAGTTTCCTATTATTTTAAAAGGATACACCAATACAAATTGATATCAAGTTTGGAAGACGATAAATCCATTATAGGTTTCAAATTTACCTTTAGAGGTAGTACAATTTCTTGGAAATACAAGTAGACTTGCATATCACACTCAACTCTAGACTCAAAATTTATTTCGTTAGCAAAGATAGGGGGAAAACCAAGCAATTAAGATATTTTCTTTTAGAGTCAGATCAATGCCTAGATTGTTGCATTTGAGGGTCAGGGATGTTTCTCATTTCTTTAGATAATAGATCAACCACCGTATACTCCTTTAATAAAAAGTCATTCTATTAGGAGAAATCAATGAAACAACATCCATCCAAATCCTATATTTTTGAATTGAGAGGGTAACAAGTCATTGAGTGGATGTATATTACCTAAGCTACATAATGATGAAGGTAGTACTATTGTCACAAGCACGAGTTTTGAATTTTCATAGTAATAAGGTTCAATTACAAGTATCATCATGTGACAATCACTATAAGAACCTCACTTATGTGAACATGGAGTGATGTAATTCCAATTGAGAGATTGGGAGTTACTCATAAATGTTCATGAATTTGAATGGGCAGATACGAGTGCTAAGTTGTGTACAAAGCAAGTAAAGCTATATTGATATGTATGATGTTGCAGATGTTACTACAAGGAATAATACGTTCGAAGTTATTATGCTACATGAGATTTTGATGACATTCTGCGTCATTTATATTAAGGTATTATTCAAATCGAAAGATGCATTACTTTATGCGTAAGCATCATTTATTTGAGAATGTGGTTTTCTTGGTTCTTATTTGTTCACTACAAGGAAATTGGAGTTTTGTAAGGGAATTTAGCAACGGAATGATTCTCTCATGGCTCAGCCAAGGCACTAAGCCTTTGTTATCCCGTTGCTAAAGGGGCATGAAATTAAAACGAACAAAATTCTTTTTGCTAATTGACCTCTTAGCAACAAAAAATCTCTTGCTTAATCCATTGCAACAAGTACCCTTCACTGTTTGACTCCTAGAAATACCTGACTCTTCCTTTGTGACAAGTACCCAAGCCCTAAATATCCGAAGGTGTTCATTTGCTAGTGGGTGTAGTTAGGAATTTCCTGCTCTCCTCACCGATAATCACCACCACGTCGTTCCCAACAGTTTCACCAAAATAGAAGCATTGGGAATTATCATTTCCGGTTTGATTCAGATCTTCCATTCACATAACATATACAACCTTGCACGTGAACTGGCCCTTACATTCTCATGATATCCAGCCTTGTAAGTGAGTCATCCATTTCAATTCCTATAATGTTCAACCTTATGTATAAGTCATGCATACATTATATATATCCTTTAAGTAATTATATATATTATGAACACGGATATTATACAAAACCACATGACCTCTCATTACACACATGCACATACACACATATACATATGCATACCTTATGTAAACACACATATATATATACATATATTTTAAATTTCCTCCAACAATAAACTCTTTTATATTTCAAATAAGGTAAGTAGATATTGTAGCTTTCATTTCTTTTTCTTCTATTTTCTTGATATTTTTCTGAATCAACTTCATCTTTGATTTGGTTCATTGTAAAATAGATCTGGACCATCTTGATAAATACTCCATGATCCAAGATTTACAGAATAATTTAACATGTTTTAAAATTGGATATTTGAAACCAACTTTTGTGAATCAAAATTATATTTTTTTATTAAAGAACATTTTGGGTGTTTAAAAACCTGTTTGAACCTATTTCATGCTTTGGAACTATCTACTGCTATTGTGTTGGTTTCAAGCCTGCTTCCTCCAAGACAAAGTCAAAGTCACCGAGGGAGTTCAGGTATTGCCCAAAGATCACCAAGAACAAAGAATATGGCCAAAAGTTCACTACTGCTATTGTCTTGGTTTCAAGCTAGCTTGCACGTAAAATGGGAAGTTCAAACTGTTCACAGTGCCTATTGCTGCTGCTATGCCCGCTAACTGTTTCAAGGGCAACAACTCCGAAGCTGTACACATCTGCTTTGCATGTAAGGTGACCATGCATGGAGCTCCATGAATATACAAGAAAAGCTTGTTTAACCTGAAACACACCAATCCCATGGGCAATTCATTTCATAAGTACATGATGTGTGCAACCCTGGGGCATCCATTCCAAGAGTGGATGGTGTGCTCATACTAATTCATTGAAAGAACAACTATACTTGATGCAAACGGCATTGCCCTAATCATCCTTTGCAGTGGGAAACTAATACATATCTTGATAAAATTGTGAGTAAAAAGAAAGTGCATCATAAAAAGATTTTCATTCTCATATAGGTTAACAATGAGGAAAACTTGTAAAAGGTTTAGCAAGAGGCCAGAAAACATAATTTCAACTGATATATCGATCCAAAAGAAAGATGAAAATGTTCCTAAGAGCTAGATTGGTAGTATCAGTGACTTACGAAGTTCCAATGATTCTGGTGTTGTTATTAGCACTGATGTCTTCATAAAGTTTTGCCTTTGAGCAGAATATTTGAAGCTTTTATGTCTTTGTACCCATTAGAAGGTTAAAGTAGTGTAGGAAAAGTTAAAGAGATCAACCCACAAAGTGTAAAAGGACAAAATCATTAATCTAGAATAAATAAGCGAAAAGTTCAAAATACCAGTGACTAAGGAAGATCATACACTAACCGACCGTATACCCATCATAAGGTTAAAGTGGTATGAAAAGGTTAAAGAGATCAACCCCATAGATTAGACAAGGGTAAAAGCATCACCACCGGGTACCAAGTGCGTCACAGATGCCCACCATGCGTGCCACCAACACGAGCCAGCATGGGCCTCATATGCGTTGTCGCCACGCACTGCCATATGGCTAGCACGCGCTTAACACATGCACTCCATGCAGCCAACATGTACCCCCCATGAGTTAGCACACACCCCATGCACTGGCACACTCCCAGCGCATGCTGCCACATGCTGCCCTGCCAAGACCCCCTTGTGTGCCGCACGTGACCAATGCGTGCGGCCAGGGTCTCCCAAATGCTAGGGCATGTCCTCCCTACATGCAAACTGCTTCTCCCGTGTGCCAATGTGTCCAACACGTATCCAACTACCTCTACCACATGTCACATGTGTCCATTTGATGCCCCTTGATAGTCTGGATTTAAATTTAGATTAGGCCTAGTGAATTGAAAGGATCCGATTCAAGAAAATGCATATAAAAGGAGGATGGCGTAGAGGATTCTAACCCAAGAGTGTGTCACAAGCATGATTTGTGTGGCGTGCGCACCCACGTGCACCCTTCCAACAGTGGCTTCATAGCACATGCACCAGACGATGCATGGGCAGAGATGCACGCACCTTGCATCAGGACACTCTATGAAGTGACTTGGTTTTCCTTTGTATGCATCTTGTACATGTGAGTGTTGTACATACTTGTAATCGAATGGAGCTAGACCCATCCAAGTCCATAGTCGGTTTGGGACTAGACTAGAGCTGGGTTAGTGGGTTAACTAGGTGTAGTTAATCCTACCTAAGTGGGGTTAGTGAGAAAGAATATTCCTTAGGATATTCTTCCAACCACTAGACACTAGGGGCTGTGAGATACACTCAGTCGGGGTCTATAAATACCCATGGGGTGGGTACTTGACATTCATTCCTTAAACAATCCAGAAATCCAGATTAGAGAGAGTGATTAGAGTCTAAGCCTTAAGAGACTTAACATCCTGCCCTTAGGGAGTGAGAAGAGAACTTATGAGTGTGAGATCTAGGCTAGTGGTGTGACCCGAGTGTGAGTATTCGGGTTGAATGCAGTCCTATAGTGTCCTGTAACCTTTATTGCATTGAATAAAGCTTGAGAAAGATCTTTTACTTTTGTGTTATCTTAGTGAGAGTTACTCCAGCCCTGTGTGTGCATAGAGTCGAGAGAGCATAGAAGACTTACGGAAACATGAATTGAATGCAATTGAAAGGAAACCCCTGTTCGAAGCCAGATATACTAGGAGTTCACTGCGTTCTGCACATCTGAGGTTCGGCTGAAGAAGGAATCATGTCTTCTTGGCATCACAAGTCAGTAAACATCGTTAAATGAGAAGTTTAAACTGATCCATGATAGTTTAGTATCAAAGCCTTGATAGCTCGGATTGAGAAGAGATCGACACAGGAACGATCGTTATGAAGAAATCGACACATATTTGGAAGGTGCAAAAAATTTCTGTTGAAGAACAAAAACTTTCTACAAAAGACGTTCAGATCTGAACATTGCTCTATTGATCTAAATGAGGCAAGAGTGTTTTTACTTTGTTTAAGCATAGATCAATCAAGTATTGAAGGATCAACACATGGATCTAGCAGATCTAGATCAAATCGAGACAATAATCATTCGGTTCTTGAAGAACAACACCAGAAAATTGGTCGACGAGAACGTAAGACTGCAATCTGTAATAGTGATCTAGCACAAAATTTTGGATTCTCATACTCCTAAGGGATTGATCTAACATTACTAAGGTGTGATGAAGTTAGATCTGTAAAGGAATCACTTAGATCTAGTCGAATCTTTTCACCAGAATCAGGAAAGTTATGACAAAACCTGAAAAATTAAGATCTGAAAAATCTGAACCAGTTTCTATGGTAAAACTTGTTGTTCTTGCTTGTTTGGATCAAGATCATGACTAATTTGGTTAAGTACAAGTAAGAGCAGGTTCAACACATCACGAGACAACATTTTCGCACCAGAATTTCATGAAACGTTGGCCGAAATAAGGCAGAGTTCAGTATCAATCGACGACAAACAAAAACATAGAGGTTAAAAACTACGGTTCTTGTATAATTAGTTTCGGGGATCAAATCTGGGAGTTTGGAGCTTCAATTTGGTGTGTATTGTTCACTTACCGCAGTTCATCATACTATTTTGAATTTTTGAATTTGGGTTCGGCGTCAGAATTGTGTTATAAAGCTGCTGCAAATTCAGTTGTTAGAAAAATAGTTTATGCTGTAAAAGTTGGGCGTTTGTAATGGTGGTCCGTGTGCAATCTGGTGTGAGTGACATTGTGTAACAAGTGTTGTAATAAGAAGTTGTAACTTATACTAGATGGGGAAAGCACGGAAGAAGGCAGCAAAAGAAGCAAGTTCTTCAAACAGACCTTCCACAAAGGACATTATGTTTGCAAATTTTACAATAACTGTTGTAAACACCCTAAATTTTTTTTGTAAAAGCATACTCTCAATTTCGAAAAATAGCTTGTTTTAAACCCCTGCTTTAAATTAGGAATTTCACAAAATCCTTAAAACGGAGATTTCAAAATTAAATGTTTTCAAATCAAAGTTAAGGAACTAGATAAAAAGTCAAGTCAAATAGGGATAAAGCCGAATCATCTCTCTAAAGAATCGTCGAGGATCAAGGCTGTAAGTAAAGCAAGCATCAAGCAAGACTTCAATGAATATGGACCAAGAAAGATCCAAGACACGAACCAAGAAAGGCACGACTCCATCAAAGGCAATATCAAAGGCTAATCCAAACGAAAAACCTCACCAGCCTAACCTATCTGAATTGACAAGCCTAGACCCAATTTATTTAGGCTAGCAACAACCCATGGGTTAGCTTTGATCAAGCTACATTGAATAGACTGAATGGCCTTGAATGACATTAGTCATCTTCACCCTACATGTCTTGGCCGAACCACATTAACATAACCTTACCTAGCCACATATCTTTGGCCGAACCACATTAACATAACCTTACCTAGCCACATATATTTGGCCCAACCCACCATAGCCGGTCCATTCTCCCTTTTTTTTATTGATTGAACATAACCACCCTTAGCCAATTAAACCCAAAACCTACCTAGTTGATGGGATTAAAACTAGGTTGGCTCGAGCCAAGACCAAACCGACCCACCTAGGGCTGCATGTGCTGGGTTTATATTGACCTAGGGGACTACGTGAAGGCCACATGAGTTAGCCATGGAGCTTGGATTGGATTGGATTTGGGCCAAAAGGCTACCCACTCCACATCGTGGAAGGCCCTAGAGACCCCATCTTTGGCCTATAAATAGAGACCATAGGAGGCTCATTTCTAACATTCAAGGCATTGGAGATACCTGCCAAAACGTGAGGGAAGAGAGAGAGAGAGTCTAGGATAGGTAGGAGCTACTGCAAATTAGAAAGAAAAAGAGAGAAGAGAGAAAAGAGAGGAAGAAGAGAAAGGAGAGGAAGGAGACGATCCTCCTTGTGTCTGTTTGTTCTTGGAGGCTGTTAAGTAAGTATTTCTTTCCCTTTGTTAATCTTGATTCTTCTCTTAACATTCAATTCAATAAAGGGGTTGTAATAATGGAACTTAGTCTCCCCCCATGTTGTAACAGTAAGCAGATATGTTGCAAATTTCGTTTCTTACTTATGCACTCTACTTATATGCTTTCTTAATTCTACCTCTCTATATTCTATAAAACTCTTATAACTCCTAACTCCCTCTATGCTTAAGCTAATATATATATTTTCATTCATTTCAATTCAGAAATTTACTTTAAGTTTGTTGTGATTATGCCATTTAATTTTGGATGAATTGCATTACATATGTTGTAAACACAGAAAAACTGTTGTGAGCATCTTTGCATATGTCTGATGTTTTAATTTTCATTTTCTCATCTCTGCTCCGATTGATCTAAAACTTCGAACACTTCATCTAAACATACAATCCTACATAGGATAAAATTTTCAAGAATTTTAGAGCCATGCAACAATGTAATTAAAAGTGTGTAAGATCAAGAAAATCTAGAATCAATTCTGTCAAAACTGTATTTCCTACAATAGAGTCTAGGTAATAATCCCATAACTGTGTTTGTAGTAATTCAATTTTAGTGAAAATTGATCCATTGGAAAGCTGATATCTATCCAACAACACTAAATTGACACAAATCGGAGCTTATGCAAAGAGTTAAAAACCTTTCTTTGAGTCTTTATATTTCTATAACAGAACAGTTCCGAGTGTCTGAGTAGAGACACTTTTCAGATTTAATTCTAAATAATCACAACACCCAAAAATAGAATAAAAATATTTTCAGAGTCTTTACATTTGTACCTATTCTCCGTGAATTTTTCATGATTTTTGGAGATTCAGAAGCCACTGAAAGAAAATTAGAAAGCGAGGTCTAAAAATAGAACTAGTTTTTGTTTTTCAAAACTTGACAAAATTGGTTTTCCAAACACCTAGTGCACGAATTTGATCAAGTCTATCAGATTTTTCTTAAAGTGGATTTGGAATCATACCTTCACAAATGAGTCCTCAAAGCGCCTAGGCTGACCCTTGAGGATCGGTTAACAAGGCCTAAGGCGACAAATCTTGCTTATCCATAATCGCCTCACAAAGTGAGATTTATAAATTTTGCTAGTTTTTGGAAACTAGTTGGCACTCTCGCGTATAAACGAAATAGGTTTGAAGAGTTTATTTCAAGTCTCTAAATAGGCTTGGAGTGAAATTTTCACATCTACAAAAGGCTTGCTTCGTTACAACTTACAAGTATTCCAGATATGGAACCCTAAACATTTGAGTACAATAGTTTAAAGTTTAAACACTATTGTAACTAGAGGCTGAGATGTGGTGAGCCTCTATCTCCGAAAAGGTAACTTTGCTAGTTTTAGTGAAACTAGCTGGCATGCTCGTGCATTGAACGAAGTAGGTTTGAAGTGTTTATTTCAAGTCTCTATATAGGCTTTGGAATAAAATTTTCACATCTACAACTGTCCACTCTGCGGGTGACTCAAATACAATTGCAAGAGAGTCATGAGAGGTTGGCAATGCACGTGGGTTCTTTCTAGGTACAATAGGCCCAAACTCCACCAAAACTAGAGGTGGTTCGACCACAAGAGCTGAGTCCAATTCAGCGAGTAAGTGAGTGTGAAACGACACGCATTCCTAACCTTGCATCTTTAAAAATTAAGGTTCTAGAACCTGCACTGTTCAAGGGGGGTTCGAGATAGGAAGTTGCTAGAAAACTTTCTATGGGATTTAGAGAGATATTTAAATGTCTTTCAAGTAGCCGAGAACAATTGAGTGTTAGTGGCTACCTTGTTTTTAAAGGATGACGCAAAGCCGCCACAAACAAAAGTGCCACTCTCCCTCTCACTTGGGATGAGTTTAAAACTGAATCGAGGGTTCAATTCACGCCCACAAAGTGCAACCATGGGACTCTGAAGCTTCTTACTAAGCTCAAACATACAGGTACTATACACAAGTACGTTCAAAAGTTCAACTCTCTATTGCTGGAAATTCTGAATATGACCGAGGAAGACAAGTTATTTCACTTCAAAGAAAGTCTCCAACCTTGGGCTCAAGTGGAGCTAAGGAGAAGCAGTCCCTTGACTGTATTGGAGGCAATTGCAACTATGGAAGGCTTTGTGGACCTTTGAGCCTCTAAGAGTGGGGGTGACGAATCCACAAAGAAGAAGGATAAGAAAAATGAGAATGGGAAAAATAAAAACAGAAAATGAAAGAAAAAGAAATGTTCAACCAAAAGTTCTAAGGAAAAATCAGTTGAGTTAGAGGAAAAGAATGGCCAAAACAAGAAGAGTAAGGGAATGAGCGCTTGTTTCATATGCTAAGGCCCTCACCTTATGAAGTTTTGCCCAAAAAAGGTCGAAGTGACAACCATTCTAGCTGAAGATGAGACGACAAGGGCTAGCGCTAGCGACACCCAAGCTGCCAGCTTCCAACTCTTGGGCGCGACGTGCGTGCGAGACGAACCACGCCGAAGCTTAGTGTTTGTGGAGATGTGCATTGGCACAACCATGGTGCGCACGCTTACAAACACGGGCACATCCCACTCCATCATTTCCACAATGATGGCCAACTAGTGGGGGTTAAGGCTAGAGCCTTCGGAGCAACGGTCGAAAATGGTTAACATGAATGCGAATAAAGTTGTTGGAGTTACTAAAGCATGCTGTGTCCAAGTCTGGTGTTGGAATGGTAGCTTGGATTTCATAGTTAGCATACTCGATGACTTTGGAATGGTGTTAGACCTGTGCAACCAAGATGATGGCTGCACCACACCTTGGAGGCTTGGTGTGCGTGGATTCGCAATAGCCTGGGTTCGTGCCACAATGTGACCAAGGTAAGGCAACTTTTCTTTTGATATGTGGGGTTATGATATTGTCAACCATGGAAGTCAAATTCGGGTTACGTAAGGCTCACCCTATACTACTCGTGGTTTTGAGAGAGAACAAGAGGGATAGTCACGAAGAGAGGATTCCACATGAGACTCAACAGGTGTTGCTCAAATTCCAAGACACGATGCCACCCAAACTTCCCAAAAGTCTACCACCTAGGCGGACAACCAACCATGAGATAGTGTTGGAACCGGGAGCAAGAGCACCTTCCAAAGCCGCATATAGGATGAGTCGTTCAGAGTTAGAGGAGCATAAGAGACAGTTGGGGGAGCTCCTGGAAGAAGGTATGATACAACTTGCGAAATCACCCTATGGATCACCAATATTGTTCCAAAAGAAAGCAGATGGTTCTCTATGGATGTCTGTAGATTACTGTGCACTTAACAAAGTGATGGTAAATAATCGTTATCATATCCCCTTGTTAGCCGACTTATTCGATCGTCTCGGAGGAGCATTGTAGTTCACCAAGTTGGACCTAAGATCGGGTTATTGGCAGGTGTGGATTGCACCTAGGGATGAGACCAAGACAACCATGGTAATGAGATACGGGGCGTATGAGCTTTTGGTGATGCCTTTCAGGCTCACAAACACACCTGCGACCTTCTGTAGGTTGATGAACAAAGTATTGGCTAAATTGATCGATGAGTTCGTCATAATGTATCTCGATGATATTGTGATCTACAGTTAGAGTCTTAAGGAGCATATACGATATCTTTCATTGGTGTTTGAGAGATTGAGATCACACTCTCTTTATGTAAAAAGAGAGAAATGCGAATTTGCGAGAAACACTATCACTTTTCTTGTGCACATCATAGGCAGATGTGAGATCTACATGGATCCCAAGAAAGTCCATGTCATTGAGGGTAGGGAAACTCTTAAGAACGTAGGAGAGCTATGAAGTTTCCTAGGGTTAGCTAATTACTATCGAAAGTTCATTCAAGATTTTTCGAAGATAGTAGCACCCTTGACCGAGTTGTTAAAGAAAGGGAGAACTTGAGAGTGGACGCCCATGTGTGTAGAGTCCTTTGAGGCCTTCAAGGCCATGATTTGTAAGGAGCTAGTGCTACACCTTCCCAACTTCACTAAGCCCTTCGAGGTACACATGGATGTGAGTGACAGAGCACTCGGAGGTGTTATCACATGATGGATATCCTATAGCTTTTGAGAGTCGAAAGTTGAAAGATGCGAAGACTCGGTATCCCATACATGAGAGAGAGTTGTTGGCAATCGTGCATTGACTACAGATCTGGAGAGTATATCTTCTTGGATCTCACTTCTCTATCCTTATGGACAATTTTAATAGTATCTTCTTGTAATATAGAATACCTCATGTACCTCTCTATTTTAAACAACCTGAATTAATTCTATGCATAACATCTCTATCAATTTTTTCATCGGTATGAAAAATTGACCTAAGGTATTTAAAACTTTTTATGAAGGATGAAATATTTACGAATCTTAATTTTATGTCATCTGAAGTAACCAAATGATCAAACCTGTATTTCATATAGTTTGTTCTACTAAGTCAAAAGCCTTTATTTTCTAAAGTTTTGTTACTCTCTAAAGTTTCAATTTCTTATTAACTTTTTCCTTAGACTAATTCAATCTTCAAATAGCCTATGCCAATTACTTCATCTTGAATATATTTTGTTAACTTGTCAATTACCAATATAACTAAATATGGACTTAAAGTTGATTCTTGATACAATCAAATATTAGCTTCAAAGAAATATGTTATTCTTCTATGGGTCATCATATTTGTTTGTGCATCATTATACATGCCTCTTACAAGATTGATATATGTTAATATGATACCTCTTTTTTCATAGTTCTTCAAAGAAAATCTCTCTCTCACCTATTATAAGCTAACATTTGAAGGTTCTTCTTTTTTGTTCTAAAATGTACCATAAGATGTCTCAATAGATAAATACCTCAATAGTAAATCTCCCTAATATGAAGACAAATTGGTCCTGTGTTGTACTCGATACATGTCTCAACATATGTCAATAATTTGTTCTCATTATTTTATAGTATTGCTCATCAATTTGATACCCTAATAATTTATACAATTTTAAATATTTTTTTTGTTCTTAAATATGAGAATATTTGTACTTTTCCTTCATTCATTAGACAACTTTTGATATCCTAAGAGTCCCTTTTACTGGGATATAGATGAATTTATTTTGACATCTTCATCTATGAAGATATCAAAAGAAATTCATCTATATAAATGTCAAAGTGGTGATGGTCTACTTGAGAATTTGGAGGTACTCTAACAAATGTTCTTTGATTTTAAATTGCATTTAGCCATAAAAGTGTTAAGCAAGTGTGCAAAGCAAGATAAGAAATGCTTCTATGTAAATGTCACTAATATTATTACAAGGAATAAAATGTTTAAAGCTTTTATTATATGTGGGATTTCAATTGAATTTTGTGATATTTATATGGGTTTGTTTTAAATGAAAAAATACATTAATTAATGCATATATACCTTTTAGAAAAAACTTCACTTTGTATCTTATGGTTTGTAAAATTGTCAGTTTAGTTGCTTGTATATTTTTTGTGACACTACATTTACGTGTGGTTTGTACTATTATGATAGGTGCCAATAACTAATGCAATTCATTTTTTCCAATATGGAATGCTTAATTTCCATGTTTGTGTCACATCATAGCATGCATGTCATTTCATGTTATTATGCCAAAAAATGTTGACGGAACGCTAATGGTGTCACCATATAATCACCACATCAACATATGACGTAAGGAAAAATGAATGCATTTTCTATGACTGCCAAGTATCATACTAATGCAAAGCATAAGTCAATAAAGTGTCACGAAAAAAAAAACTATAATTTTAAAGTCACAATTTAGCAAACCACAAGACCTAAAAGTGGAGTGTGTTTTCTATCTTTTGTTATTTTTCTTTCTTTCTAATCTTATTCTTTTCATAATTTTTATTTAAACAAGAAGGGATTGTTAGAAAATTTTCTTTGACAACTAATTTAAAAGACTAACAATGAGTGGACAATGTATTCATTCATTTACAATATACATTATGTTGGAGTTGAACTCTTATAGACAGAACGGTTCTTGAGGTGTTGGCACCTTAGAAATCATATTTAACACCCTGAAAAGAAGATTAAGATAGTGTTATTCTTCGAGACATGATAAATACTAACTTTTAGGTTTATTGCCACCACTAATATCAATTAACTGAATGCAATGGACCCTAGTAAAGACCTCCAAGATACAATGAAAACACTTGGTTCGTCTTGTACAAATGCAACCAAGTCGTATACAAATCGACAAAGCAAAGAAGATAATACTACAAACCTAATTAGTGCTACAATTGAACTTACAAGCTCCCTTAAAAACTAAGTAGGAAAAGACTCACACAATGATAGAAAAGTTGGATGAATCTTGTTTACAATACCACTATATATAGACATGGTGAAGATGTAACTCATGATATACTACTAATAAACATAATTGTTACTCAAGAAGGCGACTCTTAATACTGAAGAGTTACAGTCACTTTATGTGCTACTAATAAGTATAATTATTCTTTACCATGTCTATATATAACGCTTTCAATCTCTTGACCAATACATGATATTGAACCATTCACTATCTCATAGTGCTTTCAATTTGACCGAAAAAGAAACAAGACAAAAAAAGAAGGAAGAAGAAGAAGAAGAAGAGAAAAAGAGAGAAGGGGGGTGATTCGAAGAGGGTCTCAATAATTTGGTGGGTTATTTCATTGATTTGATGTGTTTTTGTCATTTATTTGATATACTGATTTTATTTTTAGATAGAATAAAAAATGATATTAAGTTTCCGACTAGAGGCCGCATCTCAAGTCGAAAACTTGGTGTTGTTTTCAAATTTATTGTTCTTCTTCATATGTTTCTTTATTTCATTTTTCTTCTTGATTTTTCTTATTGTTGTTCTTCTTCATTTCTTGTTATTGTTTTCATTTTTTTGTTTGCTTTTTCTTGTTTATGATTCTTCTTTCTTTCTTTATCTTTTTTTCGTCGAGATTCATAAGAATATGCATTGTTTAGTTACAAAGAAGACAACAATACTAAAAACAATTGAAATGTCCGTTCTCAAAGTAAAGTGTTCGACAAGAGAGAGACCCGAAATTGGGTGGGAGAGGAGAGGGAAAGTGTTAAAGGATAATTTTGATATTAAAAAAAAGGAGTATGTGACTAGTAAAAATGGTGTATGAATTGTAATCTCTTTACTTTATTAAGTTAACAATGTTTTGGAGACTCGCCTTTTAAAGGAGAAAAGACTAAATGAGCCTTTTTGGTGTACCCTTCGATGGTGATTGGACACATAAAAACATGAGGCAGTTGTTAAGAAGTACTTTAACTATTGAACTGCTTTTTAACCTTTTTGACCTTCTTTAGTGCGGAAACCTTAGGGCTTATCCACACAGGCTCTTTGTGTGAAGCATATGGTAATTTTGTGAAGTTGAAGGAGAGGCACACTTTTGACGGTGTTTCAGGCCTGTCTTCCATCACTTTAGATTGGTGTAATTTTTCTGCATGTAGTCGTGATGTATTCCAACTGTTTGTGATTCGGGGGATAGGTGGCCTTTGGGTAAGGAGAATTGTTGCCGAATTTCTGCCAGCTTGTATCAAGGGTTGATCCAATCTTGTTTGCTGTAATCAAGTGCTGCATAGATCTTCTTGTTGCTGTTGTTGTGCTGCATAAGAGTGCAGTCAGTTCAGAATCACTTGAGACTGCTATAGTTGGATTACTACAGTCGTAGAGGAGCTGTTGGATAGTCGGGGGAATGTTGTCCAAGTGTGGTGTGGTTGCTGTCAAAGAGGAACAATAACAGTGTTGTCCACTGTTACTGAAAATCGTGCCACAGAAAATCTGGGTTTACTATGGTTGTTGTTTGGTGCAGAACAGTATTAAGTGCAGCCGCTAAGTGTGCCTCGTTGTTGATCGCACAAGAGGAGAAGGTGTTGTTGCAGTCTATTGGTTGTTGCTGATTGAGATGGCTAAGGGACAAGCATCATGAACAGATGGAGGCACTTCCGATGTTGCTCTAACAGAGAGGTTAGACACCATCAAGACCCTGCTCATGCAAGTAGTGCATAGCTTGGCAGCCTTTAGTGTTGACCAGTAGTGGTTGATACGGATCGAGACTGAGCTACGGGTAGTACCAGCAAACCCATAGCTCAACCAGTTTGAGTGGACCAGCCGACTCACGTTGATTCTCGTGAGAGCACTAATTCGGTTTGGAGGGTTAGAGTGCTTGAGCTGAAACACTATGGTGGGAGCATGACAAGAAGCTCCTCAAGAACTTCATTTGGAACTTGGAAGGATATTTTTCAAGTGATGAAGGTTCTCGAAGTTGAGCAATTGGTGGGAGTATCCATGTTCCTCGATGGAGATGCCAAGTTGTGGTGGAGGACTTCCCATACGCTTGCACGACAACAGGAAAGAGAACGGGTCTCTTCTTGGCCGCAACTTAGGGAGGAGTTGCACCAATAGTTCCAACCTACATATATTAACCGGAGGGCTCGTGAGTTGCTTCGAGGATTGAAGCATACAGGCTCGATACAAGACTGTGTGCTTAGTTTTCCTTAAGTTATTGCTTGACATCGAGGACTTGACGGACTTAGATTAGAGGTTCAAGTTCTTCAGTGGTCTAAAGGGGTGGACCAAGCAAAGCTTGGAAGGAGAGAACCTACCACAATCTTGGAGGTGATGGTTTTTGCCGAGTCCTTGGTGGACTTTCAGCATGGTTCCGCTGGTTCGAGTGCAGAAGGGATTGGTGTAGCTCATGATAAGAGTTTGGGCGTAAGACGAAAGAAGAGCGCTGAGCATGGGACTAGCTCAGGCGCCTTTAGGTGCGAACTAAGGGGCTTCTTTGACTCACGAGGAGCCGGTCCATGCATTATTTCACTTGAACACCTGGCGAGAGATTTTCTCAAGAGGAGCAAGCTTGGTTGATGATGGTCTACATGTTGACCATTATGATGCACACATCGCAACATTTCAACTCCTGAATGCGGTCCAGTTTGTGGAGGATCTAGATCGAGGCAGGCATATCCCAAAAGAGGGAGCAACTTGATGGAATGCAGTGGGCTCCAAGATTGAGCATGGGCTCGAGGGGTAGTCACCGAGACGACGATGCCATCAAATGGATGCTGGATGTTGGTAGAGAGGCAGTCACCAAGACGACGATGCGTAGCTGGTGCGAGCGCATCACGAGGATGCTCAACGATGAGCGTCTCATGAGGATTACTACAAATGCAGATGTAGACCGTGTGTCAGGGAGTTGACGCCGCGTCTGCCAAGAGCGCGGGTGCTAGACCAATTGCTGCATGGCTGGAGGGAGGTTCCAGATGCACTCGTGTTCAGCATAGGGGTCACAAATAGTCGGTTTCAGTGGGTCGTTGAGGTCGTGTTGTCACAGCCAAACCGACGTCATGAGCACTAAAGGGCTTGACCGGGACCGACGGCTTTGCCTTAGGGCCAAACAAGGCTTAGCGGATTTCACTAAGTGTTGTAGTCGGTCACCGTTTCCCAAAACATAACGGGAGAGTCCCTTCCCCGAGTATCAAGTTTGCCAAAGATGTTGGCACTCGGAAACCCACACACCTAAATGACAAAGACAAGAGGCAAACAGAGAGCAAATACACGGAAACTTGAAGGCAACGTGATTCTTTATAGCAGATAGGAGTGCGTGGTCCCAACAAGTAACAAGATTTTCTTTGGAACTCTTCCCTAAAAAACAAGAGTTTTTACAATGGTCAAAAGGTTATTTACAATTCACGGTTTGAAGGGTCACATTCTCCCCCCACTTGAATCATTACCGCACTTGACAATGTCTTGACATCTCCCGCACCAATGACTGTTTGATCGTGCATGTTTCACTTTGGGGCCCGTTGTGTTCTGCATCAATGCATTGCTGTGGGGCTTGGGTCGATGTCATGCTTTGGGGAGTTCTCTTCATGCAATTTGATTGGGTAGCTACAGTGAACGTTGTCCCTGTGGTGCCTTTCAGCGTAATGAGGGCCTGATCAACCTTAAGCCAAATAGTCGTCTTTCCTTCAACTCGCCTGACGATGAAGAGGTGATATTGTCTATCTTCAAAGTAGAGGCATTGCTCTAAAAGGTTGGGGCGAGTATCTTTCGCATGGAGGAATGTTGAACCCAAAACTATGCGGTGATCAACTTCGCCCACCTATAAAAATTTGCCCGTGTACGCCGGTCTTCGATCAAGAGGATGACATTGTTTGCCTCACCGTTCACTTGATTTACCTTATCCAACACGTCTTTGATATATGCATAAGTACCAAAAATATGAAGTCCTAGTCGACATACTTCTATTAGGGAAAGGAAGTTATGTGTAGCTCCTGAGTCAATCATGGCTCGGGCCTCCGTCCCTTTCAACTGCACCCTAACATAAAACAACCCATCTCGTTCTCTCAACATAGGTACCTAGTGATGTTGGCGGTGTGTCTTAAGTACTTGGAGTGCACCATAATACTGCATAGGTTCCTCACACCCATTTCTCACCTTCGGGGCTCCAAAACAATCATTGCATTTACTCGTTGGGTGGATGGTCCCGTGGGGCAGTCTCGCGAATAGTAGTTCCCTTGGCAATGGTAGCATTTGAGGGCGACCTTCCCTTTGTCTTGATGTGGCTGACCTCCAACATGTTTATTTTGGGATGGCCTGCGATCATCCCCCCTTTTTGTGCATTATCCCTTTACGCATAATTGAATGACGTCGTGCCGCTATTGTTGTTCACAGATTTCTTTGTACTCCAGAATCGACAAGGCTGGTCTTCCTTCTACAGTTCATCATCAACCAAGCATTCAACCGCACTATTGGCCGAAGCCAAATTCTTCACCCTCATCTACCGAAGCTCACGTTGTAATTCATTTATGAAGAAGAAGAAACAATCTATTTCTACCATACTCGTAATGTTCAACATTAGGAAAGTGAATTGGTTGATGTACTTACAGATAAATAGCTTGTGTTTCAGTCGCATGAGTTTTTTTGAGCTAAGTACTCTAGGTCCTCGGAAAGAAACTACCTTCGTATCTCCCATTTGAAGTCGTCAAAAGTGTCGATGTTGTAGAGTTCCCGATCTACATCTATGGAAAGCCGTCTCCACCAAAGAAGGTTATCACCTTTGAGGAACGATGTTGTCATACCGGTCCTCCTATCCTCCCGTCTAATCTTTTGGACCTTGATGTACTCATCCACTTATCATACCAAAATTTTCAAGTCCTTGACACTTCAATTTCTTGAGTAGGCATCTGACTTCGAGATACTATCATTTCAAAAGGGTGATCCCGCTAATGATAACTCAGTCGAGTGTCCCGTAGTGTACATCGAGGGCTTTCAGCCTTTCCTTCACGATCGTGTTGTTCCCATCACGGTTGACACACCGGACAGTTAGGTCCTCAATTTGTTCTTCCAAAATTGTTAAAATTTTACCTCAATTTTCCTTGAAGATGTTGATGGCACCACGTATCAGCTCAAACTTTTGTGTCACAAAATTCTTTATGTGGTAGACATAATCTCTTATGGTCTCGAGGCTAGCTTGAAAGTTAGCTATATTTGCTTTCACTTTACATAGTCGACTATCGATCATGTCCTTTTCGATCAAACGGTTTCTACATGTCCCTTGTCCGTTTTAGCGAGTATAAGTTATGGGTGGGACTTTTAGAAGACTTTGGATCCATTACAACTAAGCTTGATGACTTTGAGACAAGATCAAACTTTCTCTGATATCACTTTTATCACAGCAAGTGTGTAGATGGGTTTTACTGGGATCGGTACTTGGCCTCGGAACCAAACAAGCCTTAGCAGATTTCACTTAAGTATTGTAGTTGGTCACCGTCCTCCAAAACGGAACTTGAGAGTCCCTCTCCTTAATGTCAAGCTTACTCCAAGACATTGACACTCAAAGACTCACACAACCAAACGGCAAAGATAAGAGGCAAAAAAAGAAAATGCACGAAAACTTGAATGCAACTAAGACATGAATGCATGATTCCAACACCCAACAAGATTTTGTTTGGGACTCTTTCATAAAAAAAAAGGAGTTTTTACGAGGCTAAAAGACTATTTACACTTCACGGTTTAGAGGGTCACTAGATGCAAGCAGCGTGTGGATGCAGCATGTGCGAGGTTGCTGGAGAGGAGAAACTGAGAGTTGTAGCTATGGGAGGCACCGAGGGCAAGGTCTAACTTAGAAGAGAATTGTCACCATGCTTCACGCACCAGAGAGAGCTCGGACACCTTGAGATGAGGTTCAGCTACCGCGCCATCGTCTTACCTTGAGGGAGGAGCGCCTGCACACTGTGGGATGGGCGTCTTATGCGATAAAGGCACTTTGCTTCTAGGAGCACACTTTTGACGTCAGGCCTGTCTTCCATCACTTTCCCGATTGGGTTATGTTAATGTGTTGGAGTTGTTCGCCTTTATAACAAGTTGCATCAAACTTCCATGCATAATCAAGGGCGCTTCCAAGCAATAGAAAAACTGGTGAAAGATTAAAAAAACGTGTGCACTGGTGAAGAAAACTGATCTTGGTGCCATTTTGTTAAAGTTAATTATTCTTCAAAGTATTCATTGCACAGACATATGCATGTGCGCAAACACAAGCACTTCAAATTATTCACTGAACAGACATGATGTGTACATAAAAGCAAAATAACTAGTAATCCTCGTAACGAAGCCATGATACTTGATGTATCAATATTTCATGGATGCCAAAAGTTCTGCGACAAAATAATTCACTTTCACTAGTGAACGTATCATCCCCAGCTGCTGTGTAAGGGGCCTGAACGTCGGGTATAGATAGGAGGTGAGGTTGTAATAGGTTTGAACATCTTCCAGTCCCTCCCTGGGCAACCTCAAATCGACTTCCTAGGCCAATATGATCAGCAACGGAAGATTCGATGTACAGAAAGAATACATTCTCCCGAAATACAAAGCCTGCTAGAATCATAAGATACAAATCGGCACATGATTGAGTCCAGATTTGCCGACTCAATGGCAATATTTAAGAAGGTAAGGTTTATATGCAAAAACTATAATTAATATCGTGAAATTTAGACACATATAGATAGAGTACAATGAAGGCGTCTGTGATTTGTTATAAAGTAAACTGTGATTATTTTAATTACAGTTCACACTCAGAACCCATTGAAGCATGTCCAAGCATATGGGAGGTTATTGAACCATAGGTATCTTCTATTAGCCTCAGTTTGTTCCAGGTGACAAGTGCATGTGTGTCACAATCACGCATGCACGCTTCTTCTATCTTGGTCCCACTATTGGTGGGACGCTGGGGTGATTTGTGATGTTGATTTGCTATAATCAGTTGATAATATGCTCTCTTGATAGAAGTCCTTGGCCATTTATGTGGTATGACATCCACCCCCTGTGTCATTCTTGTTGGGTATTGACGTGGATGATAAAGTCCATGGTTCTTCCTGCCTCTCGTCTAGAAGCCAACTTTCTGGAGATGGAGTTCCTTGGATGCTCTTTTTCGCCCTCGAACTTGAGAATTCGGGATTAGATTGGATTGGAACTTTTCCCTCAATCATGCTCACCACCATGGACATATCAGGACGCTGTGATGGTGATTCATCTGTGCAGAGCAAAGCCACATTGAGAATGACAAGTGCTTCCTCCTTCGAGAAATTCGAACCAAGATCTGGGTCCACAAGCTGTAGGGCGTCTCCGCTTTCTTGGAGTTGAAGGGTCTGCTCGAGAGCAGTTATTATTACTTGAAATGAGATATAAGTACATGCGCTTATTATTACTGGAAATGAGATATAAGTACATGCGCTCGAGATTTTACATACCCAGTCGAGAAGGTAAAGATGTTGTTCGGAGTGCCTGCTGTTGCTGCTTTGTCCAGTAACTATTTCAATGGCAACAACCCCGAAGCTATAAACATCTGCTTTGTCGGTTAAATAGCCACGCATTGCATACTCTGGAGCCATATAACCACTGCACAAGCATATTGGTAGGAAATTATGATTTTTGTAATAAAATGAAAACATTCAGATAATATATGTGTTAAGAGATATAAACTATATTCTAGGGCCTCCACACCTACAGCTTAAACTTTTAGGAAGATTGATCCTTGAATTAGAAGTTTGATCCTTGCTAGCTTCAATAGCTTCTAAGTAAATTATAATTTAAACATAAAGATTCAGGTAGACGTGTTTTCTTCAATACTTCAAGCCAAAAGACTTGTGCCAAAGAGCGTGTTAGAGATATAAATCATTCTTGAGCCTCTGCCAAGAGCTTATTGTTTTAAGGATAACTGGTCTTTTTTTAACAATATAGACTTTATTCTTACATTTTCATTACAAACAAGTAGTGAAGCTTTACTCCAAACTATTATGTAGATTGCAATACCACGTATTTTGTCTTGAAAAAGAAAAAATGTAGTGACATATGATGAACTTACATTGTTCCTGCAACTCGAGTGCTAATATGGGTTTTGTCATCTTCATTAAGTTTTGCCAAACCAAAATCTGAAACTTTAGCATTAAAATCCTTGTCCGAGCAACTTACATTACTTGTCTTTGTATCCTAATAATACATGATTTTTATTCCTGGACTCTTCATGGAGATAAACCAAAGCTCTAAGCTATACCCAAGAACTTATTTTCTTCCTGGTTGGCCAGTCCAGTTTCACTCTGCTGTCTGGATCCTTCCCTGTATGTGATTGAGAGAAGGATAATCAATTAGTTGATCATGTTTGATTCAAATGGCAGGTGTGGCTAAGGTTATTCATTATGAAACTTACCAAAAAGAATGCAGAGATGAGACAATTATTTTCCATATACTCATATATAAGTATTAACTGGTTCCCCTCCACGCAACATCCATAAAGCTTAACAAGATTGGGGATGTTGGAATGCAGAAATCATTCCTATCTCAGTAACAAATTCACGAGCTCCTTGTTGTGATTTGGAAGAAAGCTTCTTAATTGCAATAGCAGTTCCATCTGGTAAACGGCCCTGCATTGTTACAGAAGTTCATGATCTAAATAACAACAATAGCCCTAATCCAGACTCTTATAGCTGCTCTTCAATTCATGGTTCTAAAATTTTATGCACAAATTCATCTTTAAAAGGAACTGCAGACTTGGTTAAACAAGAATTTTTAAGTTAAAATAACTAGAGGCTGTCTACCCTGTCGCACAGATAAACAAACGGGGTAAAAGCAAGAATGTATTGATGCTGGAAATCCCCTACAGTTGTGATATACAAATATGAGTTCCACCATGGAGAAAAGTACCTTGTAAACTGGTCCAAAGCCGCCTTCACCTATCTTGTTAGATGGATCGAAATTCTTCGTGGCAGCTTTTATTTGGGTCACTGTGAACCTGACACTTCTGTGTACGTCCTTGTGTCCTGACATCACTGTTGGGTCCAAAAGCCGGCTTCTCATATTGGCAGCTTTTATTTGGGTCCAAAGCCGCCATTTGGGCTTACCATCTTTGAGGCGGATATAAAGGAAGCCCAGAACTAGGATGGTCAACACTGCAGCAGATACAATGACGATCACAATGGCAAGAATTACTTTCTTGTGTCCTCCTGGAGGCTTGAAACCTTTACGATGAACACAAAAAGCTTAAATGATTAATCAACATTATTACCAAAGGGTAGACTGGAATCAGGACAACCCTTCATGGCCACTCTATCTTGTTGCATTAATGAAAGTTTTCTAGTGTAACAGAATGAGTGAGGAAAGTCTACCAGTACCAGGAGTCACTTCAATTGCAGATACGAGGGGACCATAGACTCCTCTTTGTGGAATCACAGTGGTGCCTTTTCCAGCCCAAAAGAAATGAATACTTAGAGTGCCACTTGTCACGTTGGCAGTGATCGGTATGACAGCCTTTCCGGATTCATCAACGTGATCTTTTATATTGAAATCCTTATATACTAGGCTTCCCTGTATTTACGTGGTTTCAGTATAACTCTAAAAAGTTTTGGATTAATTTTCAATTCAAGCACTGACCTGTATGTATACATCAAATATACGTCTCCCCAGGCTGCTAAAGTTTTTATCATCTGACATCACTATTTCTCTGAAGTGAAGGTTTACTGTGTAAGGTCCATCAAAAAGGCATAGTCCATAGTATTTAAGGGAGAGTGGAGAAATGCGTGCTGTCATGTAGAGCTCTGGGTTAGCCATCGAAAGAACTGAAGTGTTAATTTTAGTGTAGTCATCATTTTTGTCATCATTATCTAGGTACGTTCCCGTGCTGCTCATTGCCCAATTACTGTTGGGGCTCAAATAAAACGTTGCAGCACCCCGTGCTTCTCCATCTGCTTCAAATGTTCTGCCACCTGTGGGAGTTGATGCCTTGCTCCCACTGTCTATGTACAAAGAAGAATCTGCAGCATTATTCATACGTTGAAATAAACTATATTACTTGTATTGGATCCAGAAATACAGAAAAGAACAAGAGATTCACCTTGAGAAAAGAGAACGAATAAAAAGAAGAAAACTTACATCTCTTATCACCATTACATGGGTAGTTCTTCATCAAGCAAGCATTCATATTGGGTCTACATTAGCATCGAGGAAACTAATGATCAAGACGGCTATAATTGTTGCATAACATTGAATTTGATTGAAAATGCATCATTATGCAAGTTCGAAGCTTTATTAAAAGGTTGCATATGCAATTTCACAATATAAGGAAAAGCTTACTGGTTTCCAATTGTTGAATAGCTTCCAAGAAAGTTGCTGAAAAAAAGAGAGAAAAACATGAACATAGAAACGTATCATATCGCAGTCATTCTAAAACTGAAAAAGAAAAAGGTCCTACACATTCTTTTGTTGACAATCAGGTGTCGCTCCTGAAGTTGTTCCCGTGAAGTTATTGAATGACAAGTCACTGTGCAAGACAATATTAGCTATGTTAAAAATATGTAAAGCATTATTTGTGCAATTTCTTCAGTATAATATCATCTTCATATTGCACAGTAGAGTGAACTGAAAGAGGAACTTAGAATGGTTGAACTATGCAGGATGCTAAATATAATATTGATTTCATGAAAGGTATTTACATGAATTAGGTTCCTTCCTACTGATGATCTATGGGCTTTCCGTGAACTGCCTTGTCTTAAAAAAGAAAAGCCTGACCGTCTTCAGCCTATGCAATGAGCAAATCACTAACACCTAACTATGGTAATTACGAGTGCCTTGATCCGTACCAGATTATTTACACAGAGGCCTTTCCTTTGAAGGGAGTCCCTAAAAGAAGTAGCTATCCTATTGGCTGCTGACCCTTTTGTAGTTCTATGGAATTTGGGGGCTGTCTTCCATGGTCTTTTAGTAGTACCTTTAAATAAAGGAAGGGTACTTTCTTCTGTAATAGAACTTTTAGCATAACAACCCTTGGTAGAGACCAATACTATAAATATATTATCATAATTATCCTTATCATGTATCAGATCCTATACCGACACGATTCACATACCTATATTGTATTGTATAATTTATGGTGCATATCAGAGCATATTGCATCCTGTTTTATGGTACTCACCACTGAAGCACGGGTACGCCACTTAGGGTGGAGTACCCATTTCGGGTGCATACTGACGCATGGTACTTGGGTGCTCAGTTTTTTATTTTATTTTATAAGAATGGATCAAGTCGACCCGTATCCAAATGGGTTAACCTCATCTAAAACTCAAATTAAAATCATGAAATGTCTATTCTCCTCCTTTTATGGTATCATCTCTCTCTTCTTCGGAGAATTGGTTCTGTGTCTTCCAGTGAGGTATAGTTTTCATTGGACGGCAGCGATACGCTGCCATCCATATGTGATACTTTCTCTCTGAGAGAGGTGTGGTAGTTTCTTTCTCTCTAAGACTGTTTCAGTGTTTTTGACTCACAAAAACAAAGGGGCAACTTGAATGTCCCTATGAAAAATGTTGACCAGTGTGAATCGGTAGAGAAGGAAAGACCATCGATATAAGATTCAAGTAATAAAAAAAAAATTGATGTGATAAATAAAAATTAGCATGCCTATGTCCTACATATGTTTGCACTTGTTCTTGCTCTACTATGTGCTTTATTTTTATGATATGAACTTATGCATGTATTCTAAAAATGAGTATGCTTGTGCTGATGTGTGGTTCCCCATTTTGACAGTATTGCCTCCTACTCTAGACATATGAGATTCTGATATATTTGCTTTGTGTAGTGTTCTTGTTTTGATACGATTCATTTGCTTAAATTTATCTTCTTATAGTTATCGGTTATCAAGTAACATATTTAATTTCATATAATTTTAATTATATATAAGATACATTATAATTTTTATATTTTCTGATAGTGGCATACCCGTACCTTAGATTTTCTAAAATTCACCTATTCCATACGAATTATTCATGCAATGTGGTATGCACATTATCGTTGTATATGATACCTTTTAAAAGGGACAAAATTGCTCCCTATTCCATAAAAAAGTTTAAAAAGGTATACAAAAGTTATTCATCTTGAAAACTGCAGGTAATTCATATAGGTTGTCTGAAGAAAAGAAAAGAGAACCTAGCTCGTACATAGCTGCCAAACATCAATAGTAATTGTACTTTGCAAAATTAAAAAGCAATAAAAGGCGGCGGACCTGTACAATAAGGCCTAGTCACTAACCTGTAAATCTACTCAACATAAAGTGTAGTGATGCACAAAATATTAAGAAAAGGTGTTCAACTTTGAAGTACTTCATTTTCGTACCATATGCTAACATATTATAGGAGACCCTATGATTTTCGTGTGCATCGGTACCACCCCATTCAATACGAGCTCTGATGATATTTACAAGATTGTCTTTAACAACTATATTTATCCGCTTTCCCACTGATCCTGGATGAGGTAAACCCTAGGAGAGCGTAAATTGATGAGATCCTGGCATGGAGCCGTATATGCCCAAAATAGGCTTGGCCCATCCTAGAAGGACGTATCTAGTAATTGAATCACTTTATCTTGAAGATGTGATTTTGAGAATGTTGATGAGCAGCTTTAGTGGGTTCCACGAACTTTAATGGCTTGACAATTCAGTCGTAACTGTTAAATGGCAAATATGCAGATTACTACAGTGCATTTGTTTCAATTACACATTTGCTTCTTGAGCAAATTGGTTGAGAAAAATAACTTGATTGTGGCCTTTTCAGTGCCTTGATTTCATTCTCTTCTAACATGTAAAATGCTTTAGTCACATATCGATCATTCAGGAATCATTACAGAGAAACATACATGTCCATGTTTGCTGTCAAAATCCAGTCAGGGATAAGGCCAGATAGGTTATTGCTCGTCAGGAACCTGAAAAACATTGACAACTGTTGGCACTTCCACTTCAATGCACATGCAATAGGTTTAGTGCGTAGAATTATGCATGTGAAAAACCAAAGGAATATACTTACAGATAACTTAGTGAACTTAGCCCTTTTAGAGACTCTGGAATAGTACCATTTAACATATTAAAGCTTAAATCTCTGCAAGAAAATAAAAGGAAAAAATGTCATGATGGAAGTTTGTTAACGTCAAAGAACGCCAGAAATAGAATATTTTGTTCAATATGGTGTCATCACTGGGGCTTACATTTGTAGCAGTTTCGTCAGATTCGCAAAATCATCTCGGATTGGACCGGAGAGATTACAAGATCTTAGTATCCTAAAGCATAAAACGAAGGCCAGTCACTTTTTTTTGCATGAAAATTGAATTTTAGACTCCGATTTTGTTAGAGATATATACATGACAGGAAAAACTCATCCAACTCACAGTGTCTTGAGACGATTCATTGCTTTTATCTGGGGGATACTGGATGTCATCCCTTTTATGTCGCTTATTATCCTGTATTGAAAAGGAATGTCATGGAATACATATACCGTTCCACTTAAAAGCTTGTAATTAAGCCAAAAAGGAAGATTAACTTACAAGTACTCGAGGTTCGTTAACGCACCATAACTGGAAGGAATAGGCCCCCGCAAATCTGTCCCCTGGATATTCCTATATATCGCAAGAGCAATAAATTCAGAGTTACATAGAAGGACATTCAACAGTTCACTGTACCTTGAAATGATCATTGAGAACTTACAGTCTGGTCAATTGGTTCCAACTCCCAATGAAATCTGGTAATCTTCCAGAAAAGCTGTTGTCACTTATTCTACTGCTCAAAAAATAAGAAGAAGAAAGTTTAGTATCTAAGCTTTAACCTTCAATGATGCGATCAATTGTCTACAATTTCAAAGGAAGATAAAGCAATATTTGCTACAGACAACGAATATACTAGAGTACACTTGATAAGTTTTTACTTCGGAACGTCAAAAAGTGTCATATGGCAAGTTCAGACCATATAAGTCCAAAATTGGCATCTGCACTAGCTCAAATTGTGTTATAGCTGACAATTTTTTTAGCGAGTAAATTCAAATGCCCAACATGATTCCAACAGAGCCTCCATGCTTTTCTCCACAATTCTTGCCGCAAAGCCATTTGCTGATAATGTGCATGCTTATTACTAGCTTTGACACATGAAGAAAAATTCAGACAAGAATAAATCACATCTTTCTTACTAAAACAATAAAAAGCATGATGAGTTGAATCCCATAAATATATGATTGTGGGTTTAGAGGCCTAAATGGATTTTACAGTTGTTTTGTGTCCAAGGCTGTTAAGTTCTCATATTCAAATAGTACAAAATGGTTGTATTCAATATCGCATTTTGCAAAGCACATAATAGGAGTCAGTACTATGAACCGAACTTTTAAAGTCATTGGCAGAGAACTACCCATACTGTTCTAAACTGCTTTTCATGTGAAGAGCCACCTTTTAGGACTCAAAACCTTACCTCTGTAGAAGGCTCAACACCTTGCTATTTGAACAAATAAATGGCATTTCATTTTCTATAAGCACAAAAGGATATCTCAAATTATATATGAAAAGAGTAATCCAGTCCTAACTTGATTGTTGTTAATTAGTAAATCCTTTTAAATTTTACACTTTATTATATGATAGCACAAACTCTGCCATGGCCAGTCCCAAGCCCGGATGTGGAAGGATTGTGTTATGCCTCTGATAGCCAGTATAAAATTGTGGGATTTACTATCATGGATTATATTGTGGTTATTCTTATATTGCATTAAAGGAAAATAGGATGGTTTTCCTTACAAGTCTGCCATGTTTCTCAGTCTTCCCATTGTTGCTGGTAGTTCTCCTGTAAAGTTGTTTGAAGAGAGGATTCTGTTGTTCAATTGTAACATCATTCATATCAGTAACAGGAGCAGAAAGAGACTGATATCAATTGAAGACAATAGCAATCTTACAATCTTCCTAAGTTTGTCAGGTTTCCAATATGTGGAGGAAGTACTCCTAAGAACTGATTATTTTCCAGCGTGCTGTACTATCCATTGCACAAGAGACCAAGTTAGGAACTGCAATGAAGAGGATGCAAGCAATCTTGAGATGTTAGAGTTGAAATTTTGCACTTACATATTCTTGAGGGTGGTCATGTTTCCAAGTTCCTCTGGGATGGTCCCTGTCAATCGGTTTGACATGAGAGACCTGATTCCATCCATAAGACAAACAGTTACTTGCAACAAAGCCTATAGCGCATTTGCTTGTGGATTTTTGGATGTCAGTTCTTTCCTATAAAATATCTTCTATTTATGTCGCAAAGAACGAACCATATAGAAGGTAACCTAGTTATAAGTTTAACTCCCCCACTCATGATTTTGGTTGTTGTCTTCATCTAGTTGATGCTGTCCTTTCCCAGTAGCCCTCTGCTGTCCTATGGGTAATTGAACTCTTTGATCCTTTTGGTAGATTAACCACATCTTAATGCTGAACAAAAGAAAAAGTACAAAGCAAAAGCTTGATTCCATTACACGGGAGGAACTTTAAGGAAAAAAGAGCACCGAATTGAGTTAAATGAAAGTATATGAGCCTCAGCTGGCCATCTTTTCTCCAACTTGGGTCTGCGACCGTTGTTGTTCTCAATCTGTTTATTCTTAATAGGTGATGCTTTTCTTATTCTTTGGTTCAAGTTTAGTTCTGATTTTTTTCTGCAACACTCTGATGTTTTAATTTTGATCTTCATTATGAATCTAACTAATATGTCAATAATTTTTTCACCCACATACCTACATAGATACATATATATACTGTACGTATATATTTATATTTATATCATGCACAATCTTTTTCTCTATATAACAGACACCAAGATTCAGAAGACATAAAATTAATTGTAGTAATTTGCAACTTACACATTAATCAGCTGCAATGTGCCCCAGTCCGCAGGTATTGTTCCGGTTAGAAAATTTCGAGTAAGGTCTCTGACATTAAAGTGCCGAATAGGGCAAAATTAGTAAAATTCGTGCATAGTGAGTGATTAATTTACGAAGGAAAAGCAAGAGTAATCGTATGTTACAGTTGCACAAGAAAGGGTAGTCCAGATAGATTTGGTAGTGTCCCAGATAAACCTTGAGTTTTTAGAACTCTGCATTCATTTAGGCCAATTTATTACGCTTTCTCAATATTTCTATGTAGCACTGTTACCGAAACTGTATCAGAGAGAGAGAGAGAGAGATTTACATGCTTGTTACATGGCAGATGGTACCGCTGCAGTTGCACGTAACTTCACACTCATTTCCCTTGGTTGCATTTTGGATCACCCATCCTGACTGACCGCTGCATGGATCAACCATAAAGTCCCAGTCATCCTTGCCCAAGGTTTTACCAATTTGCTGAAGCGCACTCACTGCTTCCATTTTCCATTCATCAAAATAAAATTAGCAACCTTTTAGAAGGTTAGGGTATTCAAATTCCTTTTCCAAGATTTAGCTGACTGAATCAACCAAATTCCACCATACATAGGTAAATGTACCTACTACTCTCTCTATATATATGTATATAACATATATCTCAGATACGGACAAATGCGTGCACCCCCCCCCCCCCCCCCCCCCCCCCCCGCCACACACACAGAGATTGGATTAAAGAAAAGATAAGAAAGTTCATGGCGCTACATAAAATTAAAATGGTTACTTCTATACAAATACAATCTGTGAGAAACATAGCATGCTGAAGCCACTCAGCTTATCCTTTTGGATCCCATTGCAGCTCAAAGAATTCAGCTACCAAATTGTATACTTTGGGATCTTGTACATGTGAACAAAATTTTAACCAAAACTTTGGAATCCTGTATCCGAACATGATCTTCCTAATCAAAACTCTGTTTGCGACTTCTAACTAGGGGCTTTGTTGCGAATGACCTCGTTTGCAGTCGGTCAGTCAAATTCGTTATTAATCCTTTCTCTCATTTTCTGGCTTCTATCCGGTGTTTGTAGTTAGATACAATGGAATCTGAATTTCTGTTTCAATTTAACCTTCTACATCCATGACTGTTGACCTTTTAGATATTGAAACGATAAACTGTCTTCTTTATCAGTTCAATGAAAAGGACTGCATCTTTCGTATTTCCGTAGTGAGCAATGTATCTTTTGTCGAATACGAGAGTATGGCATCTGGTGACAGATCATATGCTGCTATAGCGTTAGAGTTTGAACTCCGAAGCAAATCTGTTGTTTGGAATAAAACTTTGTATTAGAGAAGGGAATATCAGGGCCGTCTTGCCAGGGATTTGCTTCTGGCCCACAGATTGAGATGGTAAAGTAGAAACCGCAAATTGTTGCTCGGGCACCGTGGCCACAACGGATTCTTCAAGGATTTATTGTCGAAAAAGATAAGTACGATATTTACAAACAGCTAATAAAAAAAAGTTAAAATTATAATGAGACTAAGATAAAGAAGAACAGAATTATTATCGAAAAAGATGAGTACGTTATTTACAAATAGGTAATAAAAGGTGAAATTGTTAAGACTAACATAAACAAGAACAGGCAATGACAAAAAAGAACAAGCTCGTAGAAATGTCAGAAAGCCCTTGCTTTTGTTTAAGACTATACACACGCGATGTTAACGCACACATATTCTAGCAACTATATATATATATATATATATATATATATATATATATATATATATATATATATATATATATATATATATATATATATATGAAAAGTTTAATATGTTTATATCCTTATTTCAACCTTTGAATCAAGTATATGAATGGTTGAAATAAAAGAAAAAAAAAATATACTCACGCCTAAGAGAGAGGGAGAGAAGAGAGAGCTTCAAACTCCCTTTTGAAGTTTGGAAATTTGATTACTTGTTCTATTATTAAAGAGGATTTTTCTATATATATTAATGTCTCTTGATACATAATCCTATATAAATATCTTCATGATTTGATTGACATGTTCAATGATACATATTCAAATTAAAGGTATCATTGTACTTTTATATGTTTAAATGTCTTCTATTTTATCACCTTAACAAAAGATCTCAACAATCAAACTATAAAGATGTAATGTAAGATTATTAAAAGACATTATACAATTATAACTACGTGTCTATATGTCTCTCTTTCTATAATCTATATTGGTAACGGAACCATATTTTATTAGTTTTAACTATATTAGACTATATGTGACCTTCCAACCACTGTGAACTTAACTATAGTTGTATATCTAGGTCCCCTTGTGAGATCTCCCAGCAACTCTCGTTGAAAGTTTTGGAGCATTCGCTTGGAGACAACCCTTTTTACTTGTAACTATGTAAAAACACTCCCAACCAAGTTGTAGCATGTAAGGGGGACATACAACTCTCATTCTATTCAATAAAGTGATCCTTTGCACTCATTGTCTTTGCCCCTTTGTAAGCTCAAAGAACTCATGCGAACTTAGTATTTTGCTTTTGCGCTGCACACGAACTTGAGTGAAGGTTGGCTTAACTAGTTTCGGTTAAGTGTTGGTCATGCGCCAAACCCTTTGGTCGTGGCAACTTTGGTATCCAAGCTTGGTTCAGTTAGAGGCTGCTACTTTTGACGGATTGCTAATGTTGGGGGTATTGACATGACATTGGCTTCGGAGGTGCATGTGGATGCTTTACCATCGGTTCAGGGAGAAAACCGGTAGGAGAAGGGAAAGAGTAAGAAAGACACGTCTAATGCGTACTTAGATGCTGTCGTGGTTTTGGCAAGCTTGAGGAGGAGTATACCTCCTTAAAGTAGTCATTGGCACGAATTGCGGTTGACAATGACATTCTAAATGCAGAGTTGTTTAACGGTGAGATGTCCCTACGAGATTTTATAAATAGTCTTTAGACCGTTCAAGACTCTTTTGGCTCATTTGACAAAAGTCGAATGAAAACAAGCTTTTGGTGGAGGAGCCAAGTTCCCAGGTTGAAGGTGAAGTGTCTGAAACTGTATATATGCACAAGAGATGTTAAAGTGATTGAGAATTTTCTATATCACTTGAATATATATATTAGGATTGGAAATATAGATGATGAGGAAGAGAAGATTGCAATGACCTCAACTTTTCTTGATGATGATCCCTTCCTTTGGTGGCATCAGAAGCTTGAAGGGATTGAGAATACTGAATGCGAGTTGGAAACATATGAAGCTTTTAAGAAAAAGTTAAGGGACCACTTTTTGCCCCGTAATGTTGAGGAGATAGATAAGCATAAACTCTCCAACTTGAAGCAAATGGGTTCAATTCGTTACTACATAAAAGACTACCAGTCCTTGATGCTAAGTATCAAGACCATGACAATGGAAAACCATATCTTTTACTCTCTAAACAACTTGTAACCTTGGGCAGAACAAGAGATTCACCGTGGAAACTCGCAAGCGCTGTCTAAAACTATAACGGTTGTGGAACGGTTGGTAGATAATCATAGAATTGATGCCAAAAAACCCTTCAAGAAGAACTCTGACGGGAAGAATGGTTTCGAGAAAAAAGATGGAGACCGTTGGGACACTCAGGGTGATGCACCGGCGAAGAGGCCTGATGGCAAGGAAAAATGAAAGGATCCATACAAATTGGAGTGCTAGCTTTGCAGAGGCCCACAAGTCGATTGAATACCCGAATAGAAATGAGACTGGATGTATAAATGCTATCCAACATGAATCAGTTGAGCCACAGATAGGAGCTCTCCAAAGGATGAATACTATAAATAATACTAAAGCACCAATTTTGATGGCACCTCTACATAAAGGCTTAATGTACTTAGACATTTTTATCAACGGTACAACCACGAAAGCAACGGTAGACACCGGGATAATGCACAACTTCGTCATGCTAGTAGAGTCGGATCGTTTGGGTGTGAAGTATGTTGAACGGAAGGGTCTGATGAAGGCCATAAATTCAACACCCATGAAGATGGTCAGTGAGGCAGAGGTAGTGCCAATCCAAATTGGGAGTTGGAAAGGTTAACCAATTTCTCCGTTTGCCCGATGAAAGATTACCGATTGGATTGGGGCTAGAGTTCTTGAAAGAGTGTGACACGAATATACGATCTAAGCATAATTTTGTAGCTTTGCTTGAAGGAGACTCGCTATATGTGGCCAAAGTGGAAACAAGACCAGTGGAGTCTAGAAAAGGCTCAACCTATATTATATCTGCGTTTCAACTTAAAATGAGTTTGAGGAGAGGTGAAGAGACCTATCGAATTTGAGGAGGGGTGAAGAGACCTACCTCGTGGCAATTCAAATCGAAGAGAAGGAAGGGGTACCAAACATGGGGGCACCCCTGTAGAGTGCTAAGAGAGTTTGATGATGTATGAAAAACTCTCAAAGGAACTTCCATCTCCAAGGGAAATTAACCATCAAATTTAGTTACAACCTCAATCTAGACCTTCGGTCATGGTGCCTTACCGTATGATACTGGTGGAGCTGAAAGAGCTAAGGAAACAACTAGATGAGATATTGGTAGTCGGGATCATAAGACCTTCAAAAGCACCATTTTGCACTCTCATTATCTTTCAAACTAAGTCCGATAGACCAAAATGGCTTTGTGTGGACTACCATGTCCTAAACAAGCTAATGGTGAAGAACAAGTATTACCTTCCTTTGATTGAGGACTTGTTCAACCAACTTGGACAATCACAAGTCTTCTATAAGTTAGATCTATGTTCAGTGTATTGGCAGATGTAGACCGTTGAGGAAGATGAGGAGAAGATTATGTGCATAACTTGTTATGGTGCTTATGAGTTCGTGGTGATGTCGTTCAGACTTACTAATGCTCCAGTTATATTCTCAACTTTAATGAACAAGATATTTTATTCATTCCTTGACCAATTTATCGTCATTTATCTGGATAATATAGTGGCGTATAGTGCTTATATGGATCAACACATTCACCACCTATGGACAATCTTCAAGCTGTTGTGGGAGAACATGTCTATGTCAAACAGGAAAAGTGCCTATTTGGACGGATGAAAATCAACTTTCTGGGCCATGTGATTGGCAATGGTGTGGATGGATGGGAGGAAGATGTAAGCTATCAACGACTAGCAACCTCCAACCAGTCTGACGGACTTGTGTTATTTTCTCGGTTTGGCTAACTACTACCGATGTATCATTAAGGGATACGTTACTCCTACAACCCCCTTGATGGATATGTTGAAGAAGGGCCAAACTTGGGACTGGACGCAGTAATGCTAGGAAGTCTTCAACAAGTTGAAGGAGGGGGTGACGAGGGAACCTATGTTGGTGCTATCGGATTACAACCAACCATTCGAAGTACAAACGGATGCTTCAAACTTTGCCTTAGGCTGAGTGTTGATGCAAAATGGACATCTTATTACCTTTGAGAGTCGAATGCTCAAAGACGCAGAAGGACGATATTCAGTTCATGAGAAAGAGATGATGGCGATGGTACACTGTCTTCGGATATAGAGGGACTACCTCCTTAGTAACCACTTTACAGTATAGACGGACAATATTGCTGCAAGCTACTTTGAGAAACAAAAGAAGTTGACGGCAAAACAAGCACACTAACAACAATTTCTAGTTGAGTTTGATTTCACGTTGCTCTATAAGTCGGGTAAATCTAACTCAGTAGCAATCGCACTGAGTAGACGGGCAGAGTTGGTTGCTCTTTAGGGAAGCTTCAACGGTGCATGTTCAAAGTGACTTGAGAGACTGTATTCGTGTTGGCTTGAAGGTAGATGGGATGACAAAACAACTCAAAATGTTAGTTCATGAGGGTAAGACTAGACAATTTTGGGTTGAAGATGAACATAATCTGAGGCAGTTTCCTGAAGTACTTATAGAGTAACATTGATGCATCTCAACGTTGTCGTCAACGACTTCGGTAGGGGAGAATGTGACCCTCTAACCACCGTGAACTTGACTATGACTGTATATGTATGCCCCCTTGTGGGATCCTCGGAAACTCCCGTTGAAAGTTTTGGAGATTCCTCTTAGATACAACCTTTTTTTTTTTGTAGTTATGTAAAGATACTCCCAACAAGTTGTAGCGTGTAAGGGGACACACAACTCTCATCCTATTCAATAAAGTGATCATTTACACTCACTCTTTGTCTATTTGTGAACTTAAAGAACTCATGTGAACTTAGTATCTTGCTTTCTGGCTGCACTCAAACTTGAGTAATGGTTGAATTAACGGGTTTGAGTTGAACTTAGTACCACTGCCTTGAGAAATGGTAGACAATTCACCCCTGATTTGGCGTCGTCATAAAGAAAACGTGACAATCGAGGGCACGTACGGTTGTCTTCAGCCAGGAAATGGTTCCTTTGCCTGGAAAACCAATATAGGAACGTACACCTCTTCCATATTATGTTCATACGGATTGAATCATCGGATTCTTCACAAAAATTCAATGGATTGAATGACGACACAAGAAGAAGAAAGCAGCCATGTAGCTCATCTTCCTGGAAAAGGGTTGTGGCTGCTAGATATACAGGTACAGAGGTCTGACATCTATGAGCATTATGCTTCTTGCAAAAGCCGACGCCTAGCGCAAAGCCCAACGATTTATGCTCCTAATTAATATCTGAAAATTTCATCATTATGTTAACCCAAACCACAAACTTAAAACAAAGAAAATCATGTTTCCTAGACTGGACTTTGTTTGCCATCTTCCTCAAAGTTTCAGTTCGATCAATTTCCAATCTGCAAACGAATACAAATAAGAAGAGATAGTATAAAAGCCTACCTTCACTAGCCGGCAACATGGCGAGAGTTTGTGATGATGGAGAGAAGAAAAGGAAGAAGCAAAGGATGAAGTCCATGAGGAGTCGAGCCTTCATCTTCTCTGTTGGAGTGACAGCCGCTGGAGTTATGCAGGCCCCTCAATTCGATGACATTGTGCTGCTAACAAATGATCAACTATATAATCTGAAAACACGCTCGGACAACAGAGCATGTAATTAACCGTAGCAAGACGTGCATGAAGCCCCTTGCAGACTCCACGATCTAAAGTAATAAAAATAATGCATTAAAAACTATAATCTCTTTTATCAAGTTATTGGAAGCGCGTAGAGAGACGGAGAGATTTTGCGGCGGGGGCTTGGGGGGTGAGCATCTCTTCTGCTGATGCATCACAAGCGGCATGAGCAGACACCAGATTGGCATGGGCCATTTCCAACGTGCTGAGCAATTTTCTTAGCAAAGGTGTTAAAGAGGACTTGATGTATCAAAACGAAAATATTGACTTACTAAGTAAAACTATTAAAACTGCGGTGTTATGGAGTCCTTTACAGATTTGTCGACAGTGTTATGGGCGACGCATAAGTTCGTCGAAGTCTTGCGAAACAGGGCAATGCCATATAGTTGACTTATTAATTCCTAAGAGACTCATTAATTAAGGGGATGATCGATTGGCACTACGTTACTGCGCAACCACGACTTCATGACCCACCATATTTGCCAACTCCGTCAGAGAAAGAGAAAGACCACGGATGGTTGACCGAAATGCACAACGATGCATCAGCAATTCGATGTGTATTTTATTGGGAACTGATCCCACACCAATTCAATTCATTTTACTGGGACGACATTGAAGACTATTAGAAGCACTTCAATGAGGCTATGATTAGATTTGGAGTGTTTTCTGTACTCAAGAACGGAGAGGCATGAACGCCTCGTTTACGATATATGCTTGGATAGAGGCTTTATCCTATTGAGAAGATGCATCATATATTGCTTAAAAAAGGCTTACTTCTCATTGGAGATTACTCATATATATATATATATATATATATATATATATATAGTGGGTCTTTCTCATATACTAACTACCCAAATTACTTGACTGTGCAGTTTTTAATACGAATTTCACTGTCTTAGATTAGAAACTACAAAACTTTCTATTGGTAATTCCAATTCTTAACTCCACACATATTCATGATGCAATGAAAGACCCAAGATTTGATCTCTAATAATTCAATCTATATTTTCTAGGTAGGTACAATTAAGATATCTAAAAGATTAAGTATATCTCAACACCCCTCATTTAAACTTAATTTTCCTTCCATTCTTCATACCAAACAAATGTCTAAGCTTCATGAACAATTCAACCTTGAGTGGTTTTGTGAAAACACTTGTAATTCGGTCTTAGTCTTCACATGAACAAGATCCATAATCTTATTACTTACATGATCCCCTAAGAAGTGGTATTGAGTATCACATATTTGCTTCTTTGACGATAGACTAGATTCTTCACGAGTTGAGTTGATGATTTATTATTTACACATATAGTTGTGGGTTCCTTTTGAGTGTACTAAATTGTAGAAAATAAAATTTTCAGTCAAATTGCATGAAAAACACATGATGAACTTGTCACATACTCTCCTTCACATGTTGAAAGAGTGACAATCCTTTATTTCTTGTACAACCAAGTGAAAACGGTATCACACACGATGAAAACGAATCTAATAGTACTCCTTCTATCTTTGCTCCAATAACTATTGGAGTATCTTGCAAGATGAAAATTATTAGCATATGCATAAATCATACCATAGCTGAAGTGCTTTTGGTGTAGTATGAATTATTTTTACCGTTCTTAAATGAGTTGTTATAATATGCTTCATGAATCGACCAATGACTCCAACTCCATAGAGAATGTCTGATTGCGTATACGTCAAATAACAAACGCTTCCAACAAGGCTCATATAATAAGTAGAGTTCACCAACTCTCCATTATCATTACAAGTCAACTTTGTCCCACACTCTATCCGCGTATTAACTAGTTTGCAATCATTTATATTAAACTTTTGAAGTATCTCCTTTGCATAGCCTTCTTATAAAATAAAGATTCCATCTTCCACTTCAATCCCCAAAAAGTAAGAGATGTCACCATCAACCATGTCAAACTCTTGAACCATATTCTTCTCAAACTCTTCAAATATTATTTGATTGTTGCTGGTAAATATCAAATCAACAACATATATATATATATATAAGTAAAATGCTACGATTTTTACAAGTTTTAAAGTCGAGTGCATGCTCATGTGAATATTTTAAAAAGCCGACATCAACAAATACTTATTAATTCTACTATTCCAAACTTATGGAGGTTGCTTCAATCTATAAAGAGTTTTCTTCAATCTAAACACTATATTTTCAGAGCCTTTATCAATATAACCTACAGATTGTTTAATATAAACTTATTCTTCTAAATAACTATTCAAAAACACAAATTTCACATTCATTTAAAACAAATTCTGATAATTTTGAGTAGCTAATAAAATAATTAAACTAATAGTGTCAAGATGAGTAATGGGAGCAAACACCTCATAATAGTCCATACCAACTTGTTGTTTGTATTCTTTGGCTACCAAACGAGCCTTGTGTCTTTGAACTTCAACATTTGTATTCTTCTTTACGTTGTAAATCTATTTCACTCTAATTGCTTCATGTCCTTTGGGCAATGTTTTAAGTTCCCATATTTTATTCTTCTTTATTGCATATATTTATTCATCCATTGCTCATTTTCATTGCTTTTCAAGCCAAAGGATCCATCACAAAAAGCGAAAAAATCTCCAAAGAGAGCGCCTCCAATAATGAGAAAATCTCAAATCAAATCAAAGTCCAAAGTCAAGTTTAAACCTTCAGAAAGAAAGGACACGAGGTGGACATACCAAAGGCACTAAATCAACTCCTTGTCTTTTTCGTGACGTGAGTCTAGAACTTATGAGGATCGAGTGTATGAGTGCTTAGGATGGATAGATCTATGTTGAGAATTCACCAAGAAACTAAAGCGTAGAGTGTGTATGCTTTTAGAGATACTTTCCATCTCTGCATATACCAAGGGCATATACCTACCTTTATCGATGTGTTTGATTGTAAGAAAAAATAATTTTTGTACTTAAGGATTTCAATTTCTAAATTGGTGTTCATCTTATGTCTCTTAATAAAGGGTGATGCATTGTGAATATAGATCATAGGTTGATTTTATTCAAAGGCCATATAAAACAAAAGATATTATTTTTCAAAAGAACTTCTTGAATTTTGGAAGGATCTAGTGAGCCCATAGTTGTCCCACCAGCAGGTTGTGTGTCTTGCATCATTCTGGAGGTCATATTCATGCAAGTCATAAAGTTCTCTTTGCATGCACAAATATTTGAGTCAAGTCATACATAAGTACTATGGCATTTTCAAATTCTTTAGGGTTTGTCCTTTTCTCTACCAAGTCATGTTTAAGGTCCGTGTGCTCACTAATCGACTCCCCTAGGCTGGGGCATTTTCATGCTTTCTTTGTTCATGAATTTATAATTTCATTCCGATGATGCTTTCCACTTGATTTTTTGAAGGTTTTGCAAGTCCATGGGCTCCATTATGGTGAGAAGTTTCCTCTCAATTTTCAAGAGTGAATCAAGACTATCAAGAGGTAAAAAGGAAAAAGCAATTCAAGTACATCACAATTTACCCTTCATATTCCGTTGTTTACTTCTTTGCCATCAACCAAAGTGCCAAACAAAGGCTTGTGTAAGCATCTCAATTTTTTTGAGATCTTGAGTGTTTATAAAAATGATTTCTGATATTAAACCTTTGAGAGATTTGAAAAGAGTTGAGATTGTTTTTAAAAATTTGAGCATGAGATAAGGAAGATTCATATCATATGAAATCTAGTTTTTATGAGAGTAAGATGTCATTCTTAAAACATGTAAACCTAAACCAAGGTGAAAGTCATTGCCGGAAACCAGGTTTTTGTGTGCATTTGAAGTTGTTTTAGACTTTTCATAACGATGCCTAGCTAATCTGGAAAATAAGATAAGTCCTATATACATTGAAGACTTATCATTTAAGGAGAGGAATCCTTATTTTAGGATGATCTCTTACCCTTAAAAAGAGAGGGAGACGACCCAAGGGGACATCTCTTCCTCCTAAAATATCTTAGAGTTCAAGGTATAGGAATGATTGGATCTCTAAAAGTGTATCGATAAAATAAAAACTCTGTGAAACAAAATCATTATGTTTTCGCAGAATTGAACCTAGTTTTTCAAAGGTTCATTCGAATCGAAGATGTTTTAAGAAAACTTCGGATTTCAAAATAACTACTAAGCATCTAGGTTGACCCTTGAGCGCCTATTTAAGAAGGCTTATATCGATAAAAACCTACTTTACTACATTTTCCTAAGAAGTTAAAGTCATACCCTAACCTTCATAAGTTTAAGTAAACTTGCTGGCACATTCATGCATATTTGTTGCAAAAAAAGTTTTAAGTTCATACAAGACCGAAAATTTTGTTTACAGTAACAAATCGGGGACATTAAAGCAGATAAGTCAGAAGTTGAAATTGTTTTGTCAGATGATTGACTTGTTCTTTGGTACTGGGTATCTTACTATAAATTTGAATTTTCCTCATGTTTTTCAAATCTATCTTAATTTGTGAAAGTGTATTAGTAACTCAAATATTGAGATTAATAATACAGTGACATGTATGATGAAAACGTTTGCAAAGTATTGAAATGTTATTCATAGAATTTTGGGTATAGTTGTTATCTTGGATCCTAGAAGGCTGAAAAAGAAGTTGTCAAAATTTGATATGTACAAGGCTGAAAAAGAAGTTGTCAAAATTTGATATTGTTGTTATGACTTATTGCAAGAATATATGATGAGAGGTGACAATAAAAAAGAGACATGTAAGGTTGATGATGTTTATATGAGAAGGGAGAATAACTCAAATTCAAGTCATTGGGAATGGAGAAATTGATATGTACAAGGATTACAATTTGTTTGTTAAAATAAGCACTAATCATGAGAGTGTACTCTCTAAGGCACCACATTTTGATATATTGGGTTGGTGGAGGATAAATGGTGACAAACTACCCATGTTACAAACAAATAGTAGGAAATGTTCTTGCTATTCACATTTCTACTATAGTATTTGAGTCTACCTTTAGTACAAGAGTGAGGTGGATAAGTTCTCATCAAAGTAGACTTCCTCTAAAGATGTTAGAAGCCTTCATGTGTGCTTAAAATTGGTTGTAGATATATATTAAAGGTATTGATAGTTTTAATATATATAGTTCTTTTGCTTTGAAATGTTTAGGCATTTTAGTTATTATAAATGCATTATTTCAAACATGTATGTACAAGTGAACCTCTACCGATGCATCATTCTACATCTACGTGTGTTGTTAATGAGGAGGCTAATGATGTTTTGATGAAAATAATTCTCAGTTACCTAATATTTTATCTTATTATGGAGCAATTTTACTTCGTCTATCTTAACTTGAATATTATTTTGCTATAACTTGCAAAAGTTCCAAAAGCCAAAATTGAAGAAATCATTTTACATGTCCTTTGACACTATCCAAAAGCCAAAAGCATGGAGGAAGGAAGCTAAGGAAGGGCCACCGAAACTAAAAAGACTCAGGTTTGGCGATGGCTCAATCTCAAGCGAAAAGCGCAAGTGAACAATCCGAAATACCTCGGCCAAGTGAGATCCTACACCAAGCGACCCTACACTCATAAAAAGATTAAAGTGGCCTAGAAAAGGTTAAAGAGATCAACGTGCGAAGCGGAAAAAAAATAAAATTATCAATACAAAACAAAGAAGCCAAAAGTAGTTAAAACGATCCAGAAAGGTTAAAGAGATCAACACATGGAGCATACAAGAGTAAAGGTGCCATCCTCGGCCACGAAGTGTGCCACCACGCATCACCGATAGCTGCCACATCACCAAGTACGTCCCCCCCATGTGCTTGGCATAACTCCCTACACCTTGCAGGACTCCCACTCATGGCGTGTGAGAACACTCCCATGTGCGACACCAGATGTTGCTAGCTCCCAACATGTGAAATTCGTGCAAAATGACTTCTCACGTGTTCCAACATGCCCAGCTATCCCCAACATGTGATACATGTGTCCAGCTGCCCTTACCACATGAGGATGCCCATTGATTGATTGAATTTAGATTTTGATTGCTAAAAGATCTAATTCAAGAAAATACCTATAAAAAGATGATAGAGGGTAACCAAAAAAGATGATTCCAACCCAAGAGTGATAAGCCCAACTAAGAAAGATGTGAGGGTGCTCATTCCCAATTCAAGGAGGAGTTCATGCAAGGAGGGAGAGACCTAGAGAGAGAAAGTCTCAAGTGTAACAACCATTTTCATAGGATACCATTACAAAATGATTGTTGCCCTAATCCAAAAGCATGAAGGAGAGGGCTATAAGTAAGAAAAATTCATTATCTTTGCAAGATTTTGTTTCTTCTACCCAATATACTTTATATCTTATATGTTATAATCTTTTCTATGCTTATATGTTATATCATCATTTTTTTGTTTTCTTCGATACATTGATTGTTTCTAATTCAACTCAAGAAAGCCATAAGATGGACATAGCTGTCATGTTTACTATGATAACACGAGTATGTAATCACTCTTATGGTAAATTAATCACCCATAAGTTTATGTTATGGGAGGACATTGAGCTATGATCGCATATATTTTCCAAGTGAGCAATCCTCTTAGAGGGAGATGCTCCGGAGATCTATATGTAGATGAGTTCCTCTTCAAACGAAGATAAGTCATCAACAAAATTCTTTAAATGATCGTTAAGATTCTAACCAGATGTATCATTATTTTCTATAAAAAAAATTCTGTAGATTTCAGTATATTACAGAGATCTTGTGTGATCTCTAAATTTTCAGCTACAATCTCTAAGTAAAATACTCTCAAATTTTGTCCATGAGAGGTATACATACCGGACAATATTCGATAAAATTCTTGTAAATTTTGGACATGGGTAAGGTTGATAAAAAAATCAAGAAGGATCAGACTCAACCTAAAATCAAACCTATCTCAGACAAAAATCTCACAACAAATATTAAGTAAAAAATCATAAATCACATTGTAGGTATCCAAAAGCCTCAAGAATGGTATCTTCTGAATGCTAACATACATAGATTTTCAAATTGATAAGTTTCATAGAAATCAGAAGCCTACGTACGGAGATATGAGTGTTTTACTAAGATCCTAAATCTCAGTCACAAATACTTTCAAAATTTCAGAATAACACTCAATTAAAAACTTTTCTTAGGTTTTTTTATCATCTAAGGATCCAAAAATATAAATAAAAATTCATACCTGGTTCTCACTCAAGTAAAAAATTTGGAATTTTTGAACCCAAATAAAAGCTTCTAGAAAATACAAGCTTCCATGCTATAAAATAGAAAAAATTCTGTTTTCATAGGGCTACACCTGATTTGGCCAAGTGAAATAGTTGCCATTTTAGAAAAGGTTGTTTCAAATCAAAATTATTTTAGAAAAACTCTGAATTCTAAGATCACTCTCTTAAGCGTCTAGGCTGACCCTTGAATGCCAGTTCAAGAATAATTATGTCGACAAGAACCTATTTTCCCACAATTGCCTAAAACTCAGATATATCTCTTTGTAAGTTTGGATAAACTTGTTGGCACGCTCGCGCACATTTTTGCAACCAAAGTTTCGAGTTCGCCTAAGACCGGAAATTTTTGTTTACAATTACTATGCCTTTGGAGGAGGAAGTTTACAAAGGGTATTTGGCACGAAGGACTTGAAGCCTCTAGGTCATCATGGTCTTTGTGCAACTTTTATATTTCCCAGTGAGAACAAGTACAACCACCTAACATTTGTTAGACAAAATTTAAAAAGTGCTCAAATTAAGGAGGAACTATGTATAGCCATTGTGGTTTTAATTCTTAAAATGAAAAGGCCGACTTCCATAAGGGAACTAAGACCACTCAGCCTCTTACAAATGGTTTATAAAATTCTCATGAAAGTGTTAGCAGATCATTTTAAACTTATTCTCTCATTATTGGTTGGGGAAACACAATTGAGCTTTATTCCAAGCAAACAAATTAGAGATAATATAATAATTGTCCAAGAGATAATTCATTCAATAAAGGTAGAGCTGGAGAAAGCCTATGATAAGCTAAAGAAAGATTTCATATGTGATAATATGCATGACTCTGGTTTCCCATCCCAAATTGTCTCCTTGCTATTCAAGTGTTGGGAGGTTAGCTCAACAACCATTCTTTGGAATGGGAGCAAAACTGATGCATTCAAATTAGCTAGGAGGTCACATGAGGGGATCTAATTCTACAGTATGTCTTTGTTTTATGTATTGAAAGTTCGTCAGATAGAATTCAAAAGCAATGGAAAGTATTATAGATGGAGAAGTGAGGACTTCTACTAAGTCATCTTTTTCCGGCAGACAGTCTTATCCTTTTTGTCGAGGATATAGTAGAGCAAGTGAATATAGGTTTGTAAATGGTACAATAATCCTGCATATTTTCTGACCAACAGACCGACAAGTCAAAATTATCCTTGTATCTTGAAAATGTAGATAGGAATACAACATAGGAGTTTAGAGAAGTAGCGTGCTTTGATCTCACAAACAATCTTGGTATTTATTTAGGTGTTTCATTGATACATGGATGCATGGAGGGAAAGTATTTCACCTAACTTGAGGACAAAAATTCAAAAATAGCTGAGTTCTTGACAAAAATACATTATCATTAGCAAAGAAAATCACCTTGACAAATTTTGTTTTAATGACTATTCCAATAAGTATGCCATGCAGTCTACCACTATCCCTCTTAGGGTTTGTGACGAAATCCATGACTTATGTCATGGGATGCAGATGTGCAGAAGAAGAAGATACATTTAATCAAATGAGAGACACTATGTAAACCTAAGGAAAAAGGTGGTCTGGGCATCAAGGATTTGAAAATGCTCAACTAGGCTTATATGGATAAGCTAGTCTTGAGATTTATGAATCAAAAGGATTCTACATAGGGTAAAAATTTTGCAAGGAAACTATGACATCCAGTCCAATGAAGTGTCTATACTAGCATTCAAATCATGAGACTCCCCATTATGGAAAAGCATGAGCAGATTTTGTTGTTTGTGAAAATGCATACGCGATGTACAATTGGCAATCGAGAACAAGTTAAATTTTGGTGGGATGATTAGTTAGGAAAGACTCTTTCTAATGAGCTTTTGAGGTTGTTACCCCCTACTTTACCAAATGGAGATTTAAATGCATAGTGAATAAAACATGCATCAATACCTATCAAAACTAGAAGGATACTTGCCTCATGAGCTTATCGACAGAATCAAAAAGAATTATTGTCCTCAAAAAGAGTTGGGAGACAATAAAAGACAATGGGGTCGAATGGTTGATGGTGCTTTCACCATGACATCAGCTAGCATATCAAGCTTTGAGGAACCTTGAAGATGAGTCTAATAGCACCCTATAGGACTTGATATGGAAATGGATAGGGCCTAAGACAATATGAGCATTCTAATGGCTGTGTAAACAAAAGAATTCTCCTGAATCCGGAATGACATCGCCTCTACCTAACCCTCGTGGTTCACTATGAAATATGTGAAAATGATTTAGAGGAGATATGCTATATGTGCTAAGTAACTAAGAAGTACCTAGAAGTGTATGAAGGAAACTGTTACCCAATGTCACATACAGCACATTGCAACTGACTTCAGAACTCGGCAGTGTGCTGCTATCGTTAACGCAGTGAAGTCTTATGCTCAAGTTTTTGATAAATTCAAGAAAACTAGTGAGGTTTTTGAGAAATACATCATGGAGGAAGAAAAATATGCTGAAAGCTTCCATTTATGAAGGTATCTCTGAATGCAGATAGTGGACGCACCAAAAGTGTAGACTACGTGAGGGCTGAGAGCGTGTTTAGAAAGTCATCAAGGAATTGTCTAGGAGGCTTCACATTTTGCTTTGCGAGTGATAATATACAAAAGTACACGATTGAGGGGAGTGTGGAAGGGATTGCAAATGGCATGAAAGAACAGTTGGAGGAATATTTTTCTGCTTATAGGCAATCTACGGGTATATAAACGACTCAAAATGCTCAAGGGAAACCACTACAAAATGAGGACTTAATAACTAGAATACATAAGCTGTTAGAGCATGATTGGCAAGTCAAAATTAAGCATTGTGATAGAGATCCTAACAAAGTAGCAAACAAGTTGGTGAAAATAGGGAACGACGAACCCTCCACACTAGTATGGTATAAACGTCTGCAGAACTCCTCCCACTCTTATAACGAGACCTAGTTGGAAAATGTGCATACAAGAAATAGTTAGATGTGAATGGCTTTTAGCCTTATTGAAAGAAAAGAGATTGTGAGTAGTCATTTCGTGATATTAAGTTACAAGATTCTTTAGGAAGTCTCCATGACCCTTAAACCTGGTCTTCTCTGGTAACATGGTGACCATGAATTATATAAAGTTATTCTTTTGAAACAATTGAATAACCTTATTTCTCTTTGGTAAGAGAAAAAGAATGTGAATAAAAAATCTACTGAAGGACGAGGTACTAGCTGTAAACACAGGTTTAGATACAAGAACTTTGAGTATTCCCAGTATGCTAGAAAATAAAAACATTTCTTAGTTCAACAAGAAAAGCAAGGATAAGTACCCGAAGAAAAACATGACATTTATGATGATATAATATTCTCTCCATTAGAGAAGACTTTGTAATTGTCAATTAATGGAGAATTTTATTAGTGACTACTTCTAGTTTCAGGTGTCAATCTGATCCAACCCCAACCCCAACCCCAACCCGGGTGGCCCAAGAAAAATGTGGGGTGATTGGTGCTGGCCCTAATTCTTGATGGGTCAAAATTTGGCTACCCAGCCTGCCGCATATCATATTATACATATATTATAATCTTAATATATAAAATATACATTTCTATAGTTACACGCTTATGTATATATCTATATATCATATTATACATGTGTGTGTGCAGATATTCTTTTGGCATGCGAGCTAGACCAGCCTGGCCTCGCCCACTGCCCACCCACACTCCCAGGGCTAGTCAGGTTCAGTTGCTGTGTTCCTTAGACCAAGCCCATTTTGACACCTCTAATTTCTAGTGCTATAAATTTGATTCCTAAGAGTGCAAAATGTTCTCATATAAATATTAATAAGGAATTAGTTCACAAACTATCAAAATGATTTTGGGGTTTCAGATGTTCCAAACTTATGGTCTATCAAAGATAATTATCATTACAATTGTTTATTTCGAAACAAGCAATGAGAGGCAGGCAACTTTGAAGACAGTAAGCCACAAAATCTATCACAACTACCTTTTATTTAGTATTCTTGATGAGGATTACTATGTTAGTACATTTATTGTTAACAATAGTGAAAAGTAACAAACTTTTTTCCCCTTTGTGTTATAAGCAATCTTGTTTGTACGACAGTAGTACGCCATTATGAGTGTAGTACAGTGAGGACTTGATCATTTTACTAAGAACAATAATAGAAGTAAGGTGCATAGGATTATGTCCAAGCTTTCTCGCAAACGAAGAAAGACTTCATCATTCGTCTAAAAGACCCGAGTTGCTTGAGTTAGTGCATTATACGTGTATGGTCTCATGAAGGCCAAAATATTAGGCATGAGCACTTTTCTTTGCTATTGTTGTTGATAATCATTTCATGAAACTTTTGAGTTTGTGCCTTGAAAGTAAATTAGAGCATATGCTTTCTATCTTTAAGATGTTCAAGCCTTTATTCGAATATAGACTTGGAATCTCAATAACCTATTGTAAGATGACATATTTTAGAAGATTAAAGAAAGGGTGGAGTTCTTACTTTATTTGTTAATATCCTCTATTGGACTTGTATTTGGTTAATCTATCCATAAACTAGTTGAATTTATTTCTTTTACGAACTTTTAGTTGTTTTAGTTACTGTAATAAGTTCTTGAAAATTTCTAAAAGAACTATTAAAAGTAAAAACGTTCTTCAGTGGGCAATTAATGGTGTCCAGCAGTATATTATTCTAATGAATTTCGTGCATATGCCCCCTGTTTTCCAATAAAAAAAATAAAGTACAAAATGTTTTCTTTTGTTTGATAGGCATTAGCATTTCTCCTCCAAATACAAGGTGCAGATTGAGAAGAGAGAGAGAGGGAGGAAGGTAGATATCGTTGGTCATTATAGCTTTTAAGAAGATGAGGAAGGGTAAGCAGGTCTACACCTTCATCCCAACCTAAACCTCTGTGTTAGAGGAAGCTAATACTGATAGGATTTTACTTGACAGCATGTGTCTCAGGTGGCTTTTCCTTTCTCATACTAACAATTACTGATAATTTCCTGTCTTATCTTTTTCAACTTTATATTTGAATTAACTTGTCCATTTATTTACATTACTTATTGAACCTTAACGTTCTTGCAAACTAATGCCTAAGTTGAATGATTCTTAGGTTTGAACATAATTATATCTTCTCTGTTTCAACTTTTAGGAAGGACATAAAATGTTAAAAATGGGTTTAGAAATTAGCTCGAAGAACACTCCTAATCAACATATGGTTCCTTGGCAAGGAACAACGACTTGAAATCACATACTCGGTTACGATTTGGGTGCAGTTGTGGATTTAAATCCAGTACTATGGGATGAATATTTCTTTTAGAGTGCTGCCAAATTGTTAGGTAGAACATTTTTATCGATGGACGATGTCACAAAAGCCCACAAACAACTAACATACTCTTGAATCTGTATTTAGCTACCTAGAAACCAGACTCTATAAAGGGATATTATAGTATTGATAGAGCAAGGCCTCATTTTGGAGTACATTTTGAGTACGAAGCCAGTGTGGTCTTTTGCGAAGTATGTGGATCAACCTACCACCGTAACCATTATTCTTTAAAGGATAAGGAGGTCAACTCCAATTCAAATCAGGCCACTAATGAATGGACCAAACGTAAATAAGAAAAAAACTTGGACAGTTAAAGAGCAAGGCATGCCTATAACCGGAAATTCCTTTTCAATTTTACGAGATATGGATAAGGACCAAGCTCCCTTAATGCATATGGCATCCTATGACTATGTTCTTGAAGCCGACCTTCCCCCTCCCGCAATAACTAGAGCACCTGGTCGGGAGGTTTTTACACTAGGAGGAGGAGATGCAAGTAGTAGCTAATGACATCTAAACTCAGATTGTTTCTTCTCGCCACCGAAGAGTCACTCATTCTCAAGGCACGAGCAACCAAACAGAGCATTTAGCTTTGATAGCTCCTTATACTATTGATTCCTCTTCCAGAAATATCCTATTATCGGAAGGAAAGAAGACTAGAAGGACAGCAAATACAAGAACTAGCGATGGCTCCTTCCAGAAACTTAGCTTCAACTCTCAATAGCCAGGCTCGGTTGTTGAGTCCTATAATTCTTACCACTCCACTTTAGCGGTGGTTTCTGACACTCAAGCTGGTACAAAGCGAAGGCAAGCTAGGACCATAGCATTGATTATCTATAGTAGAACCATGATATCAGTTCCTTGCTACCAATAATCCATGAAAGGACTGTCTCATTTAAGGTTGAGGAGCTAATTAACAGATTCCTTTCTTCCACATGATCCACCAGCATGAACAAGAACCTGGAGAAAGGACCATCCAAGGGTAAGGACCATCTAAGAGCAAGATGAGGATCCTTGTAACCCTTAACAATATGGCTTCCTAAACCAAAACTCCATTGAGGTTTTTCAGAATGTGGACATGCATTCCTTCTTGCAAGCAAATAGTGATGCAAGAGCTACCCCTGTATAGCGTGCTTTCTCTTAAGTTAAGAGAAAGCACGCTATACAAGGGTATCACCCCTCTGCCATCTGTGATTTGTCTCTGTGTCATTCTACATGTGATCAATTACATAATTTGTTTGTACGAGTGCTTATTTGCAGTAAAGGCTGTATATATCACTTGGGTGCATGCTATCCGAAATTTTGGATGCCCTATTTCATGTTCAACATATAACAGAGTATCACAAAGCAGAAACATCAACTTAAAATACTCAAGGTGCAGTATATCAATCTGGTACATGCATAAGGTAACAAAGGAGTGTTTATATGTAGCAAATGTTGTACACAACACTAAAGGGCATGCATTCTGGAACTTCCATGTGTTCTACTTCATGTTGAACAAGTGGGAGATGATCACAGATCAAGACAATCAATTGCAGTATACAAGGCGCAGTAGATTGGTTGTGCTTGGCAGTGCATGTAGTAACAGATGGACTTGCTTATATGAATCCAAGAGTCATAGGAGACAAACGGTTTATGCAAGGAATATACAAGAAGTTAAGAACATTGCTATTACAGCTTATAAGATTCTGCTTTCAACTAAAGTGACCACTAAGAGGTTGAGAAGCAAGATTTCACTTTGCAAAGGTTAACTATAGTATTTAACTCCTCCGCAATGCCTCTATTCAGAAGGACCTGACCAACTGAGGCATGTAGGCAAGGGTTTCTGAGGAATACAAACATGCAGAAATCTCTCTCATTATCACAACGGATCCCCTCTTGTACTGTATTGTACATGAAGATGTCAGCTCTAAATCTCAGTCTACTTTGTATATTGCATGATTGACACTAATTTCTCAAAGTAAGTGGAAAGTTGCTCCACTTCCCGCACTTCTGCAGCATGTATATATCATTTGAGCGAAAGTATCGCTACTACCTTCTTGTGTATCATGTATATATCATTTTTTTACACTGGTAAGAGTCTTCCCAAACCCCATTTGATAATCCAAAAAAAATTGTTCTACCATGATCATGCTGGTTACAATACTTAGCACTATTCCAAATGGTTTCTTTCAAAAACGTTTTGCATTCGCTGGTATGTGCCAACTGTGCCTGTCAATTAACGATTTCCTTTTGATTCATATTGGCAAATTGCACTTACTATTTTACAGATCGACAAGCGGCCGTTACTATTTTTTCACTTTTAAACGAAAGTTTCAAGTTTAATAAATGCATCATGTGGCCTTTAGTGGCGCTAAAACGTCACATCAGCTCCTTATGAGATATTCCGTGAACACGAGCTTTCTTTCACTCTTTATAAAGGTCTAACAAAGACCTTCATTCCTCGTTAGCTTTGACGTCTTTGAATTGCTTGTCCTTGGAATCCCCCCTGCTTCTAATGAAGATTTTATTCACCCAATAAACATTTCTTCGGGATATAGTTCCTCACGAGTTAATTGTTCCTCATCAGCTACGAGCTGCCCTCCTGACCAAACCAACAAGGTCTGCACAATTTTTTTTCGCCAATAATCCCTGCAGTTCTAGTATCATATTGGTTGAATCCGATCGCCTTGACATGAACAACCATATGAAAAATCATGTGAACTGAGAGAAAAGTCATATCAATAGTTAAAATTGAAAGAAGATACAATTCGAGAGAAAAAGGGATTCGAATGGAGGTCTCGGTTCTTCCATTTCGAGTCCGAAAGAAGTCTCGAATGGAAGTCTCGGTGTTTCATTTTGGAGCCGGAGAGAAGCCTCCTTTCTTTCTTTCTCTATGTATAAGTATTTATAATTTGTTCCATGTTCGTCTCCATGATCTTCTTCGGTTACATCTATTGGTTTCTACCACCATCCGAAACGGTAAAGGCCGGTTTATCGTCCGCCCATGAGCGCTGATGGTCTTGGTCGTTTGCCGACTTCCTTTTAGTTACTGGTCGACAAACATCACGCACCAACTTGCCAAAGTACATTTGCTGGTTGACAAACACCATTTACAATCTTGCCGATCTTCAGGATAAATTTTGAGCTTTAACAAAGGGTAAAACTTTCAAATCATTACAAACTCGAGGAAAAGCCTGCAACAATATATCATTCGATGACGACCTCTCTTTTCTCACATTCGTTTGTGTCCATTCCAAGTCGTTCGCTTCCGGTCACATAAAATCGAAGGTGAGATCGCTGGAGGCACATAATTATCCTTCATGAGATTTAACTTGTGCAACGGGGAGTGCAAGACGATGATCAAATGTTGACCTAGGAACTCCACAAAAGAATTAGGAAATCGTATAATCCGCTACTCTTTCGTACATGCCATTTTTTCTTCAAATTCTACAGCTGCAACTTGACGTCGAAGCATCCACAGCTAGTCGTGAAACCGTGAAAAAATCCTCAAAAGTCGCCGTCTAAACTGACCCATTCTGCTTTTACAATGTATAGGTGTAGTAGTTCTTTCGGTTGATAATATCGGACGAGTCGAACAAAACACCCTTTGCATTATGAAAGAAAAGTATGAAAGTGGGCAACTTCAACCATCAAAATGAATGACGTTGAAACAACAAATTGAACGAACAAAATTCTGCGGTAAGTTCAAATGCCTAGCGTTCAAAAAGTCGATCAAGTCTGTCAAGTTGAGGCCTCAGTGCACCATTTACTCATTTAGTCATTTAAGATCGTCAGACCCGCAATTCAGTTAATACAGACAGCATTCAGCGCGCAAGGCTTGGACTCTCTCTCTCTCTCTCTCCAATCGATGAGTAACGCAACAAGTTTACAACGTACTATTTGAGTGAACTCACGAACAGACAACAGTGACGCAAAATAGCAAAAAGAACGGTACAACTCAACGACATCTCCCACACCCGCGCACAGACACACAAAGCCTAGAACTCTTTTCTGGCAAAGAAGGAAATACCCTATGGGTATAAATTGGAAGATCATGCGTAGAGCCTCAATCTTTGCCGACGATCATATCCCTGGCAGTCTGCATGATCCCGACTACCGTCTCTCCCACCGCTTGCAGTATTCCCCCTCCTCTTGCTCTCTCAACTCTCACCAGCTTCACTCTTCCCTCTCTTCTTGCTCCCTCCTCCTTTGCCTCACAATCGTCCTCATCCTCTTTTCCTCCCTGAGTCGTCTGACTCACGCAGCGTTCCTTCTCGCCCTTCTCTCTTGCTCGCGTTGCCTTACATGCTTGCTCAAGCTGAGGATGCATTTCTAGTTTATCCTTCCCTTCCTTCTCCTCCTCCTCTTTACCTCCTTTCCTCTCTTCTTCTTCATCTTTTCCACCAATGACCACCGCCTTTAGTTTCTCTTGCGTTGCCTTCGTTTGTTCTCCCACCTTTTGCTGCCAATGCCAAGGTACCAATATCATTTTAATGCCCCCCCACACACAGAGGATTGTGGTGTTACAAGAAGAGGCCCAGGGAAGAACAAGTTACCGCCAGATCCAAATAATCCTTCATGTCGACTAGTAGCAGATACGTCCTGATCCGCTAGCCATTCCAGGTCAAGCAAGAGGACACAATACCTAACGGTATCTCGGCTACCGCCTTAGGCGAAGCCATGACGGTATCAATTTTTGCTTTCTTGCCTTTCAAAAATTTTGTGAGGCTTGCTACTTTCTAGACACTATAAAGCATCATGATTTAGGCCTCGGAACTTTCAGTCTACAATCAATAATTTCATTCGTCATTGTAGTCCCAAATTGAAAATTTTGGCCTTTAAACTCACCTTGTGTTGAGCCAGTCGCACAAGTACCTCTAAATTACTCGTGGACATTCTAAACCAAAAAACTTAATCTGGAAATCAATCAGTTTTCTACATGCAAGCCAACTTTACTGTATGCCATCTACTGAATAGGAACGGCTCTCCGAATTACGGTAAAACAAAACCTATTGCCATGCAAAATGGGGCAACTTAAAATGCAGTTTCTTGTGATTCGAGGGAATAGATTGCATTCCGCACATCGGTTAATGATACCCGAAATCGCTAAAAAGAGTTCTGGAAGGCAAAGGTTAATGAATGCATATACTAAACATGTCTATTTAAATTCTCTTGCGAGTTCTACGGAGGTTATCCCAAAGCAATGCAAAAATTAGACGTCTTTGAACTAGCTCGAAAGGAAGGGACGTACTTGGTGAAAAACCCACAAAAGAGGTGCTCACCTTGGTTTCGGACGCCTTCTTCCCAGCGTAGTCGGCGGCTTTATTAGCCGTTTCTTTAACCGACCCGGCTTTCTCCGATACGCAGTCTTTGACCTGCCTGCTCTTCTCGGCAGCGCCGCTAACTACGTCAGCAGCTAGCGCGCCGCTTCGCTCCTTGATCTCTCTCAGTTTCGAGCCTGCCGCACCGAGCACATGTCCGGCAGATTCCTTGCTCTTGCTCGCTGCCTCGGAGCCTGATTCTTTCGCCTTGGCGTACCGCTCCTCTGCTGCTCGAATCGCTTCAATAGCGTTCTGCTGGGCAGTTGTCCGATACTGTTCGAGGCCTTTGGGACCGGGGTCGTTCTCTTCTTTGCTTGTGTTCTCGTGGTTCTCTTCATGCGACGACGCCATCTCTCTCTCTGCCTTTTGCATGAAAAAACGGGTGACAATGTTGGGTTTAAAACGGAGTATGCAGATGAGAGTCGGTTGGGTCGAAACGTGTGTATCAGGTTTCCTACTCGTGGCAGTGAAAGAAAGTGTTTGAGGGTGAGTCATACTCCTTTCCATTCTTGAACACTATTTCTCTCAAATCATTGATGTTTACCCGATTCAAATCCAAATAATATCCAGGTCGTCCGATTCAGTTCCAGCACATATATCCAGGTCCATGTCTCAATTCATGTGACCGGCTTTATGCTGCAGATATTAGAACAATATATATATATATTTTATAAAGAATATCCTTTTATTTCTTAAAAGTATTTTATATTGATTTTTCTTGTTCTTAACAACGAGGGTTGCAAGGTGTGGTAGGGAGTTTCGTTGAGTCACGTTTTACATTAATCAGAGCTTGCATGTTTGTCCCCTCATATATAGACCGGTTTAGTTGTTACCAAACCCTGATTCTATCAACGGGTTTGTAGGGGTCGAATTAAGTTGACACCCAGTACTTGGTTGCAGTATGACAGAAATTTAAAAACATGTTAACAGCAAATAGGTAAAACCATACCAGATATTTTTTTTATTTTAGAATATAAGGGCATTACTATATGCACGCTTTTTTTACTATCCTCACTCCCTTTTCACAAAATACTAAAATTATCTTCCATATAAATATTATTTTCTCTCACATTCCATCCTAACATTTCTCTTTCCTCTTCCACCCAATTCCAACACTCTCACCTCGCATCTACTCTCCCATCCAATTTAATCAAAAATATATTTGGCCAGATCTTTATGTCCCCGCAATGGAGGTTTCATTTAACATTATTGTCTTCTTCACATCCCAATACATAGTCTTCTGAATTTCATTAAAAAAAGATAGAACAAAAAAAAAAACAACAAAAACTAAAACTAAAAACAGAATCAATAAAAAGAAGAGACACAACTCAATAATACCAAAACAACAACCATAAGAATCAAGAACAAAAGAAAAAGAAAAAGAGAATCAAGAAACATACAAAAAAATAAAAAAGCCCTTGACCCGTCAAGAAACATACCAATGAAAGAAACATGCCCAACGTGTCTCTTCCCCTAATGGGAGAGATGCGGGTCAGACATGTCTCTCCCAAAGGGAGCGGCTGAGATGCCTCTTTTCCGTTTGGGGAGAAGTCCCCAACCTGCGTGTCTCCCATTAGGAGAGGCGCACATCGGGTGTATCTCTTCTGTTTAGATGTCTTAGTTTTTATTTCAATTTTGGTATAAAAATCAATAAAAAATCAATCAACACGATTAAAAAAGAGAAAAACCAAAATCAAATCAACAACATAAATCAATAAATTGATGAATCTCCCTTTGAATCATTCTTTTTTTATCCTTTTTTCTTTGTTTCCCTCTTTCTTTTTTATTTCTTTTGATTATTTATTTTCCAATTTTTGACAGATTTTGATCTATTCTTTTGTTGAAAATAGTTGTAGATCAAGTAATAGGTGATTGAAATGAGCTAGAGAGAGCAAAGAATGAAAGGAAGAACTATCGGAGGCATATTCACGCATGTGGAGAGAGAATGTCCAGTTTTTGGTTGAGAAGCATTTTTATAATTACTGAAAATGATCCAGAAAGGATGTGCCTGTATCAATCCTGCACTATAAATGCTCAATGTATCTCTTGCCTAGCCCTAATGACCAAGATTTTTTGAAGTGGAAAAGGAAACAAGCATGTGTATTGCATAATTATTTACATTTTCTATAGAAACTCAAAGAATATCAAAACCAGTGGAGGATCTACACTGAGCACAACAAAACTACAGCCAAGCTTAAAAGTTGTTATCATTTACGTATAAACAATATAGCTCCTAAACTCTTTCTAGATGCAAAGAACTAGTCAGACTCACCTAGTGGGTAAGATCGGAACCGGTGGTTTTGGTTCCAGATTTAGTTTTATGACTGGACGACAAATGAGAACCTAGACATGTAAAAAAGATATTTTCTTAGGAAATAACGTACTTTGTAACCAATCATAATAGTTTGAAGTTTATTTTAAAGTAAAGGATCACGAGGCAACAACAACAATAGATCTTTAAGCTTCTTTTATAACAAAAGAGGCCATTAGGACCTTGTTGTGGAGGCTTTATCACATCAAAAGGCCAACTCATGGTATTCTTTACCATATATTCAAGACTTGCCGACCATATATGAGATGTCCAAACATATGGATCTAGATCTCATTGAGAATAAGGCCAAGTTGTTGGTCGTCCCTTCCTCTTACTCATGTCATTTAATCTATGACCATATCTTCTACTTTGATAGTGGTAAAATCTTATTTTCAACTCTTATGCTTTAATTGACTTTGTTCTCAAAAGAACATCATGACTTATGCACAAGACATGAAGTTGTTTCTAAGACTTATTACGACATCAAATTTTATTTTCATTAGGGGGACGGAAAACCAAGTTGTCCAACTTCTTAGAGTGTAAGATTTAACAAAAATATGAGTTGAGTAAGGTTTGCAGTTCCGTAATTGCCTATTCCTTCACAAGCATGGGAACCCATCCATCACCATGGATTTCATTAAAGCCTTCCCTAATTCAAGTGGGTTTGAAACCATTTATGTAATTATAAATCAATTCACTAAGTATGCTCTATTTCAACCTCTCAAAGCCAAACATAGGCTAACTCAAGTTGTTAAGACTTTTATTAAGAGGGTTATTAGTCACATGAGATTGTTGAAATTATAGTTCGTGACCAAGATACCACATTAAGTTCAAATTTTTGAAGGAATATATGTTTCAATCAAGAGTTAAAATCCCATTTAGTACAACTTATTATCTAATCAAAGTGGTGAAGAAAATCCATTAGAGTTATCTTTGTTGTATTACATAGGTTAGGCCTTGTGGGTGGTTGAACCTTCTTCATATGTTGAACTTTCAAATAATACCAGCTACCATACCTTGAATAAAATTTGAGGCTCTCTATGATTATACTGCACCACACTTTATTGCGTATGAGCATGGTAGTGCATTAAATGAGAAAGTCGACATCTCTTAAGAGCTTATGAGAACTCAATTTGATATCAGCTGATTCGAATATGAATTGAAGTTAGAGATTAATATGACTCGAATCTCACCTTTTCCAAGGCTTCAATGCCATCAACTTACAGCAATCAAAGCTATGAATTATTTGAGATTGTGAAAAGAATTAGCAGTTGGCACACGAGTAAGCATTTCCTAAGGGTGCAAAAGTTCATATAATGTTTCATATGTCTCACCTCAAGCTGTACATTGGATCATACGTAAAAGGAAGTGTTGGAACTGAATGAGGGTGTTGGAGGACCGAAGCATGATCAAGATGATGCAACTTGTTGAAGGCCACCTCGACTCAACTCAAATTAGCTTCCAACTAGTCGGGTAATACCTGAATAGGTCAAGGTGCGGTTGATTGAGAGCCTAGGGGTCACTGCATAACATAATGAATATATCCACAAAGTGGTTGGTGAATTAAAGACTGAATCTGGCCCAAGGATGGCCGATCCTCATCATAATATCAATTGATTTATTTTATGTTATTTACAGTATGTCTATGTAATTTGATTCATTGAAAGCTTTTGAATCAAGTAGGACAACTATTTTATTTGTTTTTAGGCAAAAAGAATTGTAAAATGCCTAAAACTCTCTTGATATATAAAGGGATATATATCCACACAGGTTTCCCTTTTTTCTTTTCCTTTTTTATCATAGACTTCTAGTCTCTCTCTTCTTCCTCTAGCCATCGAATTAGCAATTTCTATAGTTCCCTCTATGGATCAATTGAAACCGTATCAATCCAAGCAATCTTGTTGTTGATCGGTTGAAGGTCGCTGCCATCTTTGGCGAGAGAAAAGGCATCATCTTGGCTATCGTTAGGTGCTGGTATCCATGTCTAAAAGGTCTGGATTAATTTGTTGATCTCAACTCCCTTATATTAAGTTTTGGGGCGTAATTGGTTCGCGGTTGTAAACGGAAACAAGTTGAGATTTTCTTCTGATTCTAACATCAATCCAAGCTATGAAAGATCAGATTATTAGGTCATGTGTTTTGAGGTCACAACACATTATGAACTTTTAGGGCTTCCTAGGTCTCCCGCTAATGGTACATGTAACACCAAAGTAAAAGTTATGACCCGTGATCTTTGACATGGAATCTATACTTTGTTACGTTAGATCAGTGGTTGTCTAACAATCCCTCCTTTCTGGGCCTCGTTTGGGCATGAACGTCGGAGAAAGTCCCCAAGATATATTTTCAGGCCTCTCACGATCCTTGTGAATTGCAGGAAGCAGGAGATCTTTACCATCTTCTACATATTCACGATCCTTGGACTGTTGTAAAATGGCAAGTACGAATCTAATTTCTGTGCATATTTCGATATAATCTTTTCATCCATAACTGGCACTAAAATCTCACGCAGCTTACTGAATTCATCTACCTAGAACCACTGTAAGAAGGCCCACAAAATACTCTCCCATAGAAACACATGCCAAATGCTCGACCTTTGAAGGCCCGTACATACAAGACTCTAATTTAAGTCTGACAGTTGTGCCATGAGAAAAGAAGTACCCTGATCTTGTACAAAATCTGTAAATCACAAACATATAGACATAACATTCTTTTCTGCTTTTACATTGATTTTTTTTGTGAATTTTATCTCAACCGACTTGGTCACAGATTGCGAACTTATTTTCATAATATATATAATATGTATATCTATACATACAGAAAAACACACAGACATATATATATATATAGATGCATAGATAGATAGATATAGATATAGATAATAGTAAATGCCCAAACCTCATACTCAAACATGTCAACTGTTTGATTAGCATGATGAACATGAAATTTATATGTAAACATCGAATAAGGTCTCATCAAATGGTTATAATGAAATGCAAAAGCTCACCGCTCCTCAAATACTAAAGTCTACGATTCCCCTCAAAGCAAAGAAATGAAATGCCTAAAACAACTGCGTGAATGCATTTGAAGGGAACTTCTTAAATATGAAAATATTCTATTTCAGTGCCTGCAATCAATCTAGTTATGTCAACAAATCCGATTTACTTGTATCGGAACCATTAATCAAATCCTGTTGAACAATTTAGATGTGGGGATTAAGGGTGACAGCTTTTTGCACGACACAGAAAGGTGAGAGAAAAAAGAAGCATGAAAAGTTGAAAAAGTATTATATCGTGTTCGGATTAAGGAAAACAGGACACCCTGTGTAAATTTTAAGGTTTGAAACATCATCCTATATTTTACAAAATTTTAAAATATAATAGGATTCATATCAGGGTTTGCCCAAGCGAGAACATAACACTGAGTTACAGACGACTCCAGGTCTCCCTCTCTCTCACCGTGTCCCTTCCTCCGTTTCTCTTTCTCTCTTTGCTTCCCCCTTCTCCTCCCATCTCTTTCCCTCGCTTTCTTTTGTGGGATTGCGTCTCTTGTTAGTGGAGTGGAGAGGTCCGGTGCGTCAACGTTGGAATGTACTTTTCATAAAAACGTGTCAAACATCGGGTTGACACGAAATGGGATTAGGTCGAGTTCGCAACAACTACTTTTCAACACGATCACGAGGAAAGCACGACACGGACACGATCTGTTAACACGAATTGCCACCCGTAAATGGGATTAGGTGCTCTGGCAGCACGCCCGTGCACACACGCACACACTGATGCTACCTAATCTTAGTTTAATGGGTCAATATTGGTCAAACCTGGCCCATTTATACCCCTAGTTTCTGATTTTCTCACAAAAAAGAATGTTTTATAAAAGGTTTGTCACAAGAAACCGAAGAACCACAGGGTGGAGAAAACAGGAGACGAGCCACCGCCGTACTAGGTGGCCATGCTTTCGTGAAAGGACTTTTTCATTTTGCGTTATATTTTCTTAGGACCTCCTTTTCCATTTCAATGGTTGGGTCGGCTTATGTGGATCATGATTGTGGAGTCTCGACCGGTTTGGGTCTAATGGACCCAACACAATCCAACTCGGAACCTGCATGTGACCCGAATGTTGGAATAACAGATGGGAGCCACTAGGCCCGTCTTTTGTAACAGTAGGTGGTGGCCACGGCGACCACCACCTAGCGACATAGAGGGCGGCGAAAACCATCCTCTTGTATAAGAGAGTGAGGGAGAGAGACATAGGAGCGATGGAAAAGGAAAAACTATTGGAAATACCAATAATAGTCAGAAAACGATTGATGGAAGGAGAAAACCACCTATTTTGGCAGGTAAACTAACATGACGTATTGTGTCGGGTGCAAGTGACACCGATAAGGACACCGAATCAATGCTTCTATAGGGACACGGTTCTTGATTTGGATTCGGTTCTACAGTAAACCGTGGATCTTCATAAAGGCGTCAGGTAAGTGGATGTGTTCTCTTTTCAATTATATGCTAGAGGTCATTTTAATTGATTTTAGATGATGCATGATATTATAAAATTGTTTGTTAATGCTTTTAAATGGTTATATATGTGTTGGTTTGTGAAATAGTATTTAAAATGCTTTGTTAAGTATATGGATGCATGGCATGAGTGTGCTTATATACGAGTAAACCACCTGATGGGTATGGATCTATCTTTCATGATGATATGGGATGTCAGTGGAGTATAAATGGATATATATGTTAGTGCTAGCTCGTTGGTTGCTATTGTAGTTGAGTGAAATACTATCGGGTATGAATCTATTTTTCACGACAGTATGCAATGTTGGTGGATTGTAAATGGACGTACCGGATAGTCCTAACTTGTAGATGTGTTGAGTTGTATTGTCTACTTCGTTGGTTGAGCTATTTTTTACTTATAGTTGCATTAGGCAACTCACGTCGGTTATGACATGACTAAGTTGAGGATAAGTAGAACTAGTCAACGGGAGTAGAGAGTTTATGTACAATAGAACGGATTTGATACTTGATATGAATGTGTGCTTTTGATATGAATATCTTATTTTAACATAATAACTAGATATATGTGACTACTGTGGATGTGGATATGCTTATATGGATCATGGGAGATGGCCTAGAGGACATAGATATGAGAGACCTGGAGATATTGTATGATTATTGGTTGAATGCATCACTCTATTAGTAGAGCGCAACACACTGGAAGCATTGTCAGAACTCACGCGACTGGACAGGAGGAGGGTTGAGGAACTTCAATGGCATGATAATGGGTTGGTTACACTATAGAGTATTTGATATCAAAACTAGAATGCATATTGATGAGTGTTTGAGTATGCATGTATCTTTAGAAATGATATTATTGATTTTTGACAAAAATATATTTTTCCACTGCTTTATTTAAAATAGTGCATGTATTTAGTATGATTATTTATGAAGAGATCACATCTATCTACGAGCATAGTTATGGTGCTAAGGTTTTTTGCTTAAATATTTTTAAGATATTTATAGTAGAGACGTTGAGTGCTTGGGAGGTTGAAGTAATATTTTGACTTTTACTGCTAGATGATAGGAGTTAATAGGATCTTTATAGTTATGTTTTTTCTATTGTACTATCACCTTATTGGATCTTAAATTATATACAACTAAATAAAATTTTGAGACGTGATTGATTGAATTGGTTATGCCACTTTCGTATTGTTAACGGTTCATATGTATCAACCACATGTTATGGACGAACCCTATGTCGTGTTGATGAGACCTTGTGGGAAGTTAGAATGATGTAGCCGCAAAATGCATGCCATCATGATGTCCTTTTTTGTGCTAGATCATAACCCTCATATCACATGATCCATGGCCAGAAGCCCAAGTTTCCACATCATTAGAAAATTAAGACATTTTTATGTTTCACCAAGGCAATCTGGCCCTTCAAGTTGGACCATGCCCACGCTAATCGGTTGAAATTGGATGATATTTGAACTTAAATATGGACTCCAGGGCATTCTAGTGATCTAACTAGAGCTCGAGTTCTTGGTGGCGTGAAAATAGTTCTTAGAGAAGACGTTGAATTGCATCGATCTACTAATTTTTCATATGGTTGGAATGTCATTCCTTGTTCATCCCTTTTATTCGAATGTTGACATTGGTGATAGATCTTCAACTGAGTACCGTGAAGATAATTGCAACATTTAGGTTCAAATTTACAAATATATATTTATGCATCACTATATTTGTATGTTTTCTGATATTGGCGAAGTCTGTCTTAGTTGAATTGGTCTGCAAAGTGATCCAAAGTATTGGCTGAGTCATGGATAATATCTGTAAAGAATTTAAATCACAAAGGATGAATGAAACTATTTTAAAATAATAAAACCTACGAAAGTAAGGAATGAGATTGGGTGAGTCCTTTTCCTTTCATCGAAATGCGCTTGGTAACATCGATTGGCTATTCTATAGATATATCAAAGTAATAGAATGGATGTTAA